>JACBKR010000945.1:1200000-1745000 GCA_014218235.1 Colocasia esculenta
TATGGCCGATCCTTGATTTCGTCGACCCAACTCGTCGGCCGACGACCGGCATCAATTACTATCTAGATTAGTAAATAAATAATAAAACTAAATATTATTTTCATCCAATTACTCGAGAACTAACAAAGAGTTTATAACACAAAAAATAATAATAAGACAACTAGAGATAACTTTCTACATTTATATTAAAAAATATAAAAATAGTGAAAGATAGTTAAATACTACTATCGATTAGCAGAAAATGTAAGTATAAAAATCACTGAAAAATCTTACAAAAAATCAGTAAAAATAAAAAGTAGAAAAAAAATAAGTGAGAAAAAATTATTAAAAACTGATCTGAATTGATTTGAGTCATTGATTATTTTTTTTTGTATTTTGAACCAAACCAAGTCAATAGTTCTATTTCTCCTTCAACACAAGAAATGAACACCTCTAACCTATCATTGACCGCCAAATACTTTTTTTCTCTTGTACAGATCGGCTTTTGTACTATTTGTGAGTTGACATCTCATATAAAAACCAAATTAGTGGCCATCAAAATTTTAGATCCCCGGCAAGAAACGTGATATATGTCAGCGGTTAATAGTCATTGACAAATTAGGTAAAATTATTGACATAAATATATGTCAACGGCTCCATAATCGTTAATAAAATTGTTGACAAATTAATAAATCGTCGATTAATATTTATCAACGGTCATCATTAACCGTCGACATATGAGACATATATCAACGATTAAAAATCGATAACATATATTAAATATCTCAATAAATTATAATCGTTGACAGAAAAATATATATATCAGCGACCGTAAAATGTTAATAAGAAAAAGAACATGTCAGCTACTGTGATCAACCGTTGACAAAGATTTATAAAAAAAAATAAAAAAAAAATAAAGCCGATGGACGCAACATGCATGTTCCCTCTCTGAATTAAACCTCGCTAAAAGACGCTCTACTTCCACCAATAGTTTGCTTAACAATGGGCAGCTGTTCCTACGTACCAATCCCTTTTCTTCTTCTTCTCTCCTTGCTTAATTTCGGTGCCCAATTCCAAGTTGTGACGGAGTGGCGTTGGATTGCAAAGGACAAGTGGCGCAATGCCCTGGTTATAGAGGAGAAATGAATGAATTTACATAGAAATGTGTACCACATGTTCTCAGATCCAATCCTAAATCTATGTAGGAGAAATGGCAAACATCGAGCGGCTACTCCCAAACGCCGCCGTGTGCTGAGAAGGATTCATCTATGTACGTGCGCGTGTCTTTAGATGACGAGCACTAGCAATCATTTATGTTGATCATATGTCAATAATTTCTGTAAATAGTTAACATATATTTTATATATCAACGGTTGTCAATAATCACTGATATAAAATTGTTGATAAATTACACTTCTCTTATAGTGATCATCTAATTTAATATTTTAAAGTAAATGATTTAATTTTTTACATATACAAATCACCCTATTTTGTGTGTTTGCAAATTTCTCTAGATCAGTTACAACGTTACAAATTTTTTATTCTATTATTGGCCAATATATTTGTGGCTAAGGGTGATCATCTTCTAATTAAGTTGAATTGAGAAATCGAACTGAAACCAACCAATTTGATTTAAAGTATTAAAATTTGAGTCAGTGACCCAAATCAAGTCGGCTCAGCTTTAAATAGATTGAACCGAATTGGGGGAATCAAATAAATTGGATGACTTTTTAGTGGTTTTTTCTTACTATTTTTATGGTTTTTATTTTCACTAGTTTTTCAGGATTTTTATACTTTTTTTTTGTTAATGGATAGCATTGTTTAACTATCTTTTACTGATTTTTATTCTCATTATTTTTCTCACTGATTTTTATTTTAGTATTTTTTTACTATTTTTTTATTTACACTTTTTGTCACACTGATTTTTATTTTCTCTGTTTTTCTCACTATTTTTCATTTTCTCACCGATTGATTTGTTTTTACTGTTTTTCTCACTTGCTTTTGTATGTTTTGCTATTTTCTCACTAATTTTTATATTATATTTTCTGAATATGAATAAAAAAAAGTCAATTTTAATTATCTAATTGTTTTCAGTGTGTTACAACCTTACGTGTTTCATGGTTTGGTGTTTATCTTCTTGCTACCCTTATGTAATGTGTAACCTTTAGCAATTAATATATTCGCTTTTTTATTGTCCAAAAAAATAAAAAACTGCCATGACCCTAATGCAGATCCTGAAGTGGGGCCATCTTGCCCTCAATGCGTCAAGTCCCCATCCTAGGTCCAAAAACAACATGGACAGAGCAAAGCTGCTTGAACCACGAGGACTAGGCCCACGCATTCAGTTAATGTCATCACTCTCGGGTACTCGCCCCCAATCTCACATTAAAACGTACGTCTACATATGGCGTGGTAATGGTTCAATGAACAGTTGTAACGAGTCTTCCTCTTCAATCCTCCTCCTTGATGTTAACAAATAGGGTGATATTTGTTATTCGGATAATTATATTATTTGACACCAAACATAGTTTTAAAGAATCCATGTTGTTATGAGGTTTGTAAACTCTTAAAATTGTACTTGGACCGGATAAGGGACAAATAATTATCCTTTTTCTAACAAATAACAAGAGTATGAAGAGGGATTTTTTTTTTAACCTACACACTCCTGGCATTTCTTGCATCGATTGGAGTTCCTATCACTACGGGAGATGGGGATTATGAGTTGGCTCAATCGAGATGAGAGGAAATAAAATCGGGGAGAATCGAGCTGCGAAAGGATCGGATTTATCGGCCAAAACGTCATTTGCTTTAGTTTCTAAAAGTATTGTGAATTATTTTGTAGTAGATTGCACTAATGTAGTAAAGCCACTCAAAATCATTTGGTGTTAGGACGAAGTCAAATATTTATTGCAAGATGAGTCTTACAAGAAAAGTAAATTATTTTAAAAATAAATATATTAATTGAGATTATCTGATGAGAAATTCTCTAGGATCGATGAGGCGCGAGTAGGGGTGATGGAATCTCATTCTTTTAAAAGAGGATTTCTAATTTCTATAAAACATAAGAATTTAAATATCGAATTCTTTGACAAGGACCGAATATGCATGTTGAAGGAAAGAGAAGAAGAAGAAGAAGAAGAGAGTTTTTCGGAAGGGTATAAAGTGAATTTGGTTTGTGTTTGATTCATATGTTCTTCCTATGGGCAGGGTTGGAGAGCCAAGTTAAACCTTCATACAAAGAATAACTGTACGGAAAAGAATGCCAGAGTCATTTGCCAAGATCCATCAACAAGTTGTAGCGGATGATGGTACTTCTTTAAAAGTTGCGCACCCGCTGCGGGGGAGGCGGTGCGCATTCGCGAAGCGAAGACTTGGCAGCACTTTTTGAGTACGTTTAAGTAGCTTTTTATTCTTCTTTTGGGTACGAACGAAGAGAGCGGCGTAGAAGAGCGCCATAATATTCTATAACGACCGTTGTATTGGCCCATTTTAGGGGTATGACTGGTCGGACACTTGAATGGGCCGGGACAGAGCAGAAGCATTAATATTTAATAGGGGCAGCACTACCAAGGGTGAGACGCGCCAGAGTTTTACTTGTGTGCAGTATGTAGTAACCTTGCTGCTGTATTGTATCATAACGGGGTCAGTAAGTTCAAATCTCGGAAATTTTTTTTAGGACAATTGTAAAGTCATAAAGAATTTCTCAAAGATAATACAAAATTTTCAAGGAAAAATTTGGCAACACGTTAAACACACATGTCTATTATCACTGTCTCGTTAAATGCAACCACATATCTTTTTAATCCAAAATTAACTGTGTTAGCGTTCTTACACATGTTCATGCAATAAACTAGTTTATTACTTTAAATGTGATAAAGATATTCTGACAACCACACGTTTGTAGCATAGCATGGTTAATTTAGAGTACTTCTTAGAAATTGATTTAATCTTACTTCTTAGTAATTGATTTAATCACCTTACATACATATATATATATATATATATATAATGTTGTTTACCATCTAAGAAATAGGTGACCATATTGTACGAGAGAAGGGCATTTTTTCTCACTTACGTACATCTACTTAGCGGAGGGCATTTGTATACCGAGTAGCCAGGATATTAAGAATGTTCTAAGCTTAAGTTGTTTTATTTGCATCTGTCTTGTAGTAGATTATGGTTCCTAATCCGTGGGACATTTTGTGTTCACATTTGTTCGACATTATATAGCTCAGGATTAAATCAAACAAGCGATCAATGATGATAGACATAATATATACCACAAAAACTAATTCATGTTAGGAGTATATAAGACAATTTGAAGAATATGAGCATACAGTAAAAAAAAGTTACAAAATTGCAGGACTATGTGTCTACGAACACATATTTGATTAATAAGTTGATCATTGTTATGCGTGCTATGAAAAATCTCTCTAGTCACCTATTCATCATTTAACTCGCAAAATCAAATCTTTTAAGATTTCTTTGATAATTGGATAGCCAATTTAAGAATAGACTATTCATATTTATAGCTTATACCTACTTATTTCCTGATTTTATGGGTTTTAATTATTAAGGCTGATAAATTTTATCAAGAATGAAAGAACAGGATAATATTATCATCTTTTATCTAGATTTATTTTAAATAAATTATGAATACTTTATCTCAATTTTTAAATTACTTGTTTGACAAAAAGATAAAATTTTAAATTATTTGTTTGACCAAAGGGGAGTGATGGGAAGAGGCGGCGGGGATGGTGTGAGGCTTTCCAATTCAATACAAGAAACTTTGGCGGGAAGTAGCTCACGTCTCTTATTAAATTTGATCAACAGGGCCTCGAGAGCGCACACACCCCACACGTCGAGTGATATATATAACGCGCAGCCTACGACGTATCCTCGAATGCGTTAGCGGCTGCCTGCCTCAACTGCGGACGGAGGAGACTGATGATATACCCCACAGGGAAATGTTAGTTGCCGGTCTAAATTAGTAATACATTTTTTTTGTAAATTGTTTGTCAAATATATTTTTTGTTAAAAATTATGTTAATTTTTTTCTCTCTCTTATCTAACTAACAAAATTACTTGACAAATGATTCACATAGATTTTAGGACAAATTAATTAAGAGTCCCTATCAAATTTTTGACTTATTCGTTAGTCCTTAACAGAATTGTAACTCATTATAGTAAATATTATCACCTGTTACAGTATACGTTAAGTCCTGTTATAGTAAAGACTTTTATGTTACTAATTAATTTAACTTAAATTTAATTATTAATTTGAATTGACAACAAATATTTTTCTACCCCACATTTGTCAAGGCAAAAAGTTAAATGAAGGTGGGAGGGGGCTTTGACATGCACCACTTGAAAACGTACTCCCCTCTTCTAATGGTTCTGCCAGAGTAGCTGATCATGGCACGGCCCCACCAATGGCCCCATCAATCTAAAAAAAAAGGAAGAAAAAGAGGGAAAAAAAAAAACAAAGACAATGGCCATCTCACGTTGTCACGAGGCAAGATTAATTAGGCTATAAACCTAGCTAGGTCCTGTTAATAACAGAATAAGATAATATATGTACGGACAGGATAGACTGTAGCGTAGGTGCATAGTTTTTACTTTGGAAACTGTGACCCAATTTTTGCAGAAGATAGCACTGGCTTCTAGTGGAGACCTTTCACTTGATTAGACGGGGGGGGGGGGGGGTTGGAGGCTGAAATGGCTTAAACTTTAGGCGAGTTGACCCATGATTGGACCTCATCAATATGAAAAGAGGAATAGCGAGGAAGCAGAGGTCATGTGAAGCGGAAAGGTCAGCCAGTCCTTCCCGCCCCGTTGCAACTGCACCCCCTCGAGAAAGTGAAAACCATCAAAGCCAGCTTCACCTGTCAGCAGCTCATCACATGAAGTAAATGCCAGCAGCCACCATCCTCGCACACCCCCACCATACCCTCGTAAGTTTCTCAGCGTTTTTCTTTTACCTCCAATAAATAATTAAATTATGTCGACAAGTAATTTGTCACGAAATTATTAAATAAGAATATTATAAAAATTGACAAATTTAAATACACCAGCAAAGGAGATATTACGGCAGGTGAAATTTCATAACATATACATGTTAGCTGCGTCGCCTGGGGGGGGAGGGGCGGAGCTGTAGTAGGACGCGCCCCGCACTTGATCATACACCTACTCGACTTATCACTTTCCTTCTACCCAGCAGCTACAGCTCGAAGAGAAGCATGGGACGATGCTGGCTTTGGACTGTTGACCCCGAAGTTGACTCCTTCGGGAGTTTGGCTGGTTTTGGATTTGGAAATTAACTTCGTTAACTGTAAGAAACAAAAAATATGGTACCAGTGTCTTTGATAACCAAACAATTATTCACACATAAACTATTAATATAGTACATTAGATATTTTTGATTTGACATATACTTATATTAAAATTGATAATTTTATCAGATCTGAGAGTGCGACCTAATTTATCAAGATTTATTAATATTTTTTTGAGATTAAAATTTGATAAGTTAACTATCTTATCAAATTACTTTTTGAGTTTACAGATCTAATAATTAGCTAATGTTTGATATTTAGATAGATTGGGGAGTAACCTCACTCTATCCCCAGTCTATCCAAATACCAAACATAGCTTAAGAATTATCAGAGTTAATCATGTTATAAAAGAGGCCCTAAACATGCAACATTTCATAAAGGAAAATAAGTTTCAATCAATGCCCGTTGATGTTTTAAATTTGGTGTCAAAAAAATCATGTTGGAAACAATGGTGGACGTAAGAATTTTATTCAGTAGGGTCACCCCAATAAATAAAGTACACTCATAAATTTATTTTAAAAATTCAGTGGGGTCAACTTATTTAAAAAATTTCTAACTATAGTTGATCTAATGGAAAATTTTGAACCCCTTAATAAAATTTTAAAAATTCAGTGGGGTCACGTGACCCAACTGAATTGTATGTAGGTCCGCCTATGGTTGAAAACCTATTCTTCTGTAGAATTTTGGATCATACATATGTAAAAACAGATGGGTGGGGTGGGACACGTCTGGGGATCGATCCCCGAACGGGTTGGATTTCGCCTAGATCAGGCAACGATCTTTTACCATTGTGCCATGCAACCAAAAAGTGCTAAAGCCACTGAATCATTGCGGGTTTTCGCTTTCTTTGGAATTTGGATCACCTTAAGTGGCGGTTTGGTATGGAATTAAATAGGAAATAAGAGATAAGTTAACTCCATTTCATGTTTGGTGCTTCAAAAAATAATAGGAATAAACATAGTTTAAATATTTTGAAGATAATCTCAAAAAATAGAGGTAAATTGGAGATAGCTCATCCCACTTTTTTGATGGGATAGTTTATCCCTATTTTCTAATTCTAAAAATATTAAACAAGAGGCGGATTAAGAATAAAGATAATATATTCTCAAATTTATTTATCTCTATTCTCATTTATTTTAATCTCATACCAAATAGATCATAAATTTGCTTTGAATATAAAAATTAGGACGGGCAAGTTGTCTCCTATTAGGTTATTACTCACCCCTCTGCGATTTGAAAACCGAGCTATATATCTATACTATTATTATAAAACTCAGTCTTAGACCTACACATGGCAACACCAGAATTATTTTGTTTCTCGCTCAAACTGAGATATGGAGTATTGGTACTGCCACGTGGCAGCACCAGAATATTCATATTTTTTAAAAAAACTCACAAATACATCTCCTCCTTTAATATAGCTATTAAGAAGGTAAGTCTCCTACCTAAAACCATCAAAAAATCTTATTAATCGACATACTAAATCTTGCTAAATATTGCACATAAATTTGAAAATACGGAAGCCTCAACCAACTGCCATAAAATTTTGGTCACACCGATTTCTATCTTGTCAAAAATTATTCTTGCCAAACACCGATTTCTTTCTTGCCAAACACTGATTTCTTCACATAAAGGATTTATGGAGGGGTAGGCTATGAACAAATCTACCCTACTCCTTCTCTCCCACCGAACTGGTGGAGCAGATGTTAATTATGAATCTTACATCTCATAGAAGTTACTGTAAAGATACACTTTCAGTAAATGGGAAAAGAAAGAAAAATGTACCTAAAATTTTTACCTCAACATGTTATAGTTTACCATTCATGTGCTCTTTTTTCATAATCTAATTAGTGAGTATTTCAATTTAAAAGAATGAGTGATCAACAAACTAGCATAGATCATACGAGTCAAGGAAGAAAATATGATTACTGAAATATTTTTAAAAATATCATTACAGTTTTTAAGATGTATAAATATATTTTAAAATTTTATGTTTAACAACGAACCGTGCATCGCACGGGCATAGAACTAGTATATATAATATATATATATATATATATATATATATATATATAGACATGTTAAACTCCCACTAGCATGGAAAATACTGAGTGTACAAATTACAGTAATTAGCTATATACAGACAAAGTTATCTCACCTCTATCTACCTTATCTCTCTTTAACCACAATTACAGTAATTAGCTTAATCACCATATCAAAATAAAATTAATCAGGAGTGATAACTAACCAGCTACGTACACATCCACAATTACTTAAGAATAACTCTTTAACCAAAATGGCCAGCAAGCATCGGATTTTGGCTGGCTGCGGACCTTTAGATTCGCGTAATTAAGGCGAACGTGATTGGGGTTTTGTGCAGGTAGTAGAACATGAAGAGTCGCTTCATCTGATCGTATGGCATGTCTCTATTATTATTATTATTTATATAACAAGAAAGGGACAAAGATGTTGGCGATACCGATACATAGGTACGAAAAATGAAATAGAATATTTTTCTAGTCTCTTCAACCGAAAAGACTGTGAGAATTAACGTCCGATCGATGAAAAGCATTGCACATAATCTAAATCCTGCGTCGATTAAACGGTCGCAATTAGTTCGAACATTAATCTATATATAATATATGCTTGCTTACGTGTACTTCATACACCTGGTAATTATAGGTTCGTTTGGAGACCAAACTGTTTATCTCTAAATAAGTAATCTTTGGAGTATAGTTCATTTTTTTTATTCTCATGTTTGGTGTGATATATAGTTTAATAGACTGAATATGCAAGTCAGCCTCAATTACCAGACTTGCTTAATAGGTCTGTTAAATACTTTACTATGAGATAAGACTGATTACACAATCTGCGAAGACAAATCTCAAATTCCACTCTGACGCTTAATCGATCTTTAACAGCTATCAAATCAGCCCTAATTATTATTATCTATGCGCGTTCCGTTTGGGCCTGAATCAAACGGGCCTCCATTGAGAAGAGGGAAGACGGTCGCCGGTAGCGGACGAAGGCCTGCAAAATTAGAACGGGATCAGGGGGGCCCGGTTGAAGAACCGGGGAGAACCCTCCAATGCCTAAGTCAGTGAACTGTAGAGAGATTTGAGGAAGGAAGGTTTCAGTAGTATGTTGTACTGTGCGCAAGGGTGCGTACCTTGGCATGGTGTTTACTTGGGCCTTTTATAGGCGAAGGTGCAGAGGGGGTGGGACGGAACGACTCCTAATGTCGCCGGAAAGGGGGCACCGGTTGGCACCCTTGGCAAGGAGTTACGCGTCCAGGTGCCCGTTGAGGGGGCCTGCAGTTAATGCACCACTTGATCGTGGGGCGCGCACGATGCAACCGTTGTAACCGTCGCAAGGAGACGGAGAGCTGCCTGAAGGCTCCTGGGCAAAGGATACCGAGTAGGTAGCCTGTTCGGTAGGCTGAACCAGGAGCACGGTGGCTGTCCTTGTTCGGAAGCCGAACTGGCTGCTCGGTGCCTGGTACCAGGGCACTGCTGCTGCTAGCGGGTCCAGGGCATGCTTCCTGCAAGGCCTGTTCGGTAGATAGGGCATGGACCGAACAGGATGTGGGGCGTCCAGAGACTGCCCCTAGGATCCTGGGGGCGCTTAGAAGTAGAGACCGTGCTCGGGGATCTTCAACCTTCTCCCAAGGACACGTGTCGCCCCGCCGAAGGGCCGCGCCCGTCTGTAGGATGAGAAGGGCCATGATGGGCCTCGCGGGCTTAGGTGGCTAAAACTAGCCACCACACTTGCCCCCCACGCCCTCGAGTTGGCTCGGCAACCGAAGCGCTTGAGGGCAGAAGTCTGCTCGAACGCCTTTCTTGCATTTAATGTGATGCTGCCTTCGGACGTGTGAACGGTGGCAGGGTGATGTCGTTCAATGCTCCTCGTTGAGGTCAGAGGAAATCTCATGATGAATGGGCGACGTGTTAAGCCCGGGACTTCGCGCGGTACACCCGAACGTTCACCTGGAGCGGGGGAAGCGCCGCTCTGGCTCTTCGAATTTCATGCCTCCTTTTCCTTATAAGGAAGAGGAGGGGTGAAGGCGGGAGCCCGCACCTTTAACCTAATTCGAAAAGCTTGTTTGCCCCCCAAGCCTTCTCATCATCTTCTTCCCCGCGTTCTCTCGCCGTCTCCTCCGTTTTCCATTTCTGTTGTTTCCGGAGATGGCGTCCAAGGGAAAAGCTGCCGTGGTCGCCGAAGTGAGCGGCGTGTCGCCGGCGGGAGCTCGAGGGCCAAGGTGCTGCCACTACGAAGGCCTCCGAGAACGATTTCGGATCAACGATGATTACGAAATCGTCGTGGCGAAGGAGGAGGAGTCACACCTGGTGAACAAACCAGGCTGCTTCACCCTTTCCGTCGACCATATGGAAGCAGGGTTCCGGCTGCCATTGCCGGAAGTGGCGAAGGCGTTGCTGAACAGATGGGGGATCGTGCCCATCCAGCTCACGCCCAACTCGTGGAGGACAATATGCATCTTCTACATCGTCTGTAGACTTCGGCAAGTTCGCGGCTCGGTGGAGGTCTTCCGGGCTTAGTTCAGCCTTACGGCCTTGCCAACAGGGGCCAACGTCTACTACACCAAGCATCGCGCGGACAAGATGCAGATCACTCTGTCGAAGAAGCACTCCAACAACAAGGGTTGGGTGCACCGACTCTTCTTCATCAGGCGTCGCGACGGCGCACCGGAGTTTGGGTTTCCGACCAGAGTCTAGACGCCGAGGAAGGATCCCTTCCTGATCCAGGACGAGGCAAAAGCTTCAGACAGCTTGAACTGGGTTTTCGTGCGGAATGGAGACGACTATTTGACGGAGTTCGGGCTCGTTAAGCATGGTTTGAGCCGACCATGAAGTAAGTACCCGAACACGCCTTGTTTGTAATTTTGTTGGATGATTAATTTCTGACTGCAGTATCTTTCTTCTTCTTCTTGCAGGTGCCGAGGAGATAGCCGCTGGTCGGGACCAGGAAGCTATGGAGGAATACGCGGAGAAGATCGCTGTCACCGCCCACATGGTGTTCGAGGGTGATGACATTGCCGCCGTTGTTAGGATTCCTACTGCGGTAACAACCGCAACCGTGGGGCCAAGCCTCGCCATGGGGCACCTCGTGACTAGCCCCCGGGTCCCCGAGGAGAGGCCCAAAAAGATCCGGCTGAAGAAGAAGGCCGCAAAGGTGGCGGTGCAACCCCTGATCGAAGAAGGGGAAGCAGCAGGCCAGCCTCAGGCCAAGAAGAAGAGGAAGCTGAAAAAGACCGTGCAGCAAGCGGCCGAAGAGGAGGATGCCGAAGAGGAAGTTCCCCCCCTTGTTGTGCGGAAGAGGCGTAAGGCCGAAAGGACGGCCGAGCAGGCCAGTCCGCAAATTATGGTACAGATAAAGCCCCTATCAAGGGAAGGGGTCTACTTTGAGTTCGGACTCATCATGGTGAGCGACGGGTCCTCCGCTGGGGAGCGAGCTAGGGCGTCGACACCCCAAGGCCTCGCTGAGGGGCGAACAGAAGGGGAAGCTACAGCGAGGGCTTCAAACACTACAGCCGCGGAGCATACCATGGCGGACGGCGAAGCCGTCGCCACCCAAGGATCGGCCTCCGGAAGGGCCGACGAGGTGACCCATGAAGTGGGAGTGCCTGAGGAGAGCACAACCCACAATCCCCCCACCACAGCATCAGTTGAGATCCCAACGCAGACAACTGCTGCGGGTTCTCATGAGGCCGAGGAGACGGTCGAGACCGAGGAGGGACGACCTAAGGGGCCCTCTGTCCCCACGGAAAGCACGGAGAGGGCGACTGCAGCGGGAGCCTACGAGGCGGTCGGAGGGGAGGAGCCTGTCACCGGGCAGACCAACGCCGCCGTGGAGGCCCGAACTGCCTCCGAAGATGATCGCCTCCCACTGTCACAATCACTGAAGGCGAAGGCCCTGTTGCCGCCATCGGTGTCAGTGCTGGAGGCAGCCCTAGAGCGCTTCCAGGGAAGTACATCCAGGGACCTCCCCCCGCGTCCTTCTGCGTCGCAGCTGGAAGTGTTGGCGCGATGCCAGGGGTTGAGTCCGGAGGATACTCCCGAAGGCTCAGGGGAGGTCTATCGTGCGAGGAGCCACACCGAGGAGGAGACCGAAGAGGACATCGACGTGGATGCGTTATCGGCTAGTATTTTAAAATCGATGGCCGTGCTGAAACAGCTTGCCATGCAAGGTCGAAACCACAAGCAGATGTGGGAGGCCGAATATGCATTCTGCAAGGAGCTCGAAGCGCACCACCAAGCCCAGCGAGTAGCGCTACAGAAGGAAGTGTAAGACTTGCGAACGGCACTGCGTGCCTCCGAGCTGGATCGGGAGGTTGCTCGAGCGGAGAAAGAGGCACTCTCCAAGGTGCTGGTCGAAGCCAATGCACGTGGTGTCATTGAATACAAGGCGGGGCCAGACTTCAAGGAAGACTTGGAGCAATATGGCGCGCTTTGTTACAAGATAGGCCTTGGCGATGGAGAGGAGCGCGGATGGTCTCTGGCCACCAACGAGTACGCACGTGAGGCCTTTGAAGCTGCCCTCCTGGAATGCCGCGACGAACTCAGGATGCTCGCCTAGACGGAGTGCGTTTCATGCACTTTCAGTCAGGGCAGATGTCCTCTGGAGGCGGCGACGCTGGTTCTTCCAGGAAGGCGCCGTGACCGCATCTGCTTTTGTCCTTCCCCTTTTTTTGTGTAGCTCGGTGCCAACGAGCTTTTGTGAAAGAGTCCAAATAGCATTCCCTTTTTTTTTTAGTTTATGAGTGGCTTCACTTTTTCTATCTTCATTCCCTTATACTTGTTCTGTCCGAATCGGAATTTGTCGGTCGTTTAAGAGGGTTCGCAGTTACCGCACAGGTCGTTTGGAACTAAAAAATGGTTCCGACCAGGGGTGTATGCAGAACACCTCTTTACTTAGAAGTATCGCCCTGTCCTTTTGAGCTGAAAAGCTTTAAGCAAGGATGTTTTTGGAGACCTTCTCAAGACGACCAAAAGAACGGGAAGAAGAGAAGTAGGATGCCGAATAGGAGGCTTTTATAGGTAGTAAGCCTTTAAGTTAGATACATGTCAAGTTCAGGGTATGACCTCGCCACTAGGAGTAGTCAGCTTATATGAGCCTTTTCTCAGAACCTGGGTGACCTGATAAGGCCCTTCCCATTTAGGGGCGAGTTTGCCAATGGCCCTTCGGGGATCCGACGCCGAGCAACGGTGAAGAACAAGATCACCTTCAAAGAAGCGCCGCTCCCGCACTCGAGAGTTATAGTATTGCGCAAGTCACTATTGGTAAGAAACCAATCTAATGCTGGCATCGTTCTGGCGTTCTCCGAGCATGTCTAGGTTCTCACGAAGCGCTTAGTTGTTGGCGCCTTCATATAAGTGAGTTGTCCGAATAGTGGGGAGAGCCACTTCCAGAGGCACAACTGCCTCTGAGCCATAGGCCAAATGGAAAGGAGTCTCTCCGGTGGTCACTCGTGCCGTTGTTCGGTGACACCATAGCATGTTGGGGAGCTCATCAATGTTGGGTTGAGTGTGTTTTGGAATTTCCTAAAGTTTTATTTTAATGATGACCAATGAACATCACTCATACTTTGATTTTGATGATGACATATTGTGATTTTAATGATGACATATTGTGAATTTAATGATGACATATTGTGATTTTAATGATGACATATTGTGAATTTAATGATGACATATTGTGATTTTAATGATGACATATTGTAATTTTAATGATGACATATTGTGAATTTAATGATGACATATTGTGATTTTAATGATGACATATTATGATTTTGATGATGATATGTTGAACATGTTATACATTCTATACATATCACAATAATGCTTAAACAACATGTTCTTGATGTTTAATATCTCATATTTTAATGATAATATCTTGTACTAATGATTTATGTGTTAAATTTGCAGGTATATACAGATTTTGTCATGGTAGTGTCGACACACCCACTACTGGTGTCGACACAGGGTTTCAAACCCTAAGGCAAAATGATGAAGAAAAGGTCAAGTGTGTCGACACAACCTCAAGTGGTGTCGACACTAGACCCAGCTCCCAGAGAACCCAGTTGACAGGTCTGTATAGTGTGTCGACACAGCCTCAAGTGGTGTCGACACTAGTCCCAGATTCCAGAAGTCATGTTTGCCAGACTGGGACAGTGTGTCGACACAGCCTGAAGTAGTGTCGACACTAGTGACCCTTCCCAGAGAACAAATTCTGCCAGTTTGAGACAGTGTGTCGACACACTCCTTGGACAGGTCGACACACTCCGGCTGAAACTCAAAATCATGACTTTGTCTGGACACGTGGCTGCTTGGGAATTAGGGGATTTGACCTAGGTTTTTGTGCCCACGTACCCCAAGGCTCCTTATGGACATATGGGACTATAAATACCCATGTTTCTTGTACTCCAAGGGCATCCATGAGGAGAGAAACCAGACTTCTCCAGAAAAGGGTGTGGCGGCTGCAGAAATGGGAAAGAAGGGAGCAGAGCAGTGATGTTTGGAAGGAGAATGTGAAGAAGAAGAGAAGAGAAGAAGAGAGAGGATAAAGCATCAGCATCCAGAAAGGGATGTGAGCAGTGCCATCAGATTGAGGAGCAGAAGAGCAGTAAAGGAAGAAGAAGAACTGGCAATCCGGATGCCATCAAAACAGAGCATCGTGGATTGAAGAAGATCTCCAACGAATTCCTTCAAGCGTCTTCAATCCAAGCTTCTGCAAGTCTTCTTCATCAAGGAACATCCAAGTCACATCTATTTCATTTATTTTCTTGGAGTGTTCATCCAGTTTTTCATTGTGTGATCTGTGCATGTGTTATGCACAGACCACTTAATTCTGTTTGTTCGATTTTCATCATTGTATTGAGATAGATCGGGCTAGAGGATCTATTCTCTAATTGAGCTTATTCTAGCAGAACTTGGATCTTTCGTGGTCCAAAGGTTTGGAGCCGTAGTGCTCCAGTGTTGAGCCGTTGTGCTCAAGTGCTTGTGAGTCTTCGTACTCATAAGTGGTTTGTGGAGTAGGTCGTCGTACCTATCTCCTGGATTTTCATTGAGTCGTCGTACTCAAAGGGTTTGGAGTCGTCGTGCTCCGGTTGTTTCTTGAGTCGTCGTGCTCAAGGGTGTTTGGAGTCGTCGTGCTCCGGTGTGAGTTGTACTCAAGGTTTTGAGTAGTGTGGTCTCACTGTGTGAGGGGTGGACGTAGGAGTCACTGTAGGTGATTTCCGAACCACCTAAAAATCCTCTGTGCAGTGGTTTGAATTGTGGTTTGACTTTGAATTACGCTAGATGCATGCATAGGGATTTCGCTTACACTATTAATTGATTTGCTCACACACACTAATCACACTTCAGATCAGTAAATTATTTGGGTGAATTGATCTCTGATTCGAAGTAATTTTAAATTGCTTGAGCTTCCGCATTAATTGGTGTTAGATCTATTCAACCCCCCCTTCTAGATTTGATCCATCCACCCATTTGATTCATACATTTAGTATCAGAGCAGGTTATTGTCTGTTACTGATCTGATTTGATTGCTTCTATTTGATCTCTGTGTTAATTGCTTGAACTGTTTGCTTGATCTTTCACTGTCTCTGTGTGCTTAATCGCTCTGATTCCTACACTTGGACGGGTTAACCACTCTAATTGTTAGATCTAATTTCTTGTTACATTGATTCACTGTGATTAGATTTAATTGTCTTTTGAGTTTTGATATAATGGCAAATCTCTTTAATTTGCATGAATTTCCTGTTATAATTTTAGAGAAATCACCAATCTCACTTTCATCAAGTTTTTCAAGTGAAGCACAAAGAAAAAGAGCAAATGAAATTCACAAGTACTTTATGGCAAAGAAGAGCCTCAATGAATCCAGAAAATCAACAATTTAGAAGGTTGTGGCTCTCACTGCACACTCTAATAGCTCAGAACATTCTTCATCCTCTTCAAAACACAAGAAATCAAATGGGTCTACAAGGTCAGGTGCATCCACTCTAGACTCATCTATGTATTCTAACTCTGATTCTGATGAAGATGAAGGAATGTCTCATGATAGATTGATTGAATTCTGTGAAAAAGATGTAAAATCTTAATGCAAAGCTGAACACTAAAAATAGAGACTTGAAAAAGACTTTAAAACATTGCCAAGAAGAAAATGAGAATTTGAAAATTGAAGTTAAAAAATTAAATTCTGAGAAAGAGAATTTGAAAGTTGAAGTCCAAATCTGTGAAAATAAACTGAATGGATTGAAAGAAAACCATGAGCTATTGAAATCAAAAGTCATTGATCTGGAAAATGAAAATGGAAAATTGATTGATCTCAATGAAAACTTCAAATTTGATAATGATCAATTAAACAAACAGATTTCTAACATGGCTCGTGATCATCAAATAAATGAGAGATGCAAACAACTTGTTGAAGAAAATCATCATCTAAAAAAGAAGATTGAATGTTTGTTCCATGACAAACCATTGAACAATGAATGTAGCAATTTGAGTAATAAAATTGCCGATTTGGAAAAACAAATTGCTCAATTTGAAAATGAAAAGAACAAGATGAAAAATTGTTTAGATGTCATGCTAAATAAACTTCAAATTTCAGAAAAAGAAGTTGTTGCATTAAAAGCTGAAAAACAGAAGCTTCAACATGAATTGAAAAATACTAAAAACACAAGTCTTGCTTCTGTGAGAGATAAGAAAAATGAAAATAAAACAAAACTAACATTTGTTAAAGCTGCTGCGAACAAGAACTCTGCTAATTCTAATGAAAAAATTATGAAAGTTCTTGTTCAGAAACAGACAGAGAAAAAGAAAAATGCTAATGTCAAGAAGATTCATCTACTTCCTCCATCAGTCCAAAAAACTCCAAGGCAAGTTCCAAATTCACATCATGCCAAGAGTCACAAAAAGTACCTCTTTCTCCTTATGGTAAGCCTCTTCACATGAAAAGGAGATTCCAGCAAATGCATACATGCCAAGGTAAGTACCAGGTAAGAAATGCTCTCATTTGTTTTAACTGTAATAAACTTGGTCATCTTGCCAAACATTGCTGGATTAGAAATCAAAATTTCAATAAACATGCCAAATCAGTCCACTGCTTTCATTGTTATAAAATTGGTCATATTTCTAGGGACTGTTGGTACAGAAATGATTTTGTTGTGCATACTCAGAAATTCCAGTCTAATGCATATGCTCATACACATAGGAATAAATATCATGTTTATACTGAAAATGTTCAGAAATTCCATGTGTATAGGCATAGAAATGTTGCACAAAATCATTATGTTTCTGCTTATCTTGAAAATTCAAAAATTAGAAAACTTCATGAAAACATAGATGCATTGAGCAAGGGAAAAAAAAAATTGGAACTAATTCTGCTCATAGTTCTGTCAATGAAAGAAATACATCTATACCAAAAATAAAATCATTTTGGATTCAGAAATTTTTATTGCTCTCTAACATTGATTTCATTGCAGGACCCAAGCAAGTGTGGGTCCCAAAACCAACTTGATCAGCAAGCTGAGGAGTCTTGCAGCCATACATTGTAAATAGATTCAAGATATTGGTTGTGCAAGGTAAGAAATGATTGGAGAACACATGTAAAATCTTTGAAAAAAAGAAATGAAGACTATTCAGGTAAAACCTCATATCATTTCTAGACTGAACTGCTTAAGTTAAAGAAAATTCTTAGAGTCTTATCTGAACAATGAAGAGTGTGTTTTGATGTTGCTCCCAACAATAACTTTGTGTCTTAACACTTGGAATCATGTTTGTGTTATCATGCTTGCTTAACTGTGCCCATGATTCTGTGTGCATATCAACTGCTTTGACTTTTTGTATATCAAATGATGACATGTGGAAAAACAAGTTATGCTTGTTTGAAAATTTCATTATGCGTGAGTAAAATACTCGCCAAGTACCAAAAGTCATGTTATGCTTAAAGCTAATGGTGTGCATAATCATGTGTGAATTGCTTACTAGCTTTTTCATTTCATGCACATATTAAGGGGGGGGTAAATTTGAAAAAATGCAAAAATGTTATTGAAAATGTAATGAATTTCATGCACATCTTATGGGGGAGTAAGTCAAAAAAAATCTTTGAGTGAAATGCTGGAGAAATATTCTTTCATATCTGACTTATCATCAACTCTCATTCAGTTTGTTGACAAATATTTTTGCAAATGAATTCCTCACTCTCACATTGCATTGGCATTCTTGGTATATCAAATGGTGAATTGAAGAAAGACAAGTCAGGCTTGTCTGGACACTTTCACTATGCGTGAGTATATTTCTCCGCCAAGTATCAAGAGTCTTGTATGCAATTGTTGAGAGGGAGTATTTGTTGAGGGGGAGTCATTGAGTCATTGTATATTCTTCACTCATTTCATTTGACATTTGTTGTCTATATTGAGCCCCAATCATCAGAATTTTTGAGTCATTGTGCTATTTTCTTATGAGAGAATTAAAATATTGAAACTAAACTCATTGTGCATTTAGTTTAATTTCAAAGATTCAGAATCATTTCAAGGTTATGCAATCTTGATACTGAATGTTTTTAAAATGATTTGCAAAACACTATGATAGGCACATGAGTGGCTTTAATATTTCACATGTGCATGTTTAAGCTTTATTTTTACCACATGTTAAGAATAATTTTTCTAAATTCATAGTCATGACTTTTCTGGTCCAAGTAAACATATTCCTGCAAAATATCAAAAGAAAATGATAAACAATCTGGAAAGATACAAACAGAGCAATGCAAATTTTTGAACCACTGAGTAACCGGGTCATTTCACCTGAAAAGTGATTTGTTTTGCGTCAAAAAGTGGAAATCAAAGTTTTCAACTCTGTATAAGATAATGAAAGTTAAACCACTGAGTAATCAGGAGGTCTTGCATCTGATCAATGTGATCTCTTGCACTGAAAAGTGATATTTAACTAATTTATTCTTGTATTCTTTCCCAGTTAAAAATGAAAGAAAATCAAATTGACAGGATGGAAAAGCTTAAGACCTTCATAAAGTTCATGTATACTGAGTTTAAACCTATTATTTTACATTGTGTTAAACTTAAAGCTCCTAACATCCGTGTTAAATACTTCTGCTCATTCATATAGGTCACTTTATTTTACATGTGCATCATTATTTTAACTACATTCAGATCATTATTTTTTTGCTATACTTTGTGTTGAGTGTGTCTTTGTTATTAAACTTTGTTGCACAATAACAAAAAACATAATAATTTCTCTCATATGTCATGTAATGCCCCAGAAATTCAAGGTGTTAAGAAAATATAAATAAATTGGTTAAAATACCTTAGGAATGTTATTAAATTGTGATAATTAGAGGATAAGTATAATTAGTGGTAATGACATTATCCCAGTGTCGTACATCGAAGTGCGCGACACCGGAAAACGACAACGAAATAAAAATCCGAGAACATCATAATTTCCAGAAAAATGTGGAGAAGTCAAATATGTAATTATCCGAATTTTTCGACGTACGGATTTCGAGATTAAGTCGACGCAACTATTTTTCGGGTGATTTTTCACCTACTGTAAAATAAATTCTAAAAATTAAACTAAAATCACCATAATTTGTAAAACCATCATATTAGTCTATGATTAAAATTTCATTACAAATGGACACCATTTGGATGGGTTTACATAGTGAATATTGGACCAGTTGATTTATGGAGTATTTACGGTAACCATTTTCTGGGATATTTACGGAAGCTTACGTGTGGAGCCTTGGAGAGGCCAGCACACTTAAGGGTAAGGTAATCATGGAGGATAACTAGGTGTGAGATTGGGAAGCCTTGCATGAGCTACGTGTTGGGGTAAAAACCAAAGAGTTTTTACCATGACACCTTATGGCCGACGTGCCTCTGCATGAGGAAGTCTTGAGGCTTATAAAAGCCACTCCCTCTGCTGAGTTCGATCCTTTCTACTCTTTGGTTTCTGTCTCTGTTCTTGCTTTTTCCTGCTCTTGGCTGCTAGAAGTGTGGTGGAGGAGCTCCTAGGACTACTGCTTGGGAGTTGTGGGAGTTGCTAACTCCGTTGCACGTGCAACTGCTCTCACCTCTGCTCCTGTGTACCACTGTAGCTGCTTAACTTGGCGTGGATATTGCTGGCACATCGTCAACTGTTGGGAGAAGCTCTTCTCCTACTGGCTTAGGTTCTCTGGTTTAGAAAGCTTAAAGGTTAACTATTTGACAAGGTAGGATTCATCTCTCTATGGTTCAGTTCGGGTTTTGTTCATATGTCACAAGGAATTCGTATGAACGAATAAGTGATTGTACTTGTGATTCTCTGTTTTCCCTTCTGTTCATGGTAGAATTACTCTTTTTGGGGAAGGAACAACTTGATTCTATTTAGAATTCAATTCCTATTCTACCTTTGATCTTTGTTCATGATCTGGAGTCATGTAGAAGTTCTAATATCTATAGAACTATGAGAGAACTTTTACTTAACTAATAGGTATCTCAAGCTTTGATTTAGATCCATGAAACACTTGGAGTTTTAGTGTTTATCTTGTAAGAATCCTCCCAAGGAACCATTGCTATCAAGGTTCTACTTCTAGTACTAAACTATGTTTAGTTTCAAGCAAGTCAAGTTTGAATTGTAAACCCCTTATTTTATCTTGTTTGTTCGGTTTATAAATCCCTATGAGAACTCTAATTAGACTCTTCTATTTGATATCAAACATGTTTAGGTTCATAAGTTCTATAGTTAGGGTGTTTAGGATAGATTTGAAGCCATTTTTAAAAGTTATGCAGCCACCTGTCGACAGCCGGTCCAAATCTGTCGACAGGCGCACGTCTGACAGAACTTCAGGTTTCAGGACTGTGTGGATCTGTCGACAGATCCTTTGCTGCTGTCGACATATACACACAGAGCCAGACAACCTGAACTCTGTCTGCTCTCATCTGTCGACATCCCCTTCTTGGCTGTCGACAGGTACCATGCTGATTCGGATTTCTGCACTCTTTCATGTCCGAATCCATGCCAAAACATCATCCTAAAAGCCAAGGAAGTTACCCTCTCATTTACCTTGATATTTACTGTCATGTTACTGCAATGTTCATCCACTTTGAGTACCTTAACTTTCCTTGAATTGTTTCTAAAGTTGTCAATTACGAATAGCACTCCGATTGAGTCTATTCTTCGGTATACGGTAATTGGGTCTATAAAATCTGAACACCTGAGAGTTCATATGCTTGAACACCTTATGAGATGTGAATAAATGGAGATGACATTATTGGGTCTTTGTACCCCCGGTGATTTTTATGCATGTGCAAATAGGGCTAGTCCAGTCCTGGGAGGAGCACCCGAATTCATTTTCGGACCACGTGGAATGATAAGGATGTCTGGATGTCTGGCATTGCATCAACTATTTTCTGAATATGGTCATCATAATTCCAGTACTATGTAGATGATATGTGAATCAATTCTCGAGCTATATATATGAGCATGATCTGAGTTTTACCGTCATTGCATCAAGCTTACTGTCCTGAAATCTGGTGTGACTCTCTTTGATATTCTGCCCTAGTCTTGGTTATCATGTATACATTCTTGAACTATCAACTGAACTATGGAATTTGAATTCTACTGGGCTAGTTAGCTCATTATTTCCTACCATTTTCAGGTAATACAGATGGGGATGACGTTTAAGGGTCTGAGTGCTGAGTGGACCGACGTGACAAGCAAAGCCAACTAGTTTCTACTTTTGTTTAGTAGTGTGAAATGAGATATGTAAATTAAGTTTGTTTTGATCTACTCCTCACTTAGTTGTTATTAGGAGTATCTATGTAATTAAACTTCCGCGTTATGACGATATGAATGGATAAGTAAGTACTACCTTTTGTACCTATTTTTCTGTCACTTCCGATAAATAGCTTTTTATTAGGACGTGACATGTCAAAATCACTTTGCCTCATTTATTTTGATCTTTACTGACCATTTATTTCCTTCATTTCATTAATTGATCTCTTACAATCCTTGGTTCTCTCACTTATCCTTCTTTTTGATGCTATCAAAAAGGGGTAGAAGAAAGGGTTTCTAGGGGGAGAAAGTTCAAATGGTGTATAGGGTCAAGGGGAGTTATTGCAGTCAAGGGAGATATGTTTTGTCATCATCAAAAAGGGGGAGATTGTTGGGTGAGTGTGTTTTAGAATTTCCTAAAGTTGTATTTTAATGATGACCAATGAACATCACTCGTACTTTGATTTTGATGATGACATATTGTGATTTTAATGATGACATATTGTGAATTTAATGATGACATATTGTGATTTTAATGATGACATATTATGATTTTGATGATGATATGTTGAACATGTTATACATTCTATACATATCACAATAATGCTTAAACAACATGTTCTTGATGTTTAATATCTCATATTTTAATGATAATATCTTGTACTAATGATTTATGTGACGGAACGCCCCGTTCAAGCCCGTTAAACCGATAACGTACTTGACCCGAGTCCGTCTCCCGTGAACGGGCCGAAGCCTTGCGAGGGATACCACACATTAGTCCGTGAAAACACAAAGGAACACACCATTGCATTTATAATATACAAGGTTTTACATAGCCAATTTCAAAAGAAATAAAGGAAAGTACACAAGCCTGGGGCATACCCCGAGGTATAACAGGTACAACTGAAGAAAGAACAGCTACATTGCTGGAGGCGCTGGGCCAACACCGCTACGACGCGGCTCCAAACTGGACGACGGTAGAGAAACCTCCTCCTCGCCCTCACCTGTGGGGAGTAGGGGTGAGCCTCGCTAGTCACTGGCTCAGTAGGGAACTCCCCCAACACCGAGCAACCAAACACAAATGCGAAAGCAGTAAACTATGCTAGCAATTTATAGCTCAACTAAACAGGATATTAAAGCTTTAAACAAAGTCACCGCTAGAAAGCTGCGTATAACAACTGTAATAAATAAACGGTAAAACTCCAATACGTGTACGAGCTACAGTAGAGACTGCCACACTCGAGCCACGTAGACTGGTTCGCGACACCAGCAACAGACTCGAACAAACTAACACAGGTCTACCTCTCAGTCTCGCAGCCACGGACAAAAGGTCCAGCTGCCGCTCCACATGAAAAGACAAGCAACTGTGGAGACACTAAACACCACCACCTGCAGACCACACGGTCACAGGCCCATGCCTGACACCTCTAGTGACCCTGGCTGGGCTCGCTAGAGTGAGGCACTGGAAAAAGGACTAGTAGGGGACCAGTGTCGACAACTGGTGTCCGTACCCCCAACTAAAGCGCTCTACAAGTGACTAGAAACAAACACAAGAGTCACTGTCCCACTGTCGTCTTTCCCTCAGCCGGACGTACAACTCAAACTAAGGAGTGAGGGTGTCCAGGTCAGACGACACAGACCTCGACGGTACAACACAAGTATCGGGACAAAGCCCCGAGCTACAGCCTGGCTCACAGAGAACCTGGGGCACCCAACTGGAGAGGTAACCACGGTAGGCATCTACTACCTGACACGCACACAGAAACCACGTGCACACCACAGAAACCACGTGAAACCTCACGTAAAGCTCGTGTACTGACGGTCCACAACACGTGAACACCACTTGCCTCGTGTGAACACTATGTCCACAGGAAAACTACTAACAGCGCTGGGTCACGTTCAGGACGCGGCCCTCGAACATGGCGCTTTAGCAGGTGGAACCCATCCGGCAATCAGGCTCTCTCCATGACAGCCCATTTCCACATTACAAACCACCCTTAATCCTTCATTTTCATGCTTTTGTGAATACCTAGGCATGGTATCTATTTTATATGCATTAAACTGGTTGGAACCCACCCTTATGCGATTTTTCACCCCTGAAAACAGAAGAGTTCACCTACCTTCGCGAAGACCACTATGCAGCGATCTCCTGGCGTTTCCCCTGCCTTTCCCGGACTCCCTTCAGCGAGGACACGCCGAGACACCAATCCCAGCTGAAATCGCCACAGCACCTCCCCCTGGCCGAGCAGAAACCCTTTACGTTCTGCTTGGTGTGGTTATTTAAAAACCTGCAGTGGTTCGAAACGCGACCCCTCGTGGAACTGCGATCAGGTCGCGACAGTCCTGAGCGTCGCCTTCCCAACGCCCGCTGCCCTGAGCGCTACACGTGGCGCACATGCAGACGCTCGACGGCCACTTGAACGCGACGGCCACCACTGCCGCGTTAAGAACGCATCAACCATTACTGTCGCGATAACAAACTGAAGAATCTAGGTACTGCAGGCCCAAACGTCAGCCCAGTAAGCCTCAGAAACACACACACACACGGCACACGCGCCACATTGGCCTCACATTGCCACCACAAGCACTAAACACACGTCCACGAGGATCCGAAAAACGCGCGATGTTACATTACTATCATCTAAAAGAAATTTCGACCTCGAAATTCAGAATACAATTCCAACTAATGGTACACATACATTTACAAATACTATCATCTAAAAAGATTTAAACATTACTAAAAAAGTAAGGATATCCTTTAGCCATTCTCATCGTCTAATTCCCAGGTATCCTCACCACCCAGCCTATTTCCCCATCTAACTTTAACTAGCTCAATTTCTTTATTTCGCAAGTTTTTCATCTTGCGATCAGTAATTTGTACCGGATATTCAGCATGGACATGTCCAGTCTCAAATCACTTCCTTGATAACTGATTATCTGCGCTGGGTCTTCAATAAACTTTTTTAACACGGAGACATTAAAGATATCATGAACATCTGCAAAATCTCTGGCAAATCTAGTCTATATTTGTCTCCCCAATTCTTTCCAACACCTGGAAGGGTCCCACATATCTCGGACTCAACTTCCTTTCTTACTGAACCTCACATACTTTGCTAGGAAAATTATCAGAAAAACATAATCTCCAACTTCAATTGAAGTGGCCTTCTCCGCTTATCAGCACATAACTTTTCTGCCTACTCTGAACTGTTTGCAATTTTTCCTTAATAAACTTTACCAACTCTGAAGTTTGCTGAACTAACTCAGGGCCCACTAATTGCCTCTCTCACCACTTCATGCCAGTTTAAAGGTGTTCACATGGTCTTTCCATATAAAGCTTCATACGGTGCCATTCCAGGCTGTATGATAACTATTATTAATAACAATTCCACCATACTCAAATGATGCTCCCAGCTACCACCCAAACTAAACAACAAGCTCGTACATATCTTCAATCGTCTGGATAGTTCTATCTGTTTGACCATCCGTTTGCGGGTGATAAGCTGAGCTATACCTCAACTCAGTGCCTACAACTCTCTGCAGGCTTCTCCAAAAACCTGAAGTAAATCTGGGATCTCTATCAGATACAATTGACTTTGGAACACCATGAAGTGGATTATTCTATTCTATCAGCATACACTTTTGCTATTTATCCACTGTCCAAGACGTACTTACTGGCACTAATCTGCATACTTTGGTCAATCTGTCACAAACACCCATATTCCATTATGCCCGGAACTCGATCTTGGTAAGCCTGCCACAAAGTCCATGGCAATCATCCCAATTCCACTGCGGAATGGGTAATGGTTGCAATAGACCTCCAGCTTCTGATGCTCCTGCTTTAATTTGCTGACACACAGCACATCTTGAAACAAACTCGCTATTTCCTTTTTCATGAGGCCACCAAAATGCTTTCTCAGATCCTGATACATCTTAGTACTACCTGGATGAATAATGTACCGGATTTATGAGCCTCTTCTACACTCTCTGCTTTACCTCTCTTTCTGCGGGTACAAATAACCTGCCTCTGAGCCTAACCACACAATTATCATCAAGAGTAACTCCTTCCATTTTCACAATTTCCGCTAAATTTACATCTGCTTTCTGAGCTTCAACAATCTGCCAATATAAAGATGGCTCTACAATTTTACTGGCTAGAACTGCCCTTCACTGACTGCTTGGCACATACAAGGAGTTTTCTGCTATCTCCTCATATAACTTCCATTCTTTAATCATCATGTGACTTACATAAGCCTTCCTACTCAAGGCATCAGCAACAACATTGGCTTTACCCGGATGGTAAGCCAAACTAAAATCATAATCCTTTAAATATTCCACCCATCTACGCTGGCGAAGATTTAAATCTTTCTGAGAGAAGATATACTTTAAACTTTTATGATCTGTAAAATTTCAAATCTTTCGCCATACAAATATGCATCTACATTTTGAAAGCAACACAACTGCTGCCAATTCTAATCATGGGTGGGAATTTTTTTTTCTGCTGGCTTCAATTGTCTGGACGCATAGGCTATCACTTTGCCATGCTGCATTAACACTGCGCCCAGCCCTCTTCTAGATGATCTGTATACACAACAATCCACCACTTCCTACCGGTAGTGTCAATATCGGTGCTGAAGTAAGCCTTTTCTTTAATTTCATAAAACTTCTCTGACACTCTCCGGACCACACAAATGGTACACCCTTTCTAGTTAGTCTAGTCATGGGTGCCATAGTCTTAGAAAAATCTTGTATGAAGCGCCTATAATAACCTGCCAGCCCCAAGAAACTTCTAATCTCTGTAATTGTCTTAGGCACTTCCCACTTCATTACAGATTCCACTTTACTTGGATCGACTGCCACTCCATCTGCCGAGATGACATGACCCAAAAATTGAATTTCTTTCAACCAAAATTCACATTTACTAAATTTAGCAAACACTGATTATCTCTTAATAACTGAAGAGTAAATCTCAAATGAGCAGCATGCTCCTTTTTAGAAGCTGAATAAATCGAATATCATCTATAAATACCACAATGAATTGGTCCAAGTACGGATGAAAAATTATGTTCATCAGATCCATGAAAGCTGCAGGGCATTGGTTAGCCCAAATGGCATACCACAAACTCATAGTGACCATATCTAGTCCTGAACGCTGTTTTATCTATATCCTCTCCTATCTGATTCTCAATTGATGGTACCCTGACCTCAAGTCAATTTAGAAAACACTTTGGCTGATTGCAACTGGTCAAACAAATCATCTATTCTTGGCAACGAGTACTTATTCTTAATGGTCACAACATCTTCACTTTCTATAGTCAATACCATTCGAAAGCTCCCATCTTTCTTTTTTACAAATAATACTGGCGCTCCCCCACGGGGAGTGACTTGGCCTAATAAACCCTTTTTCTAACAATTCTCTTCAATTACTTCTTTAACTCTTTGAGTTCTGCTGGTGCCATCTGATAAGGCTTTAGAATCGGCATGTACCCGACAACAACTCAACAGTAAAGTCCACCTCTCTGCGGAGCTAAACCTGGCAACTCATCAGGAAACATCCGCAATTCCCTAACCACGGGAACTTCCTCAACTGACTTACTAGTTTCTATCAGACTTACAGAAGCTAAGTAACCACGCACCCCGCATTAATCAACCTTCTAGCTCTAATTGCAGAAATTATAACTTATAAGCACAGAAAGGCATACCTTGATATTCAATACAGAACCATTGGATGACAAAACCTGATCCTTTTTCTTCCAATCTAGCATAGCTCCATAGGCCTCAAGCCAATCCATTCCTAAGATATATCATAATCAGTCAACTGTAAGGCATACAATCGACCTGGCATCTGGTTCCCTTCTAACCAACTGAGCCTCATCTATATACACGAGTGAGCATAAACTCACCAGAGGGAACTTCCACTTCTAATCACATGATTTTCTTCTAATGGATGAGCCATACTATCCGAATTCTTCAGGAATAAATGAATGCGAGGCACCTGAATCAAATAAAACTTTTGCTGAATATTCATAAATAGGTAGTACCTTCTATCATATTCGATGCTCCGCCTGGGCATGGGTGATAGACATAACCCTGCCTCTACCTCTCTGCTGAGGTGCTCCTCTGCCACGACTTGCCGATACTGCTGAGACTGCTGCGGCTGCTGAACACCCCTACCATAACCATATTCCCTCGGATAGGGACAATTACGAATCAAATGCCCCGGCTGATTGCAGTTAAAACACCTATAGCCAGGTGGAAGGGTAGGCTGCCTGGCGGTAATTTGCTGCGATTCCTCCACCTCCGGCTTACCACGACCCTGCTGAACTTGCTGACGACCTCCCCATCCTCTTCCTTTACCTTTAAATGCCTGCTTTAATTTCTGGCCCCACTTACCAAAACCTGATGAGGAAGGTCCTGCTGAAGCTTTGCCCTTACTCACACCTGCTAACTGCTGGGGTAGCCGGAAACTACCCGAACCTGACTCGCCCACCTGACGAGTCCGAACTGCTCTCTCAAGAGTAGCTGCTCTCTGGGCTGCTTTCTTCAACTGTTCTACACATTAATGGTATCACTGCAGTCTGCAAATCTAACCTCAAACCACAGATAAAATATTAACCATCATAGCATTTCCGTAACAACATAGGGTCATACCTACATGCCATAAACCGCATCTATACTCCAGGACCGAAGTCTCACCCTACTGCAGGTCATAAACTGCTCCTTTTTTGCCTGCTGCACTTGAAGAGGAAAGAATGTATCGTTAAACACTTCAAGAAATTCAGACTAGGTAATAGCACCCTATTCTGCCTGCAAAGGTGGTCTGCATCTTCAGACGCCACCATTCCTGCGCAAATCCCCTCAGCTGAAAGTAGCCAACACAACCCTATCCGCTGCCGACACCTCATGGTCATAAAGACCCTCTCAATCTCATGAATCCAGTGCTCCACTGTATCTGGATTCGGCCCTCCTGTATAAGTGGGCGGCTGCAACCTCAAAAATCTTTCAATTGCACACTGGCTCTTCTGCTGCAATCACGGTGGTGATGGTGGTACTGGTGCCACAAAAAGGTACCGCCACTCCTGCCTGCGGTGGGACTGGCCACAGGTACCTCCTCTCTAGTCATTGGTGGTACCGGTGTCTTGCTGATCCATCCTCGCCCGAATATCGGTGAGGCTCTCCCAAATCCTTTCTATCATCCTCTGAGTCGATTCCTCAGGGTCATCTCCTCCACCACCCCAGTCTCTCTTCTATCGGCCATTACAACTGCCTACACCACACACAAGCCAACCATAGGCAAAACAACGAGTCATTACAACCAAGGCCAGCTACCAGCAATGTATCTACAAAAGATATGGCTATGTACTTCTTAATTCTTTTATTTTCACACGACCTTGCTCTGATACCAACTGTGACGGAACGCCCCGTTCAAGCCCGTTAAACCGATAACGTACTTGACCCGAGTCCGTCTCCCGCGAAGGGCCGAAGCCTCGCGAGGATACCACACATTAGTCCGTGAAAACATAAAGGACACACCATTGCATTTATAATATACAAGGTTTACATATCCATTTCAAAAGAATAAGGAAAGTACACAAGCATGGGGCATACCCCGAGGTATAACAGTACAACTGAAGAAAGAACAGCTACATTGCTGGAGGCGCTGGGCCACACCGCTACGACGCGCTCCAAACTGAACGACGGTAGAGAAACCTCCTCCTCGCCCTCACCTGTGGGGAGTAGGGGTGAGCCTCGCTAGTCACTGGCTCAGTAGGGAACTCCCCCACACCGAGCAACCAAACACAAATGCGAAAGCAGTAAACTATGCTAGCAATTTTAGAGCTCAACTAAACAAAATATTTAAAGCTATAAACAACTCACCGCTAGCAACTGCGTATAACAGCTGTAATAAATAAACGTTAAAACTCCAACATGTGTACGAGCTACAGTAGAGACTGCCACACTCGAGCCACGTAGACTGGTTCGCGACACCAGCAATAGACTCGGACAAACTAACACAGGTCTACCTCTCAGTCTCGCAGCCATGGACGAAAGGTCCACTGCCGCTCCACGTGAAAAAGACAAGCACTGTGGAGACCAACTAAACACCACCACCTGCGGACCACCACGTCACAGCCCATGCCTGACACCTCTAGTGACCCTGGCCTGGGATCGCTAGAGTGAGGCACTGGAAAAAGGACTAGTAGGGGACCAGTGTCAACAACTGGTGTCCGTACCCCCAACTAAGAGCGTGCTACACGTGACTAGAAACAAACACAAGAGTCACTGTCCCACTGTCGTCTTTCCCTCAGCCGGACGTACAACTCAAACTAAGGAGTGAGGGTGTCCAGGTCAGACGACACAGACCTCGACGGTACAGCACAAGTATCGGGACAAAGTCCCAAGCTACAGCCTGGCTCACAGAGAACCTGGGGCACCCAACTGGAGAGGTAACCACGGTAGGCGTCTACTACCTGACACGCACACAGAAACCACGTGCACACCACTCAAACCACGTGAAACCTCACGTAAACCTCGTGTACTGACGGTCCACAACACGTGAACACAACTTGCCTCGTGTGAACATTATGTCCACAGGCAAACTACTAGCTAGCTACGCAACCTGTAAGCTAGCCTCGAAAACTATGCACTTCCCAGAGCGCTACAAGTGCCAATGCACTGCTTACTAACACTAAGCACATCGATAACAATAATCAGATAATCATATGTATAAACCATGCACAAACAGGGCCTCTCGGGCCATGTCGCGACAGCCAACAGGGCCACCTTCAGAAGGCGTCCCTACGACATGTCACCTTCTGATCCTTAACGCGGTCCTCAAACATGTCGCGTTATGATCCCTTAACGTGGCACAGCGCTAGGTCGCGTTCAAGACGCGGCCCTCGAACATGGCGTGTTAGCAAGTGGAAACCCTAATCTGGGATCTCCCCATGACAGCCCATTTCCACATTACAAACCACCCTTAATCCTTCATTTTCATGCTTTTGTGAATACCTAGGCATAGTATCTAATGTTATAAATGCATTAAACTGGTTAGAACCCAACCCTTATGCAATTTTCACCCTGAAAACAGAAGTGTTCACCTACCTTCGCGAAGAACACACTATGCAGCGATCTCTTGGCGTTTCCCCTGCCTTTCCCGGACTCCCTTCAGCGAGGACACGCCGAAGACACCAAATCCCAGCTGAAATCTCCACAGCACCTCCCCCTGGCCGAGCAGAAACCCTTTACGTTCTGCTTGGCTGGGGTTATTTAAAAACCTGCAGCGGTTCGAAACGCGACCCCTCGTGGCGCCGCGATCAGGTCGCGACAGTCCTGAGCGTCGCCTTCCCAACGCCCGCTTCCCTGAGCGCTACACGTGGCGCACATGCAGACGCTCGACGGCCACTTGAACGCGACGGCCACCACTGCCACGTTAAGAACGCGTCAACCATTACTGTCGCGATAACAAACTGAAGAATCTAGGGTACTGCAGGCCCAAAACGTCGGCCCAGTAAGCCTCAGAAACACACACACACACGGCACACGCGCCACATTCCCCTCACATTGGCCACCACAAGCACTAAACACACGATCCACGAGGATCCGAAAAACGCGCGATGTTACAATTTATGTGTTAAATTTACAGGTATATACAGATTTTGTCATGGTAGTGTCGTCACAAACCCACTACTGGTGTCGACACAGGGATTCAAACCCTAAGGCAAAATGATAGAAAAGGTCAAGTGTGTCGACACAGCCTCAAGTGGGTCGACACTATACCCAGCTCCTAGAGAAACCAGTTGACAGGTCTGTATAGTGTGGTCGACACAGCCTCAAGTGGTCGACACACACTAGTCCAGATTCCAGAATCATGTTTGCCAGACTAGGCAGTGTGTCGACACAGCCTGAAGTAGTGTCGACACTAGTGACCCTTCCCAGAGAACAAATTCTGCCAGTTTGAGATAGTGTGTTGACACACCCTTGGACAGGTCGACACACTTCGGCTGAAACTCAAAATCCTGATTTTGTCTGGACACGTGGCTGCTTGGGAATTAGGGGATTTGACCTAGGTTTTTGTGCCCACGTACCCCAAGGCTCCTTATGGACATATGGGGCTATAAATACCCATGTTTCTTGTACTCCAAGGGCATCCATGGAGAGAGAGACCAGACTTCTCCAGAAAAGGGTGTGGCGGCTGCAGAAAAGGGAAAGAAGGGAGCAGAGCAGTGATGTTTGGAAGGAGAACGTGAAGAATAAGAGAAGAGAAGAAGAGAGAGGATAAAGCATCAGCATCCAGAAAGGGATGTGAGCAGCGCCATCAGATTGAGGACAGAAGATCAGCAAAGGAAGAAGAATCGGCAATCCAGATGCCATCAAAGTAGAGCATCGTGGATTGAAGAGATCTCCAACGAATTCCTTCAAGCGTCTTCAATCCAAGCTTCTGCAAGTCTTCTTCATCAAGGAACATCCAAGTCACATCTATTTCATTTATTTTCTTGGAGTGTTTCATCTATTTTTCATTGTGTGATCTGTGTATGTGTTCTACACAGATCACTTAATTATATTTGTTCGATTTTAATCATTGTATTGAGATAGATCGGGCTAGAGGATCTATTCTCTAATTGAGCTTGTTCTAGCAGAACTTAGATCTTTCGTGGTCCAAAGGTTTGGAGCTGTAGTGCTTCGGTGTTGAGCCGTTGTGCTCAAGTGCTTGTGAGTCGTCGTACTCATAAGTGGTTTTTGGAGTAGGTCGTCGTACATATCTCCTGGGTTTTCTTTGAGTCGTCGTACTCAAAGGGTTTGAGTCGTCGTGCTCCGGTTGTTTCTTGAGTCGTCGTGCTCAAGGGTGTTTGGAGTCGTCGTGCTCCGGTGTGAGTTGTACTCAAGTTTTGGAGTAGTGTGGCCTCACTGTGTGAGGGGTGGACGTAGGATTCACTGGAGGTGATTTCCGAACCACCTAAAAATCCTTTGTGCAGTGGTTTGAATTGTGGTTTGACTTTGTATTACGATAGATGCATGCATAGGGATTTCGCTCACACTATTAATTGATTTGCTCACACACACTAATCACACTTCAGATCAGTAAATTATTTGGGTGAATTGATCTCTGATTCGAAGTAATTTTAAATTGCTTAAGCTTCCGCATTAATTGGTTTTAGATCTATTCAACCCCCCTTCTAGATCTGATCCATCCACCCATTCGATCCTACAATCAATTCATGAACCTCCTGCAGCCTCAACTCTTGTGCGAATCCCGTGCAGCAATGTTCGGTTAGCGTTCTCAACCAGACCGTTTGCCTGGGGGTATGCAACTGAAGTGAAGTGGTTGTAGATGCCGAGCTCGGAGCATTTCTGCTTGAAGAACGTGCTATCGAACTACTTCCCATTGTCGGAAGTAATCACCCTTGGGACGCCGAAGCGACAAAGGATGTTCTTCCAGACGAACTTCCATGCAGCTTGGTCAGTGATGGTAGAAATGGGTTCTGTCTCGATCCATTTGGTGAAGTAGTTGATGACTACGAACATGAATTTCTTCTGCCCTTGAGCCTCTGGGAACGGACCCAATATGTCAATTCCCCATCTGGAAAAAGGGGGCGGTTCGAACATGGTGTGCAGTTGTTCGGCCGGTTGCTTAATGAGGTGCCCGAATTTCTGACACTCTGGACACCTTTTGACGAAGAACATGCAGTCCTTTTGCAGAGAAGGCCACCAAAATCCTGCTCGAATAATGCTACGCGCCAATGTTCTGCCCCCCAAGTGGCTCCCGCACAGTCCTTCGTGAACCTCCTCAGCAGCCGATGCTGCCTCAGTGGGACTGAGGCACCGCAGAAGAGGTCTCGAGAGGGATCTTCGGTACAGTTGGCCTTCTATGAGGGTGAACCTCTGGGAGCGCAACTTGATCTTGCGGGCTTCGCCTTGATCAGACGGAAGCTCACTTTGAAGCAGATAGGCCATGAGGGGGTCTATCTAGCTCGAAGCTAGAGGGCCAGCCTCGATGGCAGCTACATCTACCTCAATGCTCGGCGAGGCGAGCTCTTCTATGAATATGGAATGAGAAGGGGCGATGTCACCTGAAGATGCCAGCTTGGCAAGTACATCAGCTCGCGCGTTCTGCTCCCGTGGGACATGTATGACTTCGAAGTAGATGAGGTCCTCTGCTTGGCTCTTGACCTGCTGAAGGCTGGCGACCAATTGTGAGTCACTGAAGACCCGTAGTCGAAGTGCTCCAAGGTGCCTAGCCATTCGATTCCGGACAGCAATGCTTCATTCGGCAACGTTGTTGGAGGCAGAAAAATGGAACCTCAGGGCGTACTGGAACTCTAAACTTCTGGGAGTGAGAACCAAGCCTGCTCCACTCCCCGTGACACAAGAGGATCCGTCCACATAGAGCTCCCATGGGGGCTCATCAGCTAATGGAAGGTCCTGCTCGATCGAAAGGGTATATTCCGCGCGAAATCCGTCAACGCTTGCGCCTTGATGGCCATCCTCGGATGGTAACTAATGTCAAACTCGCCTAGCTCGATGGCCCATTTGATAAGCCTGCCAGAAGCCTCTGGACGCTGAAGGATATGCCTCAATGGCTGGTCGGTATGGACTGTAATTGAGTGGGCTTGGAAGTAGGGCCTATGCTTCCGCGCGTTTGTAACAAGTGCCAGGGCGAGCTTCTCTGCACGAGGGTACCTTTTTTCAGTCTCCTAAAGGACCCTGCTGATGTAATAGACTGGATGCTGTGCTGCCACCTCTTCTCGGATAAAAATTGCACTGATGGAGTGTTCGGTGACCGAAAGGTACACGAACAAAGGTTCTCTGAGCACAGGCTTTGAGAGGACATGCGGGGCTGCCAGGTACGCCTTCAGCTCAGTGAAGGCAGCTTCACAGTCTTTGGTCCACCGTACATGCCCCCTGCCTGTGAGGAGCCTTTAGGGCCTCTCAGCACTTGAAGAAGTTGAAGCTCCTCTTTGCTGCTCGGGACATGAACCGGTTTAATGCAGCGAGACGTCCAGTGAGGTGTTGGACGTCGCACATCGTCTTGGGACTGCCCATCTCAAGTATGGCTTGGATCTTCTCAGGGTTGGCCTATATTCCTCTGTTTGAGATGAGGAAGCCGAGGAACTTACCTGAGCGAACTCCAAACGCACACTTGGCTGGGTTGAGCTTCATATTGTACCTTTGCAGAGTTGCAATGGTCTCTTCGAGGTTGGAGATGTGGTCGGCACTCGAGAGCGTCTTGACCAGCATGTCATCAACGTAGACCTCCATGTTTCGCCCAATCTACGGCTCGAACATCTTGTTGACCAGTCGTTGGTATGTTGCGCCAGCGTTCTTCAGACCAAAGGACATCCTTGTGAAACAGTACAAGCCCAAGTCAGTGACGAACGTGGGGCGTCCTGGTCTAGAGGATGCATGCTGATCTGCTGATAACCATAGTACGCATCCAAAAAGCTGAGAAGCTCGTGTCCGGACGTGGCGTCCACCAGTTGGTCGATGCGTGGTAGAGGAAAGTTGTCCTTGGGTGTGGCTTTATTGAGATCTTTATAGTCCACGCACACGCGCCATTTTCCATTGGTTTTGCGCACGAGGACCACATTGGAGATCCACCTTGGGTATTGGGCTTCCCGGAGGAGCCCAATAGCTTGGCTTTTGACAACGTGATCTTGGATCACGGCGTGCCGTTCACGGTTGGCCGGTCGCCTTCTTTGCTAGACCGGAGGCTCCTTCGGGTCCAGGCGAAGGCGATGCACCATCACTTCTGGGGGTATGCTAGGCAGTTTGTCATTTGACCACACGAACACGTCTAAATTGGCTAGCAGGAAAGCCTTGTAGCGTTGTTGTTCGGCTTCCGGCAATAGTGCACCAATATAGAGGACGTGTTCGGGGTCGTCGTCTATCCGAACTGGAAGTAAGTCTTCAGCAAGAGTTCCTCGACTGGTAGAAGGCTGATCAGCTGGCGGGGGCACACACGCCGGTGCTGCGAGAGGTCGCTTGTCCCTTAAGGAGAGGACATAGCACCGATGGGACTCTCACTGATTTCTGAGCACCTCACCGATCCCACTCGGAGTGGGAAACTTCATTTTCTGATGGAGAGACGAGGGTACTGCCTTGATTTGACCAATCAACCCCCTGCCGAGGATGGCATTGTTCTGGGCATACTTCGAATAACCAAGAAATCCACCATCTTGGTTACATTTTTGGGGGCCATCTCAAGAGTAATTGGGAGGCACGCTCGTCCCATGGGTTGAACCGAAACCCCAGAGAAGCCGAACAGAGGGGACTCTACAGAGGCAAGCTGGTCGGTTTTCAATCCCATCATTAAGAAGCAATCGTAAGCCAATACATCTGAGGCGCTTCCATTATCCACCAAAATCCGGCGCACGGTACAGTGATTGATGGTGGCCGAAACGACAAGCACATCAGTGTGTGGAGTGGAGACTCCTACAAGATCTTCGTCCGAGAAGGTTATAACCTCCTCGGATCGTGCGCGGGAAGGATTAGGGGGATAGGGACCTAGGCAAGGCAGTGGGGGCCTATCCACGACGTGCACTCGCCGAGCATAGTCGCGTCGGCTTTGATTGCTTTCTCCACCTGCGCCGAAGCCTCCCGCGATCACGTTGATCTCTTGTCCATTGGGCTCGTTGTTGATGGGCTGCTCGGGAGTCCGCTCTCGGCGCCTTTGGCGGTCTTCATTACGGTGCACATACCGCCCAAGGTAGCAACGTTTAATCAAAGACTCGATCTCGTCCTTGAGCTGGTGGCACTCGGAGGTGTCGTGGTCGTGGTCGTGGTGGAAGCGACAGTACTTGTCCTGATTACGCCTGCGGGGATCAGAGCACATCCTTGGTGGCCACCGAACATACGATTCATCCCAGATTTCAGTCAGGATCTGCTTGAGGGCGACTGTCAGGGGAGTGTAGTCGGTGAAGGGGCGTGGTCGGCACGGCGAATCTCCGTTGCACCGGCCTTTCTTCCTGTCACGGTCGGAACCGTTGTCGGAAGGCCTCTTCTTGTCCGATTGCTCTCCCTACTTTGCTAGGCCGGATGCTAGGCTCTCCTCACACGCGGCGTGGCGCTGTGCAGTAGAGAGCAGCTCGGCAAGGGTGGATGGCTGTTGCACCCCCAACGTCCTTTACAGGAAGCCATCTCGCGTGCCCTGGATGAGGGCACTGGTGGCCAGAGGGACGTCCAGGCGGGGGATGCAGAGCACTTTGGTCCGGAACCGCTTGACGTAGTCCTAGAGCGCCTCGCCTTTCTTCTTCCGAACTGACAGAAGAGATGCCGCTGTGCGCCGCTGAGACCTTCCACCTAATACGTTGTCCCAGAAGGACTTCTTCAATTGGTGGAAGGAAGAGATGGAACCCGCGGGAGGGCTTCAAACCATGCCCGCTGTAGACACCGCCGATGGATGACGCGTTCAACAACGCGTACAGAGAGGGATATAGAAGGTGAGAAGAGGATCGTGATCGCCAGGCACGCGTGGGTGCTAAATGGAAGATGCACTGCGAGGGGTGCGGGATGGAAAAGTGATCGCGAGCGTACTTTTTTGGTGGGGAGATTGCGCGGGGGATGATGTGGGCCCTATCTTCCTCTACGAACACGACTGGCCGCGGTAGAGGGCATTTCCTCGTTTGATCACCCTTGCAAAATACAAAGAATAGGAAAAGGGATTAGTCACATAAGGCGTGTAGTATACAAATCCTAAGATGAAGAATGGAAAGAATAACATGGGGGAGGACTGACCGTGTGGTCGTTTTAAACCCCTAAAATGTAGGTGTGTGTGTATATGCATGCATGTGTGTATAAAAGGAAAAGGAGGGACACGTGGGGCCCGGAGGAGGTGAAAACGTAAAGAGCCACGGGGGGCCCGGAGGGAGTGGAAATATAAATAAGAGAGAGAGAGAGGGGAGGGGTGCTTCCAAGTGTTGATGCGACGTGACGGGCCGTTGCCGGTTGACGAGTACAGGAGGGAGAAGACGCTTCCGCCTCGCACGTGGAATGGAAGGAGACGATGGCGCCAGTCTCCGAGGAAGAAGAATGGATCAGTGAGGATGGCTCAGAGTCGAGGCGAGGATCCGACAGGGCTTCGCCGCTTCGTGGAACCCCCCCCCCCCCCCTTACAAATGACCCTCGGGGGTTAACTTATAGGGGTAAATATTTGAATCGCTCGGGTACAGCCGCCGCGACAAGGAGTTGATCGCGTCTGGGCGACAGGCCGTGACTTGAATCGCGTCTGGCTTGGGCGCCGCAACAAGGATTTAAACGCGTCTGGGTGGCAGGCCGCGTTTCAGAAGGTCAATTGATGAGACAGGCGCCTGATTGCCGGTCAATGTCTCTGGATCATGTCCTGTCAGGACGCCTCAATAAGGGATAGAATCGCGTCCGCCAGGGCTACCACGACATGAAACGCGGCGGCCATGGCCGACGCGATTACCTTAGAGGCAATTTTCGAGGTAATTAGCTTATAAATGCGCTTGTCTGTTGGATGCTTTTTAGGATTTGACCTTCTAAATCGCGTCTTCTGACAAGGACGCGATTCAGGCTTTTCTCATGATTACATGCCTGAGCATGACGACTTTTTGGGCCACACTGAATCACGTCCGGGCGGCAGGACTCGACTTCAAACTGAGCCGCGGCGGCACTATACGACGCGATAAGCCTTCTTATTTTATTTATGAAAATTCTGCCAAAAGGGCAATTGAAATCGCGTCGCCTATGGCGGATGTGTTCATAAAAGGCATTTTTCATAAATAAAATAAGACTTCATTGTCGCATCGCACAGGGCCGACGCGTTAATCATAGTCGCGGCCCACATACCGGCCGTGATAAGGTAGTGCCCTTGAAGGCCGTCGCTATAAGGATCCTGAATCGCATCCAGGATGCCGGACGCGGTTTAGAGAGAGGCGGCTGCCATACCCATCACGATAAGGAATTCAAGCTTATAATACCCGAGGGGTTCCGGAAATGGAGGGGAAGCACCGGGGAAGAATGGGGGTGATCCAGAATGATGAGAAAAATTATCTTTCAAGGCAAAATGAAGGCCATTTGTGGCATTATGGCGCAATATGAAATTTACCCGCGGCGGAGCCGAATTCGTGTGTCTACAGCTGCCACACCTTGGTGTCTGCTTTACAGGGGAGCGAAGCGAAGAGACACGAAGTGGAGTGAAATGGAGTGTAATGGAATGAAAAGAAATGAAGTGTAGAGAAGTGGAGTGCAGTGGAGCGGACTGAAAAGTAGACGCTAATGTGAAAAATAGACATGCATAATCATTGGGGACTGCCACCTGATAAGAGTCTTTCACCAATCACCCAAGGAAGTCACCAAAAGGAAGAAGACCTAAAGAAATAAATACTTGGACAGAGAAAAAGGACAAGAAAGGAAAAGACCAACTTCCAGCGTCGGGAATACCTAAGGACACACTCTGTAGTTTCACCATTGGGGCATCTGCCACTGCCGCATGTGGATCTTGGGAGAGAAGGAGGAGAAATCACTTCCAGCATCGGGGAAGTACCTAAGGACACAATCCGTTAGGTTGCACCATCGGGGGCGTCTGCACTGCCTCAGGTGGATCTCTGGGAGAAATGAAATAAAATGATGAGTCCAAACAAAAGATTCTAAGGAAATCGCCCGGAGGCGAAACAAAGGGGTTGGGTATTCGACCCGAATGGAATTATTTCAAGATTGCTTGAATTTCGAGGTGCAAATGGCCCTCAAATTGACTGTGAAGAGTGGTTTTCCACTGTGATTTCAATATGCATGTATGATGGGCTAAAAGAAAAATAAACTCAAAAGTGGAGTAGAAAATAACCAAGGATAATATTGGTACGCCGGTGAGTCAGGACCGGGGTTTTATGCATGGGGCCGTCGTCCTCACATGCCAAGCGTAACGGCATATCCGTGCGGCTAAGGATCTTCTAGATAATCATTGTTTTTGATAGAGGTGAACTCAAATTCCAGATTCCTCAGAGCCATAAGGTTCTTGGTGTGCTCTAAAGGTATAACATATAGTAAATGCAGATAAGTGATGGTAGTGGCAGCAGCAGCCTGATTGTGCCGGATGAGGTAACTCGAATTCTGGACTCAAAACTCATTAGCCAAGAAAGACACATATCATGGAAAAAACAACATTCATTCAAAGCATGAAGCATGACTAAAGTAGTCAACGATAGAATAGCTCAAACAATTTGTTTGTTGGACCATGAGGATAGGTGATTTCTGGCTAAGGAGATTGGAGTCAATGATGGGAGGAACCCATGAAGGGGAAGATTTGCATCGCCTCGGCGCAAACAGGAGGCGCAACATACTTTGTGCAAGACCAACAAGAACTTTTTGGATTTTGAAAATATTCAAAAAAAAATGTGAGATTTTTTGGATGTATTTACATTTTTATGGGATTTTGAAAATATTTGGATTTTTTTTTAGTTTTAGAAATATTCATCTTTTTTTGTTGTTTTTTGAGAGTATTCATCTTTTTTGGTTTTGGTTTTGGTTTCATATTCATTTTTGTGTTGTTTTTAAAATATTGCCATGCCATGGCGGTATTTAAGGTTATAGAACTGACTGGCGAGGGGTCCTTGTTACCTCCCGTGTCATTAAAAAATACCAAGTAGGGCGTGCATTTGAAGTGGTGCCCAGGGGCTGATTGCTTGTGCTAACAGTGCCACTATCAAAAGCCACGCCTGAAAAGGCGACTAAGTCTAGCAGGGAGAAGGGAAGAAGATTTGGAGTCAAGCTTGATATGAGTTTTGAAGAGTTGGTTGGCTCCCTTTCTTGGCACAGCCGTCAGAAGGCTAGTCTCATTTAGCACTGGGGCTTTTCTGGTTATTTTGGAATCTTGAGTGATGACCACTTAATTGTAGGGACATGTGTACGACCGGGTCCATTTGGATCTCTGTGGGGATTTTGCCACTCTTTGCCATGCCCTATTGACTTGATTTGATTTTGATTTTTGCATGCATACGGCCGGGTCCATTTGGATCTCTGCAAGGACTTTGCCATTCTTGGCATGCGTTGGACTTAATTTTTCTTGGTCATTTGACTTTGCCCATTTTAGAGACGTCCTCTCATGACGGAGTCCTTCAGGAAGGTTTCTTTGCCCAAACTACCTCTACTACACATACATCGGCCGAAAGATGAGAGAAACAGACGTTTTGTGCCATTCAGGCGAGGCTGTGATGGTGTCTACCGGGAGCAATCGGCTTAATCGGCTTAGGGCGCCGTGTAGTATGTGCAAGTGCCCATTCTAAGGGCAAACCTTAATGACCCGGGAGGAAATTTTGGACTCCTGGTTCGGGGTTCTCATAGCAAAAAAATACTGCGATAACACGGCAATGCTGAAATATTCATCTTTTTATGGATTTTTTTGACACTGATAAATATAGTAAGAGTTTGGAGGGTAAAGGAAGGACGAATGCCCTGCACTGGGGCGAGACTCGGAGGCTACAAAGAATTTACATTTTTTGTTTGGAATTAAAATGACGAGTGGGGGCTAAAACCCCGAAAACAGAGCAAGAAGGGCCGAAGGACCCGATTGAAAACAGAGAGGAGAGAGCGGAGGAAAGACTTTGGAGACTCCGGCGGGGCCGGAGGTGTTTGGAAGAGAAGGAGGGCGCGATGCCTTGAAAGAGGAAGAGAATCCGGATGAGCCGAAGGAGAGAAGGAAATAAGAGGGCCACGAGGGGCCAAAAAGGAGGCTGCGCTACGTGGGGCGCAAGATGGAGAGTTGCCACGTGGGCACTGGATAGATGTGCCACGTGAGGCACTGGAGGGAGATGTGCCACGTGGGGCAAGGAAAGGAATGAGGAATACAAAAAGGCATGATGCCCGTGCAAGAGTAGATTATACAAAGATGAAAATAAAATGCCTCCTGTGGGGAGGGAATGTGGAGAACCCACGGGAAGGTGCTGAGAATCACAAATGATGATTGGAAAGAAAATGAAAAAGATGGAGGTCCCCTGGTCTTTTGCCTTGCCCTACGTTTAGGCTTCCGCTTGGGAATCAGCGTTCTGACCCTTAGGTACTTCCTCTCAAATTTTGCCCAGCGGGCGGATGATCTTGCTCTTCTAGGAGAGATTGAGCGGCTCTCAATAATTGGAGGATTGTTGACTTCCGTCGGATTGTCAAGCGACAGTGGTAACTCCCTTGGAATGTAGTTTAATGAAAAGGTGGGGAGTTCCACCGGTGGAGTTGGAAGCAACAAAGAGGGGATTGTGCCCAAGGATTGTAGAGTGTTTGATATGAGAAGGGGCATGACCCCTTGGATAATAGACTATGCCAATGATTTGGCATTGGAGTGCGTGAGCACAATCTAAGAAGCTGACCCCTTCACTAGAGGTCATGAGAGCATGGAGGGAGAGATTCCCTATGAGTATTTTGAATTGAACTCGGTTGGCAACGGGAATGATTGGCATAGATTTAGAAGGCCTCTTGATGACCATGATTGGAGGGGAGGACTTCCGCTCAGTAAATGTGCCCAATAATTTGACAATGACCGGCATGCGAGGAATGTAATCTTGGATTTTGAAAAGCATGCCCGGTCTCGGGACTTCCTTCTGCTGACTCTGCTTATTGCTCCTTAAAAACTTGCGCCTGCTCCATTGGATGGGGGTAGAGGCGGATGGAGTGGAAAACTGTATGGCCTGTGGAGGCGTAACGGGCATGAAGGGGAAGATTTGCTCGGGTTCGGCTGCCAAGGGTGGTGGCATAATGGTAGGTGTAATGATTGGTGTAGGCTTAATCATGGAAGACTTGATGATAATGGAGGGTATGTAGGAGGTGTAGGTAATGGCGTAGAACATGACCTCAGAAGGTTCATCGTCGTAGCACCAAGTGGTTCCTGGATGGGTTCGTATGCAACTTCAGCCCGAGCAACAGCTGTGGTGGAAGTGGAGGTTGTTGGGGGTGTTGTGGTGGAGGCATGGGGCTGGCATGGGAGCCCGAGTAGGTGCAACGTAGGGCACATGAGCTTCTTCGTTAAAAATAGGGGCGTCATAGGGCCCAGTTGGAGGTTGATGGGTCCGAGGAGGACGAATCAGTGGACGCCTGGGTGGAGGCATGTTGTGGTAAATGCGAGTTTGTGGGGGTGTATATGAAGTGGATGTTGTGTAGTGGTGGTGAGGTGGATAGTGGATGGCGTTCACTGATCCATTCTTTCTCGGTTTAATTTGTTCAAAAAGATCTACGATCGGGGAGTCCATTAGATGTGCCTAAATGTAACGTCCCCACTCGTAGAGCTCCTCCATGGAGGTGATTTGATTCATGGCCAGGATGTGCCTGAACCTCAGAGTAGAGTTGGAAATGATTATTTAACTTGCTCTGCTCCGAGAGCTCATGCTGTAAGCGAGTGGCCATTGACCTCCAACGGTCAGCAAATTGTACAAATACCTCGTTGGCCCCCATCTTCTCGGATGCTAGATCCGTGATAGAGCGGTAGAGGCTGACATGGTCTTTGTATCTCTGTAGGAACTTCTTATGCAGAGAGCGGAAGTCTCCTGCCTCACTTGGCTCTAGGGAGTAAACCATTCGAGTGCAGGGCCATCAAGAGACTTTCTAAATAAATATGCCAACGTGATGGGGTTACGTTGCCAATGAGAAGACTCATAAAGGAATTCTTTGATGTGAAGGTAGAGATTACCCGTGCCATTGTACATTCGGTGCGTTGGCATCTCCGAGGGATGAATGTAAATTTGAGGGAGAGCCGGCATGGCGGCGACGGGGTCACCCGTGGAATTTGAAAGCTTGTTTATTTGAACCTCCAAATTATTCACTTTTTGGAGAAGAGCATCTTGGAGTGGAGTGGATGGTTGCCGCTGGGCATGTGAGGGAGTACATGGGAGTGGCCGTGAATGAATGGGCCTTCCCAAGGGACGGTCTGTTCGGACCGGAGCGTGGGAGTGCAATCGGCCAGGGGGCCGAGGTGGTGGAGGATATACAGGGGTATGTGGCGAAGTCGCCGGAATATACAAAGGTGGGTGCCTAGGGGAAGGAGAAGAAGAAGGTGTCACACCCTCAACTAAAGATTGGATCAGATTGAGTTGTTGAGGTGTGAGCTGATCAATGGCATGCAGGACATGCTGGACAGTGGAATCATGGTGGGGGACAGGCTCTCGCCGATTTTAATTGGAGTGAGGTATGGATCAGATAGGCTAGTGCGCGGTGTGCGCACGTAACCATAGGAAGTGGAAGGCTGTCCCTCACGGTGGTGAGATGGACAAACATGAGATTGGAAAGATGGAGATCTAACATTATCCTCATAGTCCTCAAAATAGAAATCTGCATGATAATATGGGTCCATTTTTAACAAAGCAATAAGCAAACGAGGTTGAACAAAGATTAATCAATCAAAGATGGTTCAAACAAGTTGTAATGCTTAACGCTTATTTTTAAGGAGTTTCACAATTATTTAAATGGATTGAAAAATATTGTGTCACTCCAGGTGAGTTCCCAGTTGGGTAGAAGATGAGTACTTCGGGGTACAACTATCACCTCTCACCATGCAATGGGATGTCTAACCCAGGTAAACGGAAGGGTACCACCAGCTCGGTCCGCCGTGAGGGAATCCACGGGGTACAGAGTCTTACGGGGCTCTTGGCAAAGGTTCCCTAGTCCAATGAGACGGAATGCCCAAAGGAGAGGTTGCCTTTACTAAGAGAGGTGTCTGGAGCCTAGGATATGAGGGAAGGAGGTCCCCTGACCAATGAAAAATATGTCATGTATGCAACAATTTATAGCAAAAATGGCAACCAAGCAGGCGCGTTTCTGTCAGTCAGTCAAATCGCGTTCGGTACAACGACCGCGATTTGGCTGAATCGCGTCCAGTCACCTGGACGCGGATCTGTAAGCCATCGAAGGCTATCAGAGCCGTGAACAGGTCCCTGTGGACGGTCAGTGTCAGGCAGAAACGTGTCGGCTATGGCCGCAGCGACAAGAAACAAAGACGCATTCGGATTACCGGCCGCGTTATCAAGCAGTGAATCACGTCCTCTGTGTGGGACGCAATTCCAAACAGGCACCCGAGAAGAAAACGGAAAGCAAGAAAAAAAAAAAGCAGTAAAAGCAAGATATGCGTACAAGAGAAAGGCGATGAACGCGTCGGCTCAGGCCGCCGCGACAACTTGATGCGTCGGCCTTGGCCGGCGCGACAAGAAAACAGTGACGCGTCGGCTCCTGCCGCCGCGACACAAAATCGAGACATGTCCGGTTAGCCGGCCGCGTTCTCAAAACTGGGTCGCATCCGCTGTATTGGACGCGATTCCAAAGCCAACCCGAGAATAGAAAACAGGCAGGAAATGAGCAGGAAATGTACATGACAAAATAGAAAATGAAACTAAACACACTGCATGCTTTTGCAGAGTATAAAATAAATATAAAAGAGGAGTGCCACGTGGGGCACAAGAGGGAGGAGGGTAATCAAAAGGGAAACGGGAAAAGAAGTCCCACCGTGATTGCCAATTTGTAGACACCGCCGATGGACGACGTGTTCGATGACGCGTACAAAGAGGGATATGGAAAGTGAGAAGAGGATCGTGATTGCCAGGCACGCGTGGGTGCCGTATGGAAGATGCACTGTGAGGGGTGCGGGATGGAAGAGTGATCGCAAGCGTACCTTTTTTGCGGGGAGATTGCGCAGGGGATGATGTTGGCCCTATCTTCCTCTACGAACACGGCCGGCCGTGTAGATGGCATTTCCTCGTTTGATTACCCTTGTAAAATACAAAGAATATGAAAATGGATTAGTCACATAAGGCATGTAGTATACAAATCCTAAGATGAAGAATGGAAAGAATAACATGGGGGAGGACTGACCGTGTGGTGGTTTTAAACCCCTAAAATGTAGGTGTGTATAAAAGGAAAAGGAGGGACACGTGGGGCCCGGAGGAGGTGAAAACGTAAAGAGCCACGTGGGGCCCGGAGGGAGTGGAAATGCATATAAAAGAGAGAGAGAGAGAGAGAGAGAGAGAGGGGGGGAGGGGGTGCTTCCCCAAGTGTTGATGCGGCGTGACGGGCTGTTGCCGGTTGGACGGAGTAAGGAGAGGAGGAAGACGCTTCCGCCTCGCGCATGGAATGGAAGGAGACGACGGCGCCGGACTCCGAGGAAGAAGAATGGATCGACGAGGAATGGCTCAGAGTTGAGGCGAGGATCCGGCAGGGCTTCACCGCTTCGTGGACCCCCCCCCCCCCCCCTTACAAATGACTCTCCGAGGGTTAATTTATATAGGGTAAATCTTTGAATCACGTTGGGTACAGCCGCTGCGACAAGGAGTTGAATCGCGTCTGGGCGGCAGGCTGCGACTTGAATCACATCTGGCTTGGGCACCGCGACGAGGATTTAAACGCGTCTGGGCGGCAGGCGCGTTTCAGAAGGTCAATTTGATGAGACAGGTGCCTGATTGCAGTCAATGTCTCTGGATCGCGTCCTGTCAGGACGCCGCAATAAGGGATAGAATCGCGTTCGCCAGGGCTACCGCGACTTGAAACGCGGCGGCCATGGCCGACGCGATTACCTTAGAGGAAATTTTCGAGGCAATCAACTTATAAATGCGCTTGTCTGCTGGAAGCTTTTTAGGATTTGACCTTCTAAATCGCGTCTTCTGACAAGGACGTGATTCAGGCTTTTCTCATGATTACGGGCCTGAGCGCGATGACTTTCTGGGCCACACTGAATCACGTCCGGGTGGCAGGACGCAACTTCAAACTGAGTCACGGTGGCACTATACGACGCGATAAACCTTCTTATTATTTTATTTATGCAAATTCTACCGAAAAGGCAATTGGAATCGCATCGCCTATGGCGGACGCGTTCATAAAAGGCAATTTTCATAAATAATATAAGACTTCATTGTCGGGTCGCACAGGGCCGACGCGTAAATCATAGTCGCGGCCCACATACCGGCCGCGATAAGGTTGCGCCCCTGAAGGCTGTCGCGATAAGGATCCTGAATCGCGTCTAGGATGCCGGACGCGGTTTAGAGAGAGGCGACTGCCATACCCGTCGCGATAAGGAATTCAAGCTTATAATACCCGAGGGGTTCCGGAAATGGAGGGGAAGCACCGGGGAAGAATGGGGGTGATCCAGAATGATGGGGAAAATTCTGTTTCAAGGCAAAATGAAGGCCATTTGTGGCATTATGGCGCAATATGAAATTTGCCCGCGGCGGAGCCGAATTCGCGTGTCTACACCTGCGCGGTCTCCTTCAGGGTGGCCGGAAAGGCCCGGCATTTGGCTGCGTCTGATGCTCCGTGGAACACCATGTGCGACTCAAAGCCATGGATATGATCCTTTGGTTCGGTAGTGCCATCGTAGGGTGCAATGGTGGGCAGAGGGTGCTTGGGGGTCACCCGAGCTTCCAGGATCTCCATCGTGAACGGGGAGCGGAAGTCCAAGTCTTCATCCCCTGCAGCCTTGCCCTCTGCTCGCTGGACCATCGCGTCAACGTGGCGCTCGAGGTCGACGACACGACGGATGCGTCTGGCCAACTCGTGGTCGAAGTGGGCGGACTCCTCACGCTGGGACCTGTGGGAGTTAGCCCTGACGACACAACGTGGGGTAGGCGGGACCATAGCAGAACGACGAGGTGAATTATCTTGCCGCTCCGGTGTCTGACGCACCGAAGGTGCCCGACGCGATCGCCAGGGCGATTCTGCATGCTGGTCCTGCGGTGCCGGAAGGGCTCGGGACCGTCGAAGAGACGATTCTGCCTGCTGCTCCGGCGGCTGAGGCCTGAGGGATCATCAGGGCCGGTTGCCTGGCTAATTGGGCCTGAAGGCCCTGGCAGACCCCCGCTAGGTGCTGCATTTGTCCCCGGAGTTCTGCCACCTCCTGGGCGGTTGCAGGCGCGGCAGTGGTAGGCACCCCACCGGTGGGGGTGATGACGATGTCGACAGGGGGGGACTTGCTCACGGGAGTCCACGTGCAATTTCCGCGATCTCGTTGCCGTACTGCCGATGTTCTGGTAGGAGGAATGTCCGCGAGCCATGACTGAAGCCGTTCCCACAGACGACGCCAAATGTGGTGGTGTGTTCTTGTTTGGGCCTGAACCAAACGAGCCTCTACTGAGAAGAGGGAAGATGGTCGCTGGTAGCGAACGAAGGCCTGCAAAACCAGAACGGAATCAGGGGGGCCCGGTTGAAGAACCGGGGAGAACCCTCCGATGACTAAGTCAGTGAACTGTAGAGAGGCTTGAGGAAGGAAGGTTTCAGTAGTATGTTGTACTGTGCGCAAGGGTGCGTACCTTGGCATGGTGTTTACCTGGGCCTTTTATAGGCGAAGGTGCAGAGGGGGTGGGACGGAACGTCCCCTAATGTCACCGGAAAGGGCACGCCGGTTGGCGCCCTTGGTGAGGAGTTATGCATCCAGGCGCCTGTTGAGGGGGACTGCAGTTAATGCACCACTTGATCATGGGGCGCGCACGATGCAGCCGCTGTAACCGTCGCAAGGAGACGGAGAGCTGGAGGCTCCTGGGCAGAGGATACCGAGCAGGTAGCCTGTTCAGTAGGCTGAACCAGGCGCTCGGTGACTGCCCTTGTTCGGCAGCCGAACTGGCTGCTCGGTGCCTGGTACCAGGGCACTGCTGCTGCCAGCGGGTCCAGGGCATGCTTCCTGCAAGGCCTGTTCGGTAGATAGGGCATGGACCGAACAGGATGTGGGGCGTCCGGAGACTGCCCCTAGGATGCAGGGGGCGCTTAGAAGCAGAGACCGTGCTCGGGGATCTTCAACCTTCTCCCGAGGACACGTGTCGCCCCGCCGAAGGGCCGCACCCGTCTGTAGGATGAGATGGGCCATGATGGGCCTCACGGGCTTAGGTGGCTAAAACTAGCCACCACAGAATTCAATAATTTCTCGAGATGAAGATGATGAATTTTAAGAAAGATAATGATAAAAGTAAGTATGAAGAACAAAAAGAAGCGACATTATCACTCTTCGAATCAAATAGATAGCCCTTTCACCGCTAGGGCACAACACGCAAAATAGAATCCTAGAGCTGTCTTTTACGATTCACAAGGTAGATCAAAAAGGCCGTCGCCTATTTGTCTCAGCACACACTAATGAAAGAAGAGAAAGATTTATTGCACTTGTATGTTGCACTTTAAGTGCAATATGACTAGACAATAATCTATGTGACACCTCTCACGCGAGAAGTGATAAAATGACAATCTAATTGTTAGATGCCACATAAATTTGTTACCTAGTCATATTACATTTAAGTATAATAAATCTTTCTCATGACAGAAACAACAAGAACGAGTACGACAATTTTCCAATGGCTCATATGCCAATTTTTCATAAATCAGGAGTCTGAAAATAATCCGTAGTATTGCTGTTTAACTAACAGTACTCTGTTTAATTAAAATTCAGCAAAAACCAACATTGTTCCTTCTTGTAGACTGCAAAGGTCAGTTGAACATGGAGTAGAAGATGAGTATCGGTAAACCATAGTGTAGCTGAAGAATCTCCCCTAGACTTTTACATGCCAGAATAAAAAAAGAAACCAACCTTCCAATAAACTGTGGTGTGGGAGTAAAAGGAGTGGGGGGCCGCAAAAAAGGAAACCCGAAAGAGTCGCACGACAAGTGTCCGGACCTTTTACTCGGCACCAGCACACCCGGCTCACGAGCCACAGCTACGATGCAGTAACGGCAAACCCCGACAATAAAATACCACCAACTAAATGGCCATCTCAGTTTTTTCCGCTCTTTCCTCTTTTATCCTCGCATTCTTGAAGGAAAAAAAACCATTTTTATAATATTATAATAATCCACTAAATTCGAAAAAAACCCTTTCCCCTATCATCGCTGCCGCCTGTGCCCACCACCACAGCTTAACGTACCCCTCCTCCCCCGCTTCGCCTCTCTCCTCTCTCTCTCTCTCCTCTTGCCTCTCTCCGTCTCGCAGCTCCCCTTTCTCTCTCACTCACTCACTCACTCTCTCCTCCATTCTTCTTCTTCTTCTTGTAAGGAAATAACAGACACAGAAGAAGAACAGAAGACTGCAACACAGACGCCGCCACGGGGCTGCCATGCCGCCGCCTCTCCTGCTTTTCCTCTTGTTCATGCTCTTCCTCATCTCCGACGGCGGAGGCGCCGCGCAGCAGCAGCAACAGCCGCAGCGAGCGATGCCAGAGCTCCTCGCGGAGATCCAGGCTCTGACTCAGTTTCGCGCCTCCCTCCAAGATCCCCTCGGCGCTCTCAGCAGCTGGGACCCCGCCTCGCCCTTCGCGCCCTGCTCGTGGCGCGGCATCGTCTGTTCAGCCGGCGGGGACCTCCACGTCGTCGAGCTCCGACTTCCACGCCTCCGCCTCGCCGGCCCCATCTCCGGCAGCCTCTCCGCCCTCTCCCAACTCCGCAAGCTTAGCCTCCGCTCCAACGCCTTCAATGGCAGCATACCCGCTTCATTTTCCCGTCTCCGCCACCTCCGCGCCCTCTTCCTGCAGTATAACTACCTCTCCGGCAACCTGCCCCTGGGTTTTCCCTCCAACCTCACCCAACTCTGGGTCCTCAACCTCAGCGGGAACCGCTTCTCCGGGCAGGTGCCCACGGGCCTCCCGCCCAGCCTCCGCTACCTTGACCTCTCCTCCAATGCCTTCTCCGGGGAGGTCCCCGCCAACATCTCAGTCGCCCCGCGGCTCCAGCTGATCAATCTCTCCTTCAACAGCCTGAGGGGGACGATCCCAGCTAGCGTCGGGCAGCTCAGGAAACTTCTCTACCTGTGGCTGGACTGGAATATGCTCGAAGGGACCCTTCCGGCGGTTCTCGCCAACTGCTCCTCGCTGCTGCACATCAGCTTACAGGGGAACGCCCTCCGCGGCATCCTTCCGCCGGCGATCGGCGATATTCCAACTCTCCAGGTTCTTTCCCTCTCCCACAACAACTTCTCTGGCACTGTCCCGGACTCCATCTTCTACAACGCGTCGGTGTCCGCTCCGGCTCTCCGGATCGTGCAGCTGGGTTTCAATCGCTTCACAGGCCTAGGAATCCCGCCGGCCACCCTGCCGGGATCTCCGCCGGCTTCCAGTGTTCTACAGATCCTGGACCTGAAGAACAACAGGATCAGAGGCGCGTTCCCGGCGTGGTTGACGAATCTTCCGACCCTAACCGTGTTGGATCTCTCCGGGAACGAGTTCGGCGGCCCCGTGTCTGCAGAAATCGGGAGGCTAGCCACGCTCCAGGAACTTAGAATGGGGAGCAACATGCTCGACGGTGTCGTTCCCGCTGGGATTGGGCGGTGTGGCTTGTTGCAAGTTCTTGACCTCTCCGACAACCGCTTCAGGGGGGAGATCCCGGCGGTTCTCGGTAACCTCCGGCGCATGACGGATCTTTGGTTGGGCGGCAACATGTTCTCGGGCAGCATTCCGGTGGGCTTGACGAATCTCTCCCTCCTGGAAACCCTCTCACTGAGGCAAAACAATCTCACCGGTGTCCTGCCGGTGCAGTTGACAGAGATGAGCAACCTTACTATCCTTGACATCTCCGGGAATGGGCTGTCCGGGCAGATTCCGGCGAGCATCGGGAGTATGCGGGGGCTACAGAGCTTGAATCTTAGCAGGAACGGCTTCTACGGCACCATCCCTGCCGCAATAAGGAACCTTTTCAACTTGAGGTCCCTGGATTTGAGCGGGCAGAGGGCCCTATCCGGCGAGCTCCCAAACGAGCTGTTTGGCTTGCCCAACCTTCAGGTGGTCTTGCTTGGGGGAAACGCCTTCTCTGGCGAGGTCCCTGAGGGCTTCAGCAGCTTGTCCACCCTGCAGCAGCTGAACTTGTCGTCCAATGCCTTCTCTGGTTCCATCCCCGGGACCTATGGGTACCTCAAGTCTCTCACGGCCCTCTCCCTCTCCCACAACAACATCTCCGGGGGGATTCCAGCGGAGCTCGGCAACTGCTCGAACCTTACCGTGCTCGAGCTGCGGGCCAATCGGTTGTCTGGCCGAATTCCCTCGGACATCTCACGGCTGGCCAATCTGGTGGTGCTCGACCTCGGCGAGAACATCCTCTCCGGCCAGATTCCTCCAGAAATTTCCAGTTGCCCCGCCCTAACTATACTTATACTGGACAACAATCGACTCTCCGGAGCCATACTAGAGAGGCTCTCTAACCTGTCCAAGCTGCAGGCTCTGGACCTCTCGGTGAACCATTTGGGCGGCGCAATCCCGGAGGGGCTCACCCGCATCTCCGGATTGCGTTACCTGAACGTCTCCGACAACAACCTTCAAGGCGAAATCCCCGCAATGCTGGGCTCCCGCTTCAACAACCCTGCTCTGTTCGTCGGCAATCCTGGTCTGTGCGGCAAGCCATTGGCCGCGAACTGCGCTGAAGTCGGAGCCAAAAGGAGGAAACAGAGAAGGGAGAAGCTGATCCTGCTGATCTGCATTGTTGCCGGCTCTGCAATCCTCCTGGCGTTGCTTTGCTGCTATGGCGTGCTGGGTCTGGTGCGGTGGACGAAGGGGTACCTGGACAGACGCTTCGGCGTGAAGAAACGGAGCCCAGGACGCCCGAGCGGCAGTGCGGACAGCGGGAGTGGAGCGGAGAACGGGGGTGGCGGGCCGAAGCTGGTAATGTTCAGCAGCAAGATCACATACGCGGAGACGGTGGAGGCCACCCGGCAGTTCGACGAGGAGAACGTGCTCAGCAGGGGGCGCCATGGCCTCGTGTTCAAGGCCTGCTACAACGATGGCACCGTGCTGTCTATCCTTCGGCTGCCATCTACTTCCGCTGATGGCACCATCGTGATCGAGGAGGCCTTCTTCCGGAAGGAGGCGGAGGCACTAGGCAAGATCAAGCACCGCAACCTGACGGTGCTCCGGGGTTACTACGCCGGGCCCCCGCCGGACGTGCGCCTCCTGGTGTACGACTACATGCCCAACGGCAACCTGGCCACGCTGCTGCAGGAGGCGTCCCACCTCGACGGTCACGTCCTCAACTGGCCCATGCGCCACCTCATCGCACTGGGCGTCGCCCGGGGGCTCGCCTTCCTCCACGCCGCCTCCATCGTCCACAGCGATGTCAAGCCCCAAAGTATCCTCTTCGACGCCGACTTCGAGCCGCACCTCTCCGACTTCGGCCTCGACCGGATGGTGGTGACGTCGCCGGCGGCTGCGGAGGCGGCGGGTGCGTCCACGTCCGCGGCGCCAGCGGTGGGCTCCCTGGGGTACGTGGCACCCGAGGTGGTGGCGGCAGGGCAGTGCAGCAAGGAGGGCGACGTGTACAGCTTCGGGATCGTGCTGCTGGAGCTGCTGACGGGGAAGCGGCCGGTGATGTTCACGGAGGAGGACGAGGACATCGTGAAGTGGGTGAAGCGGCAGCTGCAGCGGGGACAGATCTCGGAGCTGCTGGAGCCGGGGCTACTGGAACTCGACCCGGAGTCGTCGGAGTGGGAGGAGTTCCTGCTGGGCGTCAAGGTCGGCCTGCTTTGCACAGCCCCCGATCCCCTTGACCGGCCCTCGATGGCTGATATCGTCTTCATGCTCGAGGGCTGCCGGGGGGCCCCGACATTCCCTCCTCCGCCGACCCAACCTCCCAGCCCTCGCCTGCCTGACCCCCCCCCCCTCGGCCACCTCTCTTCTCCGGCGCCGGCACCGGCACCGGCGCCTCGCTCTTCTCCATATTTTCTGTATTTTCAATTCTTTTTCTTCTTTTCTTAAAAAATTCTTTTTCTCTTTGTTGTTATTATGATCTTCTTGCTGGTTTCCCGGGAAGTGTGCGGGTCCAACTTCGAGTCCATGGTCAACCAAATGCCACCTGTAGCATTCCCGCCAAAGGCAGATGGCCTACCTGGTGCTGATTTCGAAAAGTAGCCGTTGGTGGCGCGGCCCTCCTCCCTCCTTTTTATTCTTATATCTGTCTTTTTGCCATTTTTATCTCTGATGAATATAAGGCGGGGGGCCGTGCGCCTGGGATCGTGGGATTCCCTGTGAGGGGCACGTGGTCCTCCACGAAGGCGACAAGCGCGGGCGCAGCGGCGCCGGAACACGTCTCCTCTTACACAGCAATGATACTCTTAACAGGCAGGGGGCAATCCGCTAATGACATCACTTAAGATTGTGGCCCGTGGGGAAACCAAGAGGTTGGTCCCGCCATACTTTATGCTTACCTTGTTCATTTGTCCAAAAAGCCAGTTATCATCTCACCTTAGTTCGAGTGGTTCCACGCTCTCTGCTTCCACTTTGTTGTCTGCGCATGTACAAATTGGCAAATGTTCTATCGGTAAGAACCGGACGCAGAAAAGGGAAAGAATTTAGGGTTCTGGAGATATTGGTTCCCCTGTTATTGACCTGATCTGTAAGTATAAGACTCACAGTAGTGGGTGCTGAGTGTTGGCATTGTTGAAGGTTTGGGGAGGTGGGTGACTTATGGGTGTACTGCCGAGCTGCTGGGAAGGAGACAAGGAGGGGCACTGTTGACACGCTAGCTAGGCAAAGTGCTGCAGAGAGGACGCAGTACTATTTTTACGCCGGGGGGAGGGGAGCCCATCTCTTCCACATAGTCGGATTGGATTTTTTGGCCCTGCCTGCCCACCTCGTGGAGTGAAACGATTCCCTTGGGGGGTGTGGTTTTCCTCTATATGGTTTTTTTAACCATCTGTGAAGGGAGAAAGTTTACTAGAAGCCGAGGGCATGCGGCTGCAAAATCTGATGAACATGACCGTTGGGTCCTGTCAAGCAGCATAAACAAACAAGAAATGTGCAGTGTGTGTGGAGCTCGCTGCCCCAAATCATGTTGTTGTGGGGATGCATGCCACACGAGTGAGGACACCTTCCATCATCTACTCGTTTGTTTCTTCCCTCTAATCTCTAAGGCCGATCCCTCCCCGTGGGTTGGTCGATTTAACAGCAGCAAGAAGTGGCAACTGACTTGTATGGATCATTTGCCCCATTCAAATTAACTACTTAATCCACTAGTTGATAGGCAGCTCTGTGGTACTATTACCCGCTAGTGAAGAAGATAACGTAGGTCTCGACAGCTGAGGAGACTGGTGCACATGATTCTTATCCTTCTCATCTGCATGGGACCTTCACAATATCTTAATTTTCTCAGTTCCTGTTCCAGATAGATACGAGTGCTAGGAAGGGAATGGATAAGCCTCGCATCCAACAACAGTTTTGGCGTCCAATAACAAAGAAAACGTATGCATGGCTGCCTCAAGAAGACATTATTAAGCGTTTCACTCTCGTGGGGTTAGGGAACTTCAGCTTCAACATCCTGGTCAGTTTACTCAGTATGTAAGGTACCCCTTGCTTCTTGATCACTCTTCAACAGTTAGGATTTGGACATCGGACTTGAGAGATGCATGTGTAGTATCAGCTGTGTGTGCAGCAGGCGTTGCTAGCCATGGATAGGATACGCAAAGGGCTTGTCTTAGATGTTTTACATATCACCCCCTGAACTCCAACGACACTTCAAACATGACGCTAAAAATTTGATATTTCTTAATAACCCCTAAAATTTGCTTGGGTTTTAAAATAACTCATTAGAGTTAGTTGTTAAGGAGAGATAATATAATCGTAAACCAACAAAGTTTATTTACTCATATTAGACTTATTAGAAGAGAATAATGATCCAAGTCTACATGAACTCGATTCTCTACAACAATCTTATTGAGAAGAGAGAATGTGTGTAATCTCGTATTGCCTCCTTCTAGTAGTCAAGTTGACGTATTAGCTCGGGCTATGATGAGTCTTGGATGGAGGCCAAATTTAGTTTTGGTCCCACTAAAGGATTTTTAGGAGTTTCCCATAGACGCTTAGAGACGTCAACCCGATATGATGTGTTCTGAACATTTCAATCTAGGGTGATGCATTTGGTTCTTTTGTCCGTAGTGAGTTATGATCTGGCCATAGTATCACACCCCTATCAAGTAGTCACCTTTGGGCGACATGACTTATTTTGATAGTTTATTGGCTTGCTATCATATGTTTAATCTCAAGTGTCAGGAGATAATTTGCATGGCCAAGAATACATAAGGTCAGATTGATGCATTTGAAAATATATTGATTAGCCTTGCCATACCCACATTTGACTACCTGCTGATCAAAGAGGAGGTGGAGTTTACACAACACGAACAAGACCTGTAGCTTGGTCGGACTGTAGTCTCACGTCTAAATACCTTTATGTATTATGGGGTCCACCGAGTGAGACAAATGAGAAAATGAGACTAACTTGGGACCCACACATTTGCTAGTGTCCTCACACAGTCAAGAGTGTACTCAAACGACTAAAGATGAACAATAAGACGCTATCTCTAAGTCATCTTTCCCCTACCCAGATAAGGCACACTAGGGGAGTCTAGAAAGAACACAGGATCCTTTTTAGTGCACAGAGCACCATGACTAAACCCCTATCTGCACACATAATGACAAGTGCACATAGTGCCAAGACATCCAACTAATGATGTATCGAGCAGGTCACTAATCATTGGTACTACCGAACTCGGAAGAAAACACCTCGTAGAACCATTTACAACTCAATGCCATATCAAGTACTGAAAACTCAGGCCACTACCTATATTGTACGTTCAACACACCAAACACAATCACCATGACTCATAACGTGCCACACCCTATGTGAATGGTTGGGAAACCAAAATGTGCCTGCCCAGAGTGGTGCGCCTTTAGACGTGTCATCCTCTTAAGGTGCATTCAACAGAACATAGAAACCTACATCTCAACCTTATAACCTACTTTCCACCCTCTATACACTCACTATATACACCCAAAAATATAAAGAGCGACACGGTGAGCATGGAAACCATTTGAAAATCCCCCTAAACATGGTTCTAAGCATAATGAACTCTATAGCATGATTTCTATCACAATAAGGATTGCATCTATATTCTAAAGCTCGAATTAACTGGCAAACCATCAAAACCAACCATAAAAGCCTCCACGAATAGATAACATGTAAAAAACCACGGAGAAGGGAAGCCACCATACCAAGATGAAGAAAAATGACCTTTTGGGGGCTTCTCATGATTTGGCCGCCTCCTCTAAACTAAATTCACCCCAAAACACCCTAACTAGCAAAGAAATCACAAAACCTACAAAAAAATCTCGTATGGGAAAACCTTGGTGGAGCTGAGATTGCACAACCACACTTTGTTAACAGAAACAAGCAAAAATGCCTTTGGCTACCTAAATGCACCTACCCGATATGGCATATATTTATACGTGTCATCCCCACAGTCGTGTTTAGGAACTCAACTGCAATGTGTTCTGTTGAGTTGACACGTGTCAAGGCATGCGTTAACCCAACCATCATGCACTCATGCACTGAGTCAAACCAGACAGAAACTAAACAATCATTTGCAATTGGTAACAAGCCAAACATCACAGTCGTGACTCGAAAAGTTAAATGCACCATGCATGGTAGGCACGTTCAAAACATGCTGCCCATGCCTGCTATGTCTTAGGCCGTGAACACTATAACCAGTGCGACTTATGGGAAGTACCTAGTGTCACGTCCCGAGAATTACGCAGCGGATGTTATTTCGAAGAATTCGGGTCGATATCCCGAGATATGGACAGTCGGAAAATAAGCCTCTAGCTAGCACGCACTAAATGTGTATCAACACATCATCATAATAGGACCCAAATGTTGAACTCAATAAAAACTGTATTCAATTTCAACTCAACTTATAAAAATTGGAAACTAGTACAAGACTGAGACTCAAATAAAAAGGAAAGTACATTTACCCCTCACTTCCTACTACATGTTCTAACTCTCAAAATAAACTACGATAACTAGACTCATAATTGGGACGCTCATCACTCGGATGCATTCCCATCCTCGACTTGCTCTTCCTCTTGAACTTCATAGTAACCTAGATTGGGAAAAGGTAGGGGATGAGCAAACTAGCCCAGTAAGATTTATATCTCAATGTGCGGGCAATGATATAAGTGATTAACATTTTAGAACTAGGCAAGTATGATGAATGATATGCAAGTACGAACAAAACTCATTAAAACATGATATATAAAACAAGCTGGATAGAGTGAACAAGATAGAATAAGATTTTTGAACAAGATGCCAAGAAAGAACTAGCAATAGATCACTTTGCACAAGCACGCAAGATTTCACTTGATGTCAATAGTTTTCAAGAAAGCAAGATATCACTAGTTGCAATAAATGCAGGATGGCCATATCACGCAAGCAAGCAAGCAAGATTGCACAAGCACGTTCAAGTAACACTAATCAGGCATGTAGACACCAATGTACACCAAGAAAAGATCCATCAAGAATGTACACCAGGACACGTGTATGTGGTTATGTATCTAACATTCAACAAGCAAGAAAGTACTCCCAGCGCAGATGCAACGCCAGTAATCATTATACCCCATGGTTAACAGTATATTTATGACTCTCCGTCATTGGGGATAGACTGGAGCCCTTGGACACACGCCGTGTCCTGTCAGCCATCTCATGTAAATTTTAAATGTAGATACCCACAGTCATTAATAATGACCAATGAGAATTTCAATAAGTAAGCATGTGTAATGTCATGTTCATGATGATGATGAGAAGTAATAAATAATTAAATTGAACATGATTCCATGAGGACAATAGTCAAGAGATAAATTCGGCAGCTGAATGATAAGATTTACAATTTAGTTCAATCTTTATATTAATGGCTTTAGTCTAGATGGCAATTCACACTCACGAGAACAAGAAGAGAAGGAAGTGCACGCCCTAGATGTATAAGTGTGTAGAGATGCACATGTGTAAATTCACAATCCGTCGGTCTCAAACCCTCGGAAAATACTTAACATGACGGCATGCAGTGAACAATGCATTTAACTACATATGGGTTTACAAGATTTTAAGATAAAATTTATCATTTAAATCAAGCTAGAATGGTAACAAGAGTAAATCACAAGTTTCATGTATGATCACTTCATTAAGGAAGCAATTAGAATAATATTCATGACATTAAGGATTTTTCAATGGGTTAAACACTTTTAAGCCATTAAATAGACATTATGTAATGAACAGACCCAAAATATGCAATATCTTGTAAAGGTAGTGTCGACACAACCCATGCTGGTGTCGACACCATGCTTCAAACACAAAGCAAAAATATGAAAAATTGGTCAAGTAGTGTCGACACTAGTTCAAGTAGTGTCGACACTAGAGACAGGTTCCAGAAAACCTTCTGGAAAACATGGGACAGTGTGTCAACACTAGATCAGGTAGTGTCGACACTAGATCAGTTTCCCAGAATTTTCTGGGTCAAATTGGGACAGTGTGTCGACACTAGATGAGATAGTGTCGACACTAGATCAGCTTCCCAGAACTTTCTGGGTCAAACTGGGACAGTGTGTCGACACTAGATGAGGTAGTGTCGACACTAGAGAGCTTCCCAGAACACTTTCTGGGCTATTTTGGGACAGTGTGTCGACACTACCTCAAGTAGTGTCGACACTAGTGGCCCTTCCAGAACAAAACACATGGTCAGGTGTAACCAGAAAATACGTCTCATGCAACGATTCACTTACACCTCTTATAACTCTCTAACGAATGACATTTAGACAAAACGTTCAACACGAAAGATGAAGAGGACAATAGTAGAAGAACTTTGATGTTGAGAGTTTGATCTAAATCGGTCTCGAATCCTGAGAAAACATATGAAGAACAGAAAGTCAAGTGTAGCCCGAAATCCCAGTATCATGCGGTGACTCTCTTCCCATGCCTGTAACTCTCTAACCAAAGACTTTTGGACAAAATGTCCAACATAAAAGATGCTCATGACTTCAAGTAGAAAAACTTTCGTTAAGTAAGTTTATTCAAATTCAGTCTTGAATCATGGGCATGATATGAAGAACGGAAAAAACCCTAATAGTGCGCGACTTTGGAAAAATACTTATAACTCAAAATATACTCATTAGAATTCGATGAAACCAGTGGGAAACGAAAGTTAACTTGATGCTCTACACATTGGTATAGGATATATTAAGGTTTGGTCCGAGAAAACCTGCCTTACGGGTTGAAGAAGTCTCATTGTTCCAGAAAACCCGTGTTCAGACCACTTGGAGGAAAATGCTTACTGCTCCGTGTATACTGCATGGAATTTGAGAATTCCACTTGGGTTAGAACGTAACCTTGACCCTCTTTCCAGGGGTATAAGCCTTGCAAGGTTTGGTTTAGGATTGACTCACCTTTGGTCGACTTCAAGAAGATGGTCTGTGCAGATCGCAGCAGACACAACAGGGAAGAAGAACGGCTTAGTGTGGATGATCTCCTTCTCCCCAGCCACCAAGAACTTCTCCACACGACCCCAGCAAATTCTAAAACTCGTTCCTAGGGTTCGGTGAAGTGTATTTAAGAAACCATGGTGTTTTAGGAGTCCTATTATAACTAGGAAAGCTAAGCTGCGATTTTGACAGGGCAGTTTCCTATCTTTTGAGGATTCCTTCCTCTCTTAGAGTGTGTGAGGCTTTAGGAAACCTCCCACCATAGATAGGCACGAATTTGGGTTGCCAAGAATGCATGATTGTATCTCAATTCAACTCAAATTGCCTCTTTCTAATTTCAGCCTATTTAGAGTTACGAATTTCCATGTATTTTCTAGTTTTATTTGATTATTGGGCCAAATGATGTCCATTGACCCGCTTATGATATTAGGTCATTAATATATAATGTTGGAAGTCCCTCCAACACTTTTATTTAAATTTGATTCCTTTATATACTAAAATTTCCGGGGTGCTACACCTAGAAACCTACAATTTTCAAACATGTCAAACCACACAAGCTATTCAATGGCTACAACACTTTCTAGGACCCAACAAGGAGAGTCTATAAACTATATACGCTACAATTTCTATCATGATTTAGCGCTTTGGATGGTTGGAGTTTAGGCTATTAGAAGAGCAAGAGATTTGTTCTACCTCTGTGTATGAATGCATCAGCGAGGAGCGTTGCATTATGAATGCGTCAACCTAATATGTTGTGTCCATAGATCATTTTTTAGAGAAGCTATTTAAGCGGAGTCTAGATGCATCAATAGCGTGTGACACATTTTGGACACATCACCCATGGATGATGTGTTCTAGTACCTTTTTTTAGTTTTTTTTTTCTTCCTATGACTAGTCCTATATCGTCAGTGACCCATGATGAGTTCTTGGAGGTTCAATCAATAGGCTCGACCTTTTATCTCCTAGAGGCTCTTAGGAGGTATTGTTTCGTTGGTTTTCTAGTGTCGACTATAAATCCGTTATAGGCCCTTGACACATTCTGAACACATTGTCTAAAATTGACTTGTTCTTGTGTAGAAATGTTAGTCAATCCTAAGACATTCTCAGCCAAGTATTGTGAGTTGTTCTCAAGCAATTTTGCATGCACTCTGAGTTTGGTGGATGTCAATGTTATGTTTCTAGCATGATGCCCCACTTGTCAGATAGTTGCAAGAGAGGGGTCTCAAACTATATATGATGCAAGTGGTAGTTTAGAAATCTTATTCTTTAGGTTAAAGACGAGTCCATCTTTAGGCAAGTTTGCTTTTCTAGCATTTTGGCTCTAAATGACTCCATGCTAGACATCTAAAATTCTCTCTCCAATTGATTAAAGGTAGTCCCGAACATGAAAATCACACACTTTTACTGCAACCTTAGATAGCTCCCATGGAAGACATTGTTGCTACTTAGGCCAAGCCTAGAGCATGCAAAAGTCCATTTTATTCTCAAATCATTTGAAGTGTAGGGGCAAAGGGGTTGCCTAGGCGGGGCAAAGGGGTTGCCTAAGTGTACCCTAGTGAGAGGAGGTTCCAAAAGGGGCAGTCAAACAAGGCCTAAAAACTAGCAAAATTAAAGTTAAAATAATGTCAAAGTTGTAAAAAATGCAAAATGCAAGAGGCATGGCAAGGTACTATAGTTCACTATGGGATGTCATGAGTCAAGTCATATGCACGCCAATCATCAAAGGGCCCAATAAAGAACAAACTAAAAGCTTCGACACAACAAACCAAATCTTTAACGGGCATGCCATGGAAGGGAACTGAATCTGACTTACCTAAACCTATATTAGGTTTGCCCTCAAGCTTTCTTTCTTTCTTTCTTTGAGACTGGGTCGCTTCTTGGATATGGTCTTTGTAGGGCCACCATTAACCAAGGATAACAGGCTATAGGACACCATTTTTTTAACTAACTTAATACACACCCAATTTTAGGGTGGTGTTTTGCAAAAAGAGGAGGAAATAAGGACTTTTAACCAATAGTTGGAACTAACTTTTACTACTATCGTTTAGTGGTCCAATTTCTCTATTACCAAGCCTTGGACCTTGTTAATACAAGTGGTTCACCAATCGATGAGATGTCATCTAATTTGGCTAGGCGTTGCATGGTTGACCATGAGGGCTCTAGGGTAATCTATGTCATTCCTTTTACATTGTAGGGAGAGAGACTTGAGTTGAGAAAATTCATTACTATATGAAGCATATGGGAGAACTTCATTGGCTAGAAGCAATTGGGAGTCTCAGCATGGTGCGATAGCTCATCAGCTAGGTAAGTCTTAACTCGATGAGTTCTCCTGGGTGCTCTGTATAGCCCAAATCAACCTAGAAGTGTGATTAGTATACATGGGAGATTGGTAAAGAGGAGAGTGAATTCCATCCATCTCACGCATTTTATTTTTAAGGAGTTTTGTGCTGACTTTAGGCATTATTGACATTATGCTTTATAATCCATCTCATGCGTCTTCAACTGTGTATTTTCCTATCCATCATCTACTAGCTTTATGATCGATTAAGTTTCACTTTGAATATGCTCTAAATCGATTATGCTTTCAAGATTAAGATTTGCTTTACCAAGTTATAATCGATCAAGTTTTTACTTGAATACGATCGATTATGTTCTCAATATTAAGATTTATTATTGAACGCAATGATCGATCAAGCTTCTCTATGTTCTATGTATACAATAATCTATCTGGTTTCAATATTGAAAATATGTCCATGTGTGTAATGATTGATTAAATATTTCAGCGACCAATTTAATTAGTTATCAAATTTAAGTTACATTTTGCAATATCCTTTAAATTGATTATGCTTTCAATATTAAGATTTGCCTATAAGATTTAAGTTGCGATATTCAATTGAATGATTCTTCTAAGTCTAGCATCTGTGCTTAAGTTCTCATAAATCGTTTATGCACTTTTGTCTAGCAACATAAAGTAATATGGTCTGAACATGTTGAAATGACTACTACATTGACTAGCATGATACACATTATGTATAATCATTTCTGTCATTGCATAAAGTCTTTCATAGCTTGACATGTAAGACTTTTCTATCTGATTTAAACACTTGTTTGTCATATGGATTAGACTACTTCTCAAGTGCAATACTATATTATCAATCTGTGGACAACAACAAACCTTTTTTGTTGATCTATGAAATGTATTACATTAAGACAAGTGTTGTACATTCAAAAAGGATAGGAGGTGACATGACTGTACATACAAAGAAAAGTCTTCTTCATGCACATCTTAGAAATCTCTTTATGTAACGGCCCTGAATATCTATACCCAATAAAGGTCCATATCTAGATCCGTCTCCCGCGAACGGACCGACGTCTAATAAGGGATATCACTAACACGTGTTCAGTAAGAATATAAAAGACCACAAGTACAGTATATAACACAAGAAAGTACAAGTGTATATAACTGTAAACCACAATGTACAATAGTCCCATTACAATATTACATGATTTACATGTCCAAATTAGGAGTACAACTATTTAGGGCATACCCCGAGGGAGCACAAGCTCACACGACTCAACTACTCTACTACTGGTGGTACAAGTCTGCACTACTCCTGCGTAAACCATGCCAAAGTCGGCCAATACCTGAAACAAGCTGTAAGGGAGTGAGCCTCAACAAGTCACCGGCTCAGTAGGGACCTCCCACAAAGAAACAACAACCACACGAAGAGACCTCAACTCCAAAGGGTCTCACTGGCAACACCGGCAACCGAAGTATAACATGCACACACAAACATGTTAAACAACAACTAATCACAAACACACCGGCTAAACCCAGTCCTCAGAAAGTAAAGGGAAACACAAGACTAGCTTAGGACCGCTAGTCCACCCTTCAACCGAAACACCTCGACCACATGCCTCACCAGCAAACCACTGCCTAGGCTACAGTCTCACAGGCCAACCAGCCGCACAGAGTATCAGAATTGACATCAACCAGCCAACATCCGTAAACCAGACCATAATCGAAAACCAATCTATTTAACACGTGGAGAGTCACACCACAAGATCTCCACAGTACACACGATCTCACCTCGTCACCAATTGAGGGCAGACTCACGTACCACAACACAAGCTACCCACAAAGGGTACATGTACCTACTACCACAAGGTACCATCACGGAAACACAACCATAACTGTGCCAGCACCAGGGCACACCACAACGGGTCAAACCTCAACTGGCAAGTCACCACACACAAATCACGATACACAATCCTTTATTATAAACCGTGGTATACAAGTGTCAAGCTTAGCCTGTCAACGGTCACCATGTGACCTCCAACCAACCAACGCCGACACATACATAAACCATGTTAATGGAACATAACCTCGCCTGTCATTGGTCACCCCGTGACCTCGATGGCTACATACACACCACTTAACACATAACCCTCACAATAATCGATAAAGATTAACAATAAACCAGGGCTAGGTCTTCACAAGACCTTCACTGCCCAACCACCATAAATCAACCTCGGAGCTTAAACGCGTCGGACACAGCTGCCGCCACTTGAATCGCGTCGTCCTTTCCAGACGCTATTCAAACTGCTATCACGACAGGCCTTAGTGACGCGACCAAGTCGTGTCGGCCCGACTCGACGCCTCTAGACCCAAACCGGTCAAACAACGGTCCACACATAGTCGCGTCTGACAACACCGATGCATTTCTACATGAACACGTCGGGTCAAGAAGACGCGACCCCAATGCCGCCTTAACGTAACGGACAGAACCCGAAATGTGTCGGCTCAGAGCGACGCGTTCACATGAACGCGTTGGCTGTCCTGGACGCGTTTCCACGGTGACAGTGGGTTCAGCTCGCAGGCCGAACCCAACTTCCCCACGAGAGAAATCCACACACATCTCAACATAAACACCATAATAAAGCTATAAACATATGAAATACCACAAATCCATACCACCCACACATGCACCTCCCCTTTAATCCCTTCCAATCAAGCTAAAAGACATTAAACAAAGGTAGGAAGTCTCCCTACCGGATTTACACTAAGCTAGGGAAAAACAGGTGTCAGATGATTTTGTCATGTGCATCAACACTCAGGTTCAGCACCGGTTAGAAGCTATGACCAAGTTTGATTGTAGGATAAAAGAACTCAGGTTAAGTGTAAATGAGATGTCTAGACAATAGACATAAAAAGAAAGGCATGATTTGCTACACTTACCTATAGGTATTGTGTTTGATAAATTAAAATTGTAGGACAGGATTCATGCAGCCAAGCCAACATAAATCAGATTAGGTTTTGGCCTTCCTGACATTATTGTTCGGATATGCATCCTTTCATGGGAGCTGAGCTTCAGATGGCATGTCTGGATGATTCTGGTCCCTATTTTCTCTACATGGACATGGTTTTCTTGCTTAGCATCATCTGATTTGCTAATTGGTCTCTTGACTAATTAGCAAAACAAATTCTTTGCCCAATTGTGATGTTCTAAACACTGGTGATGCACAGTGCAAGTCATATGTTTAATTAACACTGGTAGCATCTTTAATTAACATGTCATATGTTTCACTAATTTAATCAATTCTTTGCTTTAATCCCACTCTTACTGTCATGTGAAGGACTCTCTCTCCCTCTCAGTGTGTATGTGTTTGTGTGTCAGCATTCTTTGAGTGAAACATTATATTATTCTTATGAATTTTCTCTTCTTTAATGTAGGTTTTCATTTTGCATTTGTACTTCCAGTCACATTGCGCAGGTAAACTCTTCATCCCCTCTGTATAAGTCAATCTTACTTGTTTTATGTGCTTCATGATATTTTTTCTATGTATAGAGTTCTTAGAATACTTATTTTTGTGTTTTTAGAATGTGTTATTATCTAAACTCATAAGAAGAAAGGGACGAATGATTACATTAGTGAGAAAGCTCGGGAGGTAGCGGTAAGTGTATACACCAATAGTTTTCATTTAAAAGTAAAATGTAGAAATTTTTTTTTTTTGCAGGAGTCATATAGTAGAGGAATTGAATGGATGAGAGGTACGGGGATGACAATCAGCGTCCGGAGTTGGATCCTGACATTTGGGTTGCAGCATCTGGGGCACCCAAGAAAGGCCATGTCTAAGGTTTTGGACATAGCTTGGGCACGACCAGGGTGATATCATCATGCTCGAGCTCCGTCTCACATGCGACCTCTCCATTTACCACTCCAGCAGCCCCAGGTGGTTCTTCCAGTGCCGCCCCGATCATGACTCCTGCTCAGTTTAGGGAGATCGTCAACGAGACTGTCGCTCAGAATATCTCAACTATTGTCTCTATGACTGTCTCCCAGACACTCGCACAGTTGGGGATTCTTGGAGATCGAGCACCTCTTGCACAGCAACCTCCGGTACGTATTTTATTTGATTGATTTTTTATTTCTCAATTCTAAATATCATCTTGTAAAATGTAAGAACTTGGGTTGAGGAGGGTAAAATTTTCATTTTCTTAAATAGTTTTGTTTAAAATCTATGAACTTCAGTTTGATGGTCCAAAATTTAAAAGAGAGGTCCAATCAGTCTATCGATTGTTCCAGCACGACTTGGGGGTGAAGGTAACCCGTAGAAACTGAAGGAGTTCAAATTGGACTCCAAGTTTGAGCTCGATGTTCAAATTTACATTTTATAAAAGAACTTACTTTAAAGTCAATAAACATGGGATTAAGAGGGTCAAAATTAAAAATATAGGCCCGTTTAATTGTCAATGACTCCAACACGACCGAAAATGTGAAAGTGACTTGTAGAAACTGACGGAGTCCAAATTGGACTCCCGATATGGACTGGGCAATCAAATTTTCATTTTCTTACTAGTTTTATTTAAAATCTATGAACTTCGGTTTGATGGTTCAAAATTAAAAGAGAGGTCCAATCAGTATATCGATTGTTCCAACACGACTTGGGGGGTGCAAATAACCCGTAGAAACTGACAGAGTTCAAATTGGACTCCAAGTTTGAGCTCGATGCTCAAATTTACATTTTCTAAAAGAACTTACTTTGAAGTCAATAAACATGGGTTTAAGAGCGTCAAAATTAAAAATATAGGTCCGATTAATTTGTCAATGACTTCAACATGACCGAGAAGGTGAGAGTGACTTGTAGAAACTGACGGAGTCCAAATTGGACTCCCGATATGGACTGGGCAATCAATTTTACATTTTCTTAACTAGTTTTATTTAAAATTTATGAACTTCGGTTTGATGGTCCAAAATTTAAAAGAGAGGTCCAATCAGCCTATCGATTGTTCCAACACGACTTGAGGGGTGAAAGTAACCCGTAGAAATTGACAGAGTTCAAATTAGACTCCAAGTTTGAGCTCGATGCTCAAATTTATATTTTCTAAAAGAACATACTTTAAAGTCAATAAACATGGATTTAAGAGGGTCAAACTTAAAAATATAGGTCCGATTAATTTTTCAATGACTCCAACACGATCAAGAAGATGAGAGTGACTTGGAGTAACTGACGGAGTCCAAATTGGAGTCTCAATTTGAGCAAAACGTTCAAAACTGTCATTTGTCAAATTCAGTCAAATGAAAAGCATCTTGCTTTGAATTTTTAAAAAAATTAATTTTTTTATTAAGTATTTAATTTTATTTTTTTATAAATGATATGCAAGATCATCCGTCGCGAGATGTTGGACGAGACGAGGACCAAGATGACACATATGCAGAGGATTTGTGATTTCATATTAGTTGTGTTGATGTTGTAATTTTATTATGGATGTATGATGAGTTTGTTGTTGTTTATGTGATGAGATATTATGATTTGTGGAGATATTTTGATTTGTGAAATTGATTTTGTGTTTTTATTTTATTATTTATCAGGTGATTTATTGTCATTTATGTTAAATTTATAAAAAAAATATTCTAAAAATAGCGACCGATTAGTGACGAAATTGTATCCGTCGCTAATTAGTTGCCGATATTGGTCACAACTCACATAGAGACAAAGTTATCGTTGGTCGCTATATCGATTAATAGCGACCGATCAACGACGGAATAGGTCGGTCGCTAATGGCGACCGAAATAGCGACCACATCTCGATTGGTCGCTAATAAAGATCGAAATAGCGACCGATTTATGTTTCGGTCGCTGTATAGCGACCAAAATATAGCGATCACCGGTTTCGGTCGCTAATCGGGTGCAAGAAGGTCGCAATATTTAACAGCGGCGGAATAGCGACGGAATAGCGACCGAAATAATCGGTCGCTAAATCCACTTTTTCTTGTAGTGATATTATGCTTTATTATTGCCCACATAGTTTTGTTAAGAAGATGTTTTTGTGGCATTCACTTCTGTGTGAAGTGTGGGCCTGAGTGACCTAAGCTTTCCTCTCGTATAGAAGAAGACCGATTGTATCCAAATGTGATTCCCACCATGGTAAGGAAAACTTGTGGGCTGGATCTATAGGGTGCTTCTCCCGTTTATACGAGTGTGGATGTTGTTCCCTCTTATTGAGGAAGAACGACGAGTCTGGTGTTGTTCTCTCTGGTTAGAGAAAGACCGATGTATTTGGGTGTCTGTTCCTTTGTGGTGAGGAAGACCTAAGTGTCTAGGTGTTGGGGCAATTGGTTGTGTTAGTGGAATTCTCAAGTTGTTATTTGGGGGACTAGACGTAGAAGGCTTTAGGTGTTCAGCACTGAAACAAGATAAATCTTGTGTCTTTTATGTGTTTGCTTGTTTCATTCTTGTTCTAGCACGTTTAATTTTGGACTAGCATTAATTAAGACTCATTCACCTTCTGTCTCTTTGGATCTCCATAGCATGGCTAACAAGGTGTGAATGATGTCCTCCATGTGTTGATGCTATGGAAATATGTGTTAGATCCCTCTCGTGTGCTAGACTATTTAGCGCTTGACGTGGCCTTAGATCTTTGAGTGCTTAAGTACTCGGTGCAGATTGTGGATCCAAAAGGGTTGAGGGTAAGAAACAAGAAGATTCCCTTAGTGAAGGTCATTTGGGAGAACCATGTTAGTGACGAAGCAACATGGGAGTGAGAGGATGACATGCAAGAACAATTTCCTAATTTGGGAGAACCATGTTAGTGACAAAGCAACATGGAAGTGAGAGGATGACATGCAGGAACAATTTTCTAATTTGTTCAAGTGAGTCTCTCCCTTTCTTCTTCCCCTTTTTGTGTCTTTCAATATTATGTAATTTTGAGGATGAAATTTTATTTAAGGCGGGGAGAATGTAACATCTTAGGTCTTCCATATCCTAACTAGTTGGGCATTGGTTTGAATTCTAGTAGAGCCTTTAGCAGAGGCAAGACTTAGTTTCGAGTCCGAAGTAGTTCACTACAAGCAATGAACACAGTTGCTGAATATGTTGCATTTTGAACATGCTTCCTATAAAGTCACATTCAATAAGTTTGTCCATTGTGGGTCAAGAGTGTTAGGACAAATTGATAGAGGTGCCAGAGTCTCTATTCAATTAGTGCCCCAGCCAACTGGCAGGTTTCTAACTCTGAGCGCCATGTGGTGGCCCACATGGCCATGAATGCTACTAGTCAGTATTTCATGTTATGCGGTCTGCCCTACCAATGTCTGGCATGTGCACCTGATCGCATGTGAGTCAGAGATAGATGTTGACATGGCAGAGTGTAACGACCCGACCTACCGGCCCCCGCTAGGGACCCCCAAAGGTCGCGCCGCCACCCACAGATCCGAAGACCTGGAATGTTTAGAATTTAGTTCAGTGAGATAAGCAATGAATTCAAATAACTATAACAAGAAAGTTCGTACATTAATAAAGAAATTATGTATAACATGTCCCAAATAAAAGTACATGTACAGAAAAAAAGGTGCAGTCCTTAAGGGGCATACCATGAAGACTTGCAAAAGGACACTCTCAACTCACGGCACAAGAGCTCTCACGCTCACAACTCACACTGCTGGCAACGCACGGCGAACAAGCCGCCACCACGACCGTCTGACAACGAACTCCTGCGACAGCGAGTCCCTACCTGAAGAGAGTAGGGGGATGAGCCTCACGAACAAGGCTCAGTAGGGATAACCAATCCCTTACCAGCCAGAGCAGCAGGAACTCCAACAAAAGCGGAAGCAAAACTACTCTAGAAAGCAGTAAAGCGAGAAATGCCTACCACAGAGTACTACAAAGCAGCGGAACAGAGAAACGCCTCGACCACAACCCTGGTCAGGCCAAACACGACTCCCGCAGAACCAGCGGAGTCAAACACATTGCGGAAGCAACACCTCGGCACACACCCGCCGAGACAAAGAAGTTCACGGAACACCGGAGCAACCACGTGAGACCCGAGTCTTACGACACAAGCACCAACATCCCAGACCTCCACGAGGTTGGGAAGGAACAACCAGGTGTCACCATGAGAGACACCAAGCAACCAAGTGAGAAACAACGTCTCACCACAGGCATGGCCACCTCAGACCTTTGCAAGGTCGAGGGCCCACAAGCAAAACCACCCTAGACTGTGGACACGCCACGAGTTCAGGGAACTACACACCGATGCCACCACGAACAGCACCAAGGAATGGGTTACTGAACCAGTGGTCGGGTGCCTACACCAGGCACCCCGAGAGAACCCGTAGAGCGGAAACCACTAAGCACGGCCCACGAGGCCAAACCAACCAAGCCTAAGGAAGCGAGACACGGCTAGGCTACAACCTCCGTGTAAACCAGGGCAACGAGAACGCAAGCTCGGAAACAGCGTGTGAAGCAACGTCACAGCAAGAACAACCAAGCCACCGCCACAGGCGTCTAAGAGGAGGACACACCGTCCACACCTCTAGCACGCCGGCTGCCTACTCTCGCCTACAACCTCCCCGGCAGAGTGAGGCTAGCGAGCCACAGCCAAGAACACAACCACAAACCACCGCAGCCTGGCCGAGCTGCGGCCCCACGCCTGACCTCCCTACGCGGCTCCGGAGCCAACGTAGAGCGAGGCTGTGAGAAGGACTAGTTGGTCCGCACCGGAAGAGTGCCTCAACCACCTCGGAGACCCAGACTAGCTAAGAGAGCTCTACAAATGGCTCACGCCGCTGTCCCCACCGTTTTCCCCTTCTGCTCCAAGTCCGAGACTTGAGCACGCCCGCCGCCCGGAGAAACTCCCTTTGACATAGACGTGCGGGGCTGGGGGTCTCAGGTAACGGTAACAATCTGTCCTACGGACAAGCCCTCAAGTGCCTAGCACCGGGCGAAAAGAGAACTGGCGGGGCAACCACCACAGAAAAGCTGACTTGTAACCAAGACAAGCCCAGCAGGCACAGGCACGCACGACACCCCTTCCAGAAACCCCCAGAAGGGCCAGCGGCCAATGCCGGCACACATGGCACGGCCCGAGAAACCGGAACACCACTCTTCTAATAATCGATTGACCGACAGACACTCGATTATTAGACAGATGCGAGCCTCCTAGCACCACTGCTAGGACACGACCACGAAGGTGTCACCTTCGGTCACTGAACACAGGGAGGCAACCTGCCGCGTTTCCACCAGAAGGTCCTAAGGGCAACCCTGCCCAGGGGCACACGCCGACACGCCAACCGCGGCCACGAAAAACACCCGAGGCAAGCCTGGTCTTGTCACGCCCTCCTAGGCCTTCGTGATAAGAATGCGATGGTTAGGGCAACCGTGACAAGAACCTAGTCGTGACGGGGCCTCGCGTCGCGACAACCACCTTGTCGCGACGGGAAACCAGGTCGCGACCCGACGCTTATCGCGACGGCCACCAACACCGCGATAAGGTCACGTCCGACCTGGGCGGTACCTCCACTGATGTCACGACGTGCTCGGTGGTCGCGACATCAGCTGGAAGGCAGACCGCCGGGATGCTACATCACGGGTCACCCACACACAACATATATCACAATCACGGGGAGGGGAGCATGGGGAAAGCTTTTAAAGCATGGATTCACACAAAAAGACTCCCAATCACCCGGGATGGAAAGAGTTCTAGAAATCCCTATAAATTTGAAGAACCGAAACCCCCAAAGGGGCCTTCACGATGCCACTGCCGCCACCTACTCGCTCCTCGTCGCCGCGCCTACTCCGCCACGAACCGCCGGCGCCACCACGCACGAACCACCGGAGAGGGGAAAGCTTTCCCCCTCGGAGAGGAGGAGGGAAAGGAGGAAAGGAACCAAAAGGGGAAAGGGGGAAACCGTCCAAGGCTTTTAGCCTCCGGCCCCCAGAACGCGACAGGGCGAGGCGTCGCATTACAAACCTTAACGCGACGGCCGCCCCCACCGTGACCAGAACGCACCCAACCGGGACGCTGCCACAACCCGACAGCCGCTCTGATCCGCCTGCGCCAGGCGACCAAAAAGCAGAACCCTGTCGCGGCCCGTTGATTGGGCGCGACAGTAACGCGACGCACCTAGTGGTCGCGACTTGGATGACTATCACGATGGGCAGCTCCGTCACGACACTAACACGTCGGCCATTTAGGATGCGTTAGCGGCCAGTCATCCAAAACACACAACAGGGGAAAACGGAAGCTCGAGATGTTACACCGAGTGTCATGTTATGAACATGACACCTTCTATTGTCATGTTCTTATCTGAATGCACCATTCTCCATTGTTGTGTTCTCAGGGTCAAGCTTATATGTAAGAGACCCCTCTGAGCATTTTTGCCCATCTCCTCCATTTCCTTCTCTGTCTAAGGCTCATCACTTCTCCTCTTCCACTCCCCCCCCCCCCGTTGGATAACTACTGATGATGGATGGGGGTGACAGCAACGTAGTGCTCGACTTTGGGTCTCTAGTGGCAGTGGACGTGGTGGTATTGATGGGAAGGAGGCCAACCTACAAAAAAGTCCCCAATAGTTTGGTTCGTCATTTTAAGGTAGGGTGACATTCCCTCCACTCTACCCATCGCATGCACAATTAATGTTTTGTTGTGTTTTTGAGTTTTTTTTCCATGCACACAGATTTGGCTATTATCGATGATGCGCTCTTAGCATAACACTCTACTAGTCGAGTACCTTGATGCTTTTGGCATGTTATGACTGACATGTTAAGGGTGTGGTCATTGTGCATGTCTGAGGTGGGGGTGGTTCTCTTAGACATCTGCCCCCCCCCCCCCCCCCCCCCCCCCCCCCCCCCCCCCTTGTTTGTGAGCCTACATCCAAGATGGGGAAAACAGAGGGGACAACATTCCATATTCTTAGCTTGAGTGCACTCGTGGTTGGGGAAAGGGCACCATTTATACTGTTGTGTAGGCACAGTCCCCAACTAGTCTTATACATCTCATAAGCTTCACTTTACGAGGTTCCCCAACCCAATAGGGGTGGGTAGGCATGGGACCGAGACTTGGTTCAGTTGTGGCTTTACTAGAATATGGTGTAACCCTCACATGCTCAGTACTACAGTAGGAGGTGGTTAGGTGTGGAGTCAATAGTCTAGGAGGTGAGTCACTAGTGGACATCTTGACTACGAGACTAGTGGTTATATTTTTCATTGTTGTTGCTAGTGTTTTGTGGCCGAACGTGTGGTCAACTATCACTAGTTGATTGGTCTACACTTGAATGTATACTACCGAGTCATCTATTTCTCGAGAAGTGTGCGTAAGTTAGTTGCTTGTTGGGTGATGGGTTGTTTGCTCATTTTATAGCTACTAGCAGAGTTCCTTTTATTAATTTTCAGCATGCATAGTTGATATATTACTTGTTATATTATTTCTGTCACTAGTTGGCTGAGTGATGTGATCAAAAGATCTGTACTAAGCTGATGACTTCAAGACAGGGACGGACGCAGAGATTTTGTTCAGTGGGGTCACTTTGATTATTTTTTAATATTTATATATTATATATATTATAAATAAATAAATAATTTAAATATATATTTAAAAATATTTAATAAAATGAGAAAATTTTTTATGATTATTTCTTTTCTTACATTATTTGCGACGATTTTACGGATGTGGGGTAGGAAAATTTAAAAAAAAAAAGAGGGGGTAACCGACCGCGGCATGGTACAAGTCAACCATACCGCCATGGTACGCGATGGTATAGATCTACCATACCGCCATAATATGCGGCGGTACAACCAACTCTGATTTCGACACGACTTTGACTGTGTGCACTTCGATAAGACGTCATTTAATTTTAAAAATAAAGTCAAATTTAAAATCATCATAATTATCAGAAAAATGTGCTAATTCTAAAAACATAAATATAAAAAATTATTGATGTATAGATATTAAAATTAAGTCGACTTAATAATTTTTGGAGATAATTTTTACTGGATGAAAAATTAATTTAAATTTTAAACTAAAATTATCATAATTTGTATCATCTCTTAATTAACTTATATTTAAAATTTTATTTCAATTAAACATCATTTAAACCCCTTAAATATATAAGATGTGGGGAAAGACAAAAAAAAAATAGAAGAACCGAATAACCATGGAACGTACAATTGTAAGATCAGGTCACTCCGGATAATTTGAGTGGGGTCACCCCTTTATAAAAAACCTAAAAAACTTACAGCTTTAATGGACATTTCAATTTTATTTTATTTCCAGTGGGGTCACGTGACCCCACTGGCTTCAAGCTGGGTCCGTCCATGCTTCAAGAGACTTATTGTCACACCCCTGTCCTCGATCTAGCATGAACAACTTAATACTAAGACAAAGACGGACCAAACAAAATTCTTTTCCAACAAACGAAATAGAGAAACTGATAAAATTTGATTCGAAGAGCACTCTACTAGAATCTACAAATGCATCTTAACAAATTTTTAAATAATGTTTATCCTTGAAACTCTAGGACTGTTTGGTATTAAAATAGATCGAGGATAGCCATAAAATTTTGAGGATATCCTCATTCTATTCCCGATCTATCCCAACACAAACATGACCTAACAGTCTCCAGACTTAATCAAATAGGCTCTCTTAGATGTACGTTCTAAGATCAAGTACCTACAATCAAAACCAATCATATGATTAATATATAGCAATTGATAAAATCAAATGATAATCACAATTATAACATGAATTTTTGCATATTTTAAACATATATATATATGTATAACATAAATCAAAGAATTATAGCCAAATATGTACCAAAAATTAACACATTCCTATTTATCAAATTACTTATAACAAATGTTTGGTAGATATTTTTGGAAATCATATTGGCCTGATAATCAGAAAAAATAAAATCTTATTCATATGAACTTAATAGATCAAAATATTTCTCAAATCAGATCATATCATATTCATATGTAGTTTCACAAGTTCAAGCCCATTACTATTATTAATCATATCATATTATAATTAATTTCACATATATCAGACATGCATCCAAACCCCAACATAAGAGGATGGAACAAACACCCAGATATCTGAATGAAATAATACTCAAGTCTTGCTTGATTGTGCAAGAATGGAGATGAATACCCGATCAGTATAAGTATCAGATCAAAGTCTGTCTCTTAGATTTTACATTTGCATGCCATCCTTGGACACAAAATGAGAAGTTAACTATGTGGTAGTACAAAAATTCTTTTAAGATGACACTATTTATATATTTGATTTTCCTTCATTTTAATCATGTCCTCAATACAATTTAAAGAATAATAACACTACACATGCCCTACTGTTATCAAATAAGACATAATATCATATTAATTTAACATAAATATGAAATTTTAATGGCCTACAAAGATGTACAAGATTTTAAAATATTGAAGTAAATATATCCTACGTTTCTCTTCATTCTTTACAATTAAATTAAATAATATTGATAATAATTGATTAAGTTTACATACTGGAAACGTACTTAAACTTGACAATGCATGTTGTTGTTTTTTTAACCTACACTTCAAGTACAAGTAAATGGTATTATAATAATTATTATATACTTTATTATTTAACACGTGATGGAAACATCTCTAAATTAATTGTGCAATTTTCATATATAGAGATTAAACATTCATGTATCAAAATTAAATAAAAACAACACAAATAAGAATTAACATGAGTTCAGTTTATCAAATAAGGTGAGATTCAAAACCAACTCTAAAATACCCCTTTAAGCTTCATTTGCCTCTTTTACGTGCTCCCCAAAATATGAAAGATGATCATCCTAACCTTAAACACAATAAAAACATTTTCCTTCCAAATAAACACTATTAAACTAATTAAACATACATAAAATTTAATTAAAACTTATATCTTTGATGAACTACCCTAACCTTAGTTGGAAGATCTCTACTATACCATGATTTCGTGGAATTCATCCCCTACTTTTGCAAGTTAAGGCTCATGAGCACAACGCGCATCTCGGATAGAGCGATAAAACGTGTAAGCATCTTCTCGTGCACCAATAGTTTATTTGATACTTCATTGGGGTATGTCCCTTGAGAATATGTATACATTTTTGTACATATATTATCTGTTGAGACTTTAGTACTATGTAATTGTTGTAATTTAATTTTTGTTATAAGTTAGTTCAATTTTTTGTTCATCTCATTAGACTGATAAATTACCCTTCTAAATCTTCAGACTCGAATGGTAGAATAAGATTACGATTCTCCAATGGATCACGAATCTTGAGTTGCTACAATTTGTATCTGTCCCACCATAGCCTCATTCGCCAGACATACAAGGCCCCTTGAGATTTGGCCCAGAGTGAGCAGAAGCATCCACCGGTTGGACTCATTAACCTCTCCGTCAATCATCAAAAGGTGTGTCCTTGTAGCTATGCAACTGGGAAGCCATCTGGGTCATGACGATTCATCTCCCTTCGACTCCAGAGCATGGCTACATTGATAAATAGACACACACTTACTACCTAGAGCTTGGCAATGCGAGTTGTCTGGCATGTTTGTACAACTTTGGAGTAGAATAATCATGGCAGGGTACGGAGGCAACCCTCCCCCCCCCCCAACCTGTTGGGTCGAAAAAATTAACCACTCTATTGATGCAAGAGTCTCCAAGTATCCCCAAAGTGTGGTATGGGAAGGTTAGGAGATAGGAGGAACAAGGAAAATCTCTTTGGTCATGTTTGGTATTTGGATAGACTGAGGCATCCTAATTGACGCCAACAAGAGGGAACAACCAGGACGTAATGAGGTAACCTCTTTTGGGATACTCTCACTTGCATGTAGGAGCAACCACCTCTCTTCTCACTTTCCAACATCCACTGTTCTCCACTATTCTTGATTTGAATGTGAGAAGATTTTTCCAAAATAATTCTTAAATCCCACTAATTGCTTCTTCTTGTTTGTAAGTTGTGGTGATATTTTTCTCGTCAACAAATTCAAAAGTTTGTAGAGGTCGAGCAGTCTCAGTGGGTAGAGGAGAAGGGTTACTTCTGCCTACGGTGTCGTGCATGGCATTGAGGGGATGGTGCTGTCGAGGTCGTGTGGGAGAGGACTTTTTTGGGTGTGGGGAGGGTTGTCTGTGGGGGAAGGGTAAGGTGCACAGGTGATGTAAAATCAGGAGCGGGGGGTAGGGGTGTAAACGATCTGATACGTTCGACGAGTAGTTCGAAGCTCGACTCGATAAAAACTCGGTCTGACTCGTTTATTTAATTAACGAACCAAACTTGAACAAAAAAAAAAAGCTCGATTCATAAACACGCCAAGTCTAAACACATATGAGCTCGACTCGATTATACTCGTGAACAGTTCGTTTAAGAGCTCGTTAAGAGCTCGATTAACTACTCGCTAAAAGCTTGTCTACGTACTCGCTAATACTTCGTTTAAATATTTTTTAAAATATAATATGTATATATTGATATACAAATATTTATTTATTTTTATACAGTTATTATTACAATATAAAATATTTATGAGGGCTTAAATGTCATAAATTAAATCCACAATGTATATACACAAATTATGTAAATGAGGGTATATACACAAATTATGTAAATACGGGAATGAACACAAAATTTAGTGTTGCAAGGTCCCCCAGCATATCAAGCATCTTCTTCCTCCCGAAACGGACCTACGCAGTAGATGTGCCCTCTGGTGGGGCCGAGGGGGGCGTTGTCGGCCACTGGCATCTCCGACGACCACTGAGGACCATCCGTCAGTGGTAAACGGTGCTCTGGGCGACTGCAGTACAGTCATCGACAGTGCAGAAAGGGGGCTCTGGGCGGTGTGCGAAGGGGAGTTGCAGCATCGCCCCTATCTTGTCGCGCACCAACCTCATCTCTTGCGGTGTCTATCTATTAATCTCATATTACTTGTGATAAATTATGAATTTAGGTCTTATGAATGATCAATTTTTTACTTGTAAATTGAATTGGATTTATTTATATATACGAACTCGCAAATTCAATTAAGTTCGTTAAGATACTCGTTAAGGGCTCGAGCATAAGAGTATTTAAACGAGCCGAGTTTGAACATGCATTTTCAATACTCGAGTTCAGTTCGAACTCGATTAAAAATTAACGAAAAAAATTTAAGCAGCATATTTCTCGGCTCGTTTACACCCCTAGTGGGGGTGCAATTTGGCTGGGTCTGGGATTGGGTTGGGGGGGGGGGGGGGGGGGGAGGAGGGGGGATTCTTCTCCCCCGAGGTGTCTGCCCCATTGGGAGTGTAAAGCAGGGAGCAGGGTCCGATGGGAGTGGAAGAGATTCTTCTCCAATGCAGGGCGATAGGGGGCGGGGGTGGGGCTTCTGACGTTAGCAAGGGAGGGGAAATGGTGTTCCCCCTTACACTGCTTAGGTGAGGCGTTGAGTGGGGAGGGTCGCGACAGATGTGGCCTGTGGGTAGGCTAGCTTACTAATAGCCCAGAACATTCTCTCAACCAGGCCCATATTGATGAGGCAATGAGGCCCTCAGTGAAACGTAATTGGACGCTCCATTCCAATGTCTAGAGCACCAATTAATTAGCTCCCGTTCTGTGTCCACCATCCGGTGCTTGTGATTCAAATGGCGAAGATCGATAGAGCATGATTTGATGACAAATTTTGATTCGTAAAAGATTACAAACACTACGTACGATCTGATCGATATGTGCTTACAGCACAACTCTCGCCCTACAACTCGCCCGAAGGCAAGAATTTCACAAGTCGCACATTACTCCCCACAATATTAAGCTCATGAAACTGGCAACTCTTCTCCTCCCGTCCCCCCTTCTTCCTCCACCAATGCTAGCGTTGTGTACGTAGTAAATAGATTATTTTGAAGTCTAGGGCAAGCAATGTTAAGTACTGATCATTAATTAGGTGTTATATTGTTCTCTGCACTTTGGTTTGGTTTGGTGCAGTCATATCTTTCTTCGGAAACACCGGACGGCCTCGGAGGCTGAGAGAGGAGGAGCTCCAAATCCTGCAGGGCGACGGCCAGGGCGAGCGCAAGCATTTCGAGAGGGTCTACAACTACGACGTCTACAATGACCTGGGTGAACCGGACGGCAGCAAAGACATGGCCAGGCCTGTGCTGGGTGGCCACAGTAAGCTTCCATACCCACGGCGTTGCAGGACAGGGCGTCTCCGAACGAAGAAAGGTATGGATGGCAACTTTTTTTCCCCCTCAATATGTTACATGGTAGCTCTTTTGTTGTAAATCTTTAGAGTTTGATCACCTCCTGTTTTCAAGTGTTTGACGAAATGCCAAGCTCGTGATTTCCACTGTGGACAACTCCGTGCCCAGAAGTGGCTGTGTTCGATGAAATGCGCCATGCACGGATTTTTAATCGTCGTGTCCACGGTTGTCCACTGGTTGCAGGATGTCGCATAAAGAACCTGTCGGTGAGAATGCAGTGGCTCGTTCTTTTTTTCTTGCCTTTTTTTTCCTCCTTGCGGAGCTCTCTTCTACCTAGGCTTTTGCGTGATTTGATTCAACAGCATATGAGAAAGATAGATAAAAGATGTCTATACACCCCATCTATTTACAAAACCAGCAAAGAGAATTTGGATTCTTACCGAGTCTTTGGACTAGATTTCGACATGATATCTCTTGTCTACCCTGTTGTATTCTACTTTTTAGTCCCATAAGATATTGTAAGAGAATATTTTTAGTGTTATTTAAATTCTGTAATCTAATATATAGTTCATAAAAGAATCCAAATGTGATTTACAAGAGACATTATAATTAATACGTATGTCAATTTTGGCAAAAAGCTGATTTTTTGAAGACCTCTGAACTATGTGAATAGTGAGTGACAAATCTATCCAAAGAATTTGCTTTAGATTGTCTTCTGACTTCAGTGCATCATTGTTGTTAGTTGGAAGTTGAGACAATCATTTCATTTTGTGGTGAAAGTCATTCAGTTCAGTGCTAGCCACTCACAAGCAACTCCCTGCCTATATAACTTTGGGCCTCCAAACCGAGTAGTTTGTTTCCATCTGAGTTTAGGAGTGATACAGTTCCCAATGGGTTGCTTGCCATACGACTCTTTCCAGCCCCTAATGAGGTATTCATGTTCTTGGAGTCTTCTATTTTTGTATGTGTAGAGTAGGAGGTGAATTTTGAGTTATGTAGTCATTTGTCATCTACTCATCCTGCCTTAAGCACGAATAGCAGATTTCTGTCTCCAGAAACCAAGAGGAACAACACATTGGGCCATCAATGTTTGTGAGGTAATGTTCTACCATAGCATATAAACCATACCTGGAAGAGCTATTTTATGTCCAATTATCAGTTCAACATTTTAAATGATCACTTGTAATCATGCAATTTCTATTATCACCTTGTTTAGCCACCAGTTTGTCTTTAGGAAAGGACATGTTTGTGCTTAAAGATGTCAACTAGCAGATCATCCATTCTGTGTTTGTTGCAAAGATGAAAGGCAAGTCCGATACTATGATGATCCATCCATCTTCTTACTGCCATCTTAGCTATTTCCAATCTTTCATTTCTCACCTGCTTAGAGAAATATCCTAATTACAAGAGCATTTTTTGTTGTTGTGCCTATTTAATAAGATTTTTTTAACCTTGTTTGTGCATATTATAAATGATAGTTCACTTTTATGCATGTCTGTTATGTTGCACGTCTGAGGAATAGAAGTTGTATTTCACATATGGTCTTCCTTTATTTTATGTTTAAGGAGTAAATTTTGTTTAAATAGAACAAGCTCAGGTTTATGTACAGGTTTCTCCAGTAAGTTAGCATTCTTTATCTGGTCATTGCTAAATATTGAAGATAAGGATAAAATAATATTTTCTTAAAGGATAAGGATTGAGCAACCATCTAATATGATTCAATCTTGAGTCTACATTCTATGCCTCTGAAATATTTTTGAAGTCTTGTTTTCTTTTCCTTGGAACTACATAAAAATTTCAATGGAACCTGGAGGCATGATGATGTTCTCTATAAGCTGTACACCATCATGGTAGATCTTTCTTTTTACTCCCATCCAGAATGATTATCTTTTACTTCATAATTGCTTGCTCCTCTTTTTTTTTTTTCACGGTTCATGGGCATAGAAAAGCGAGGCATTCATTATATTTTTCTATATATGCATATCTCCTTTGAACAGAACTATGTCAATATTGAGTGACAAATCTATCCAAGAAATTTGCTTTAGATTGTCTTGTGACTTCAGTTTATCATTGTTGTTAGTTGGAACTTGAGATAGTCATTTCATTTTGTGGTGAAAATCTTTTAATTCAGATGTTTTAGGAATAGAAATTGTCTTTCATGTATAGTTTTCCTTTGTGTTAAGAATAGAGCAACCATCTGGCCCAATCGGTATCCATTGAGAATTTGAGATTATGTGTCTTTTCTAAATGTAGTAGGATAGAATGTGAAACATTATTTTGGTCAACAATAATTTCTTCCTTGAGAGATTTCAATCACTGAGGCTTTGTGATGGATAATGATTTTTAGGATGTCTTCCAATTGTGAATAATAACTATGCAACCTTAGCAATGTTTTCTAATGGATTATGGAAAATACTTCAATTCATGTGAGTCCACTGTACTGTTTTTTTGATATCATCTACATCTTTTAACTGCAAGAGCAACGAAATGTGGTTGAATGTATAAAGTTAGATTCGATCTCGAGGGGGTGGGGGAGGATCCGATTCTGCCTTCTATGGGCTTGTCCATGGTTTTACATGGTCATTGGGCATTAGGCTGCACAAAAAGTGAGGTAAAGAAACTGGAATACATACATACATACGTACATACATACATACATACATACATAATTTCTTGAAGGAGGTGCAGAAAAGATTATGATGTCTAAATTCTAATATTGATAGCATCAACAAAAAGTTTTTTTTTTTTTTTGAAAGAGGACAGCATCAACAAGAAGAAGTCTAAAGTTGTATTACTGGGAAGTGTCAACAGTTGTGGATTTATAGAAATATGATGGGTTATGTTCAGACATTTAGGGAAAGCTTAAGCAAATGAAACTTTTGTGAAGGAGATTGCCTGTTATGTAGTTATATTAGCCAGCTACTTTTGCTTTCAATTTCTTTATAGAATTGGTAATCAGATGATGTATTTCTTTTTAATGTTGATCTGCATTTTTGAAAACCAGAAACATTTCATACTACCCATCTTTCTGACAATATCATCCCGATTGATTAGCTAGCTTTGGTTTAGTTTAATTGTTCTGACAGTGTCATTTCATATTATAGTTTCATCTCAATTTGTATGCAGGGAGATCAGAAACATTTGGTATTGGCCCACCTTTTTGCTAAATCATGCTTTCTCGGTACACTTGCATGCAGGTCAAGTGAAAATGTGAAATTACCTCTTGATTGTGCAAACGGTTCAAAATTCAAGATTCTCTTTTCCTTGTTATTCTTGCTGTTTGGATAACCTCATTTTTTAATGTAAAAATAGGACTCAGACATCAAGAGAATGACATACCATATAGAATTCCATGTTTAACTTTCTTATGTAAGTGAAAGTGCAAACTGGCAGAAACATGGTTGCTTTATGGCTGCAACTAGCGAATGTAGGTGGGTCTCTAAAAAATTGTGGTCCTAAGGGGTAGCCGCCATGTCGGAGATTGTTCTTAACAGGAGAATAAAATTATTCCTATCTGCAGTTATGAATGTTACTTATGTCCAATTATGACATCTATCTTCTTTCGATATTCTTATGTAAGTCAAGTTTGGTTAGTGATGTGTCTTTACTCTAAATGTTCGAGTCAGTCTGTCTTGGTCTGCCCGGATATGATTTTAAATTATCATAGATCGACGTACTGCGCAGATCAATCGTGTCTCATTTTCCATGACACTGTACAATATATGATCCATACTGTATTGATCGGTTGGTCGGCCGATAAAAATAAATTGGTCAATCGATTTTTGATTTTGATCTGTTGGACATCTGGGAATGCTCATTAGAAAAATCGGTCGATCGATTTTACCATACGGTGCTAACCATGTCAAAGATCTCAAATCCTGTGACACAATATGGTTTGCACATATCGCCGCGATACGTAGCAGTAAGGCGAACCATGATATAAATTATATATTATAATATTTAAATAAAATAAATAACTATATCTATAATATAATTAAAACTAATACAGTATAAATAATATAACTAATAGTTAGCAACAATGTTTAATTAAAATAATAGTTAAGTAAAACATAATATAGTATATATATTCACTAAATTAAAATTGTAACTTATATAAATGTACAGTTTTATGTATTTGTATTTATTTTATATTCTTTTATTTTTAAAATCGCTATATATATTACATATAAAATAAATATAGATAACTATGATCAATTATTTCAGTGAGAAACAATCCATGGATTTAGTTCAATTGATTGGTTTTTCAAATTGATTGATTATTTAGGTGTTAAGCTGTAAAATGATCAATTTACACTGAGATGATCGACCATTGGGCTTCAAGTGAATAAATGATCTATAGTTTCAATGGATTGATTATTTAAATCTATAATTTTAACTTTTGCTTTTCTTATCTCATTCTTTCTCTATTTATGTTTTTCATTCTTTTCTTCTCACTTTCCTATGAATTTTCTAAATATTTAATTAAGATATGAATATGAATATTTAAATAAATTTTAAAAGGAAAATTCTAAAATTGCTAATTAGAACGTACGTTTAAGAATATTTATAAATCCTAAAATTACCCATTGATCTATTTTTTATTTGAAAAAGTTATCTTTTCTTATTTATTTTCAAATATATAAAAAGTTACATTTTTATTTATTTTTTAAAATTATTTTAATAATTATATTACATTTACGGATATACTACACGCGCGTAGCGCGTTTCTTTAACTAGTGTCTCTTTAAATCACTCTTGTGGAGGTTATTTCTAACCTCCTAAGTCCATAGACCTATCACGACCTAGTAAAGCGGCAAGATAATGGCTATTTAGCCACGTGCCCTTGGAAACAGTTTCAAGCTTCCGAACACGCATGTGCCATCACGCGCCTAAGGGTTCTTGGGCGTCCGGCCTTCGGACGCCTCCGAGCATACCCGAGCAGGGTTATATCACCAAGCACTCGAAGCTCGGTAGGCGGGCACCGAACATCGAGCAGGCCCGCGGTCTCCTGTTCAGGCCCCATAAAGAGCAATGATGAGTAATCGCCCTTGGGCACCGCACCACATTTAATGATATGACGCATCACGCTTCCCCATCGACGCAGCAGTCTTGGCGCGGAATCCCTAGGCCTTGACATAGATCCTCGAGTGATAGCCTGAGCATACGTCTCTTCGCCTCGAACTCTTAACTGTCACATCTCGCCTCTTGCCATTGGAGAGGGGGGGTCAGGACTCGTCAGATCTCTTTGTCTATATAAGGGTACGTAGGTAATCTCCATACAAAGGTACAGACAATCATACCCACACACCAAAAAGAATATTTTCTTCTTGTCTTCCGTAACATACGTCTGATATAGGCATCGAAAGATTCTCTCGATTCTTCAACCGGGTCCTCCTGACGCGCGTTCTGATCTTACAAATCATCATCTGCACCGACGACCGTCCTCTCCTTTTGTTCAAGTGGAGGCCTATTCAGCAAGTTATCAAATAGGAAAATGCCACCACAACTCTCAAACTAGAAAAAAAAAAATAGACACGCATACCCAATGCATGAATACTTTATCATCAGTCACTTTATCCTATTATCAAAAGCGCCTTAGATTTTACTTCTGAAGTAACCAAGAGAGACGGGTGGCCTTTCACAAACGCAAGCGCCGCAAGTGCCTACCCCTTCCTTTCAACATCGACCTTACTTTTGAGCGTAGAAACTTGCAGAATACGAGAAGATAAAAAAAAAAAAACCATGATTTGCTTGGGAAGCAGGGGTTCGGTGGGAGGAGGATGAGCAGGGGTGTTGGAGGAGATGAGTTTGCTTTGTTTTTTGCTTCGCTTTTTGGCTTTTGCTTCTGATGTAAACAGGGGCTAGAAAATATCAGTTTGAGTTGCTCTTGTTTGTTGATTTTAACATCCTCCCGTTCTGATTTCTGCGAAGCATGTTAAAAAATCATTGTTTATAACCACATCTGTGAAGAAATTGTTTGATTTGATTTACATGTTACTTCATCTCTTTTGCAACAATCACAAGGCAAAGCAACATTTGTCGAACACTCGCCGTCCAAAGATAGCACAAGAATTATCAGATTCATCGAACAGAAAGTATGAACCTTCCTCATTTGATTGTTCCGTCCAGCTAATGGTCCTCATTGGATTACTATATAAAATAGTCTGCCCTCAAAGCAACCCAACTTTGTCTATACCAAAATTTTATTAATCGTAATGCATCTTTACTAAAGAAAAAAAAATCAACTTATCTGTGTCTTTCCTCAAATTGATTTTGTCTTATTCTATATTTTAATACATAACGAATATGGAGTCTGAAACACAAGTATACTCCGCAAATGGTGCCACTGCCACCTGAAAGGTTGAGGTGAGATCAAACTCGATTAATTTACCAAATAAAATATTAGTCACACAGGGAGTTTTCACTGGTCGGCTGGATTCTCAGCTCTATCAACTTTCAGAGTACTAGAGACGATGTACTGATGTGGCTTATACCAGAGATCCTTGCATCTTCTAGCCCGACGACTCAAGTCGGCTAGACTAATCTCTTACACCGATTAGGCCGATGACAATAGCTCAATCAAGGATGAGGTTTACTTACCTCAACCTTAACCAACAATGAGCCTGACATGTCCACAGGATTATCGAGAATGTGACTCGCATAACGGTCTGAGCATTAACCGATGAAGTAATGATCGAGAATTGTACGTCTGATAATTATGGTCATTAAGACCACGATCACAGAGCTCCGCCGTGGGATTCGCGGGGTCGTCCCATTATTCCACGGATAATTTAACCCTATAAAAAAGGTAGACACTCTACAGATATAGGTAAGTTGTTCTGCTCCTCTGACTAGGTAATTCTGTTCAACTAGTTATTGACTTTAGGGTCGGAGTGTCTTTCCGCCGAGATTCCTTCATGGGCTCTGCAGATTATCGAACGTCAAGACATAGAGCACTCGTCCTCAAATCTCTCATCTCGACTTTCCACTCCTTTGTGAAAAGCTCGGAGCAAGCGACTTCATTTGGCTTGGCCTCCTCGGTGAGAAGTTCAGAGCAAAACGTCCCAAGTTGGCTAAGCAGGTCTCTTCCCATCACCTCCATTTGAGCCGACCTCGAAATTACATATTGTAATGGTTAGCAAAACATCATCGTGCTCCAGATGAAAGTCTGAAGCATGGGAAGCAAGGCGATCAGAATTAACAATAAATTTGGACTAAATACGTCTACTAAACAATTGAAAGTTAAAGAGTCTATGTGATAACCGTCTAGTGTGCCTCTGTCTAGTCCACAACTCTGGCAATTGCTTGTTCGCACTGTGGCCTTGATCAAAGCATCCTCGACACACGAAAGCTGTAGACTTTCAAAGTTCGCAGCTTCCGTGACCAACCTGACATATTTGGAGATGCTGCCGCATCAATTTTCACAGAAATGCGGGATGATCATATGAGACCTTCACGGCTTGTGGGTTTAATTAAGGACGAAGAAGAATTCCCCGAGGAGGGCTGTTTCGATCTTCATGCTTAGTTCGACATGACACGGCATTAACTTTGTCATCCCTAATTTTTTTCGAAAAATATTTATTATTAGATCAAATTGATAATAAGATCTAAATAAAATATTTGTCAAATAATTTTATTAATTTAAAAAAATATATGACAAGACCTCTAACTGATGAGATTGTTTGATAAGTATATATTTTGGCATCGTTTGTTTAAACACTTTTAAAGTGTAGATTTCATTGAATGATTGAAAATCTATTTTTTTCTCCTTTTAATTATGAAACATACCAAATAGATTTTAGATTGTGTAAAAATAAATTTTAAGAGAAAGGAAAGAAATAGAGAGAAAAAATATCATGATGATGTGTTGGATTTTGGGTTTTAAAACTTAAGGAAGCTTTTTTAAGAGAGATGAAATTTTAAAAAAGTGAAATCTTTGAGAAACATTACCAAACGATACCTTGTTACCAACCAGATCTGGTAAAAAAATTTTCTCACTTTCCTCATAGCATGGTCGAGGACGGCATCTCAGGAAAAAGAGGTACGCCGTTCTCAGTCCTTTTGGATCCCCTCCGGGATATTCCAATAAGGAGAAGAAACAGCTGTGTAAATTTGACGGTTTCGATTTGTCCCTGTCCAGTCCAGAAAGGGAATTGGACCGGCCCAGGATGGAAACCTGCGCAGAACAGAATGATGCGATCACACGCCTACTTGGATCGAAATCTCCACCCACTACTTTTTACGAATTTGAAAATGGAAATACTCAGATTCAGCTTTTGAATGCCAAAATGCCTTTTTCTGTAACTGATGCATCTGCCCATCTCACGTGGACTTTTAACCTTGACGTCCAAGAACCATCTTTGTTGATCATGACATTCTCTAAGCGGCACGCAGGGCGTGTAATAAATTTAAATGTTTCTTCTCTCTTGTTAGTATGGACCATCTTTTTTCTTGACGTCTGACGTTGTCGTATTTGAGCGAACCCTGTCCTTAACATCGGCCCTTCTCTAATCCGAATCAACCATGTCCCTTGGTCTTTTCCCCCCTCACTTAATACACCCGTCCCCTTCGATCTTTTTTTTTTTTTTTTGGTTCCAAGATAAATCCTCCTAACCAACCCAAGTATTATATCTTCACGTAAAATAATGAAACCACGGGTGATTGCCGGAAAATAGCTACCACGTAAAGGATTCCCTTTCGCTTTCTGAGGACAGGGCGGCTGTTCAGACTGCAGCGCAACTCTCCCCTCTAAATTTTCCATTTTGTATTATGAGGTTGGCCACCGGCAAGCATCCAGAAACGGCGGGAGTCGTGCTCTACCGCTGCTCCTCGAGAGGCTGCGATCCACACCGTTCGGAAGCTGCAATTGGTGTCGAGTTGATCTTTTTACACGGCCAGGGTTTCCAGGCTACGATGGGCCACGCAACAAGACGGGATGGGCCGAGGAGAGGACACGACTTAGCAACTACACCTTGCTTCTTCATGCACCTTTCTATCTATCGTAACGCCCCCAACCCTCCACCTCCACCGGGTCGAAGGGAGCGAGGGGGGGGGGGGGGGGGGCGCACATGGCGTCGTAGAACCCCGGACGTCACTCCTGGGCGCTGATCTGTCGCATTCCAAGACGCGGACGCCCTCAGGAAAAGAGAAATTTATAAGGACGACGTCACGTAGTAACATGGATGGTTTGGTTGACCGCCCAGTTATGTAAACTTGGTGATGGAAGAAGGGGGATTAATAAGGAAATATTAACATAGAGGGACGAGTAAGACCCTAGCAAATTGACAAAGGATGGATTAATGAACAATAATTACTTGAAAGTCTTGTCCTCTTCCATCATTGTAAAGAAGAGGAAGGACAAGATCGTAATCAACTAAAGGTGGACCTCAAAATCGGGTGGAGATTAATAATTAGGAATTGCAGAAGAAGAAGAAAAAAAAAATGGAAAAAGAAAAAAAGCGAACTACTCCACTTTGACAGACACGACCCTCAAAGACGAAACGGCGAAAGCGCATCGTAGTGGCAGGTGGGCATCACGAAGCTAACTTCCTCCGTTACTGTTTTTTAGAGGCTCTCTTCTCCCTATAGTGTTTCCTCGAGATCAAGCGGCGGCGTAGAGATCCCACTCTTCATCCTCGTCGCTGCAGGCGGCGGAACACATCGCAGCAGAATTGTCGTCTGAACCGCCGTAGTGGCGGTGCTCTTCCACGTCGTCCTCGTCGTCCTCCGCATTATTCATTACGAGAACTCCACCACCATCCGCAGCTTCGACGAACGCCGCGCAGCCAGCGGAGACCAGATAAGGCATGGAGTTGAAGGCGTGCGCCAGGCCACATGCCACGGCGTCTGCACCAGCACCAGCGCAGGCGCCAACGACCATGCACTCCTCCGCGCGCCGCTTGAGCGCCTGGAACATGAGTTCGGGCTCGTGCTGCATCGCCCGCAGAACGTCCGCGCACGATGGGCCCGGCACCGCGCGCGTCACCGCGAAACAGTGTGGCCCGTCGACCTGCGAGACCCGCACAACGCTCGGCCCACCGAACAGGTTGTGCAGCCCCCCGAGCGCCTCCTGGTAAGCACCGCCCAGGAACATCCCCAAGTAGTATCCCTCTCCGTTCCGCCTTCCGGCCCCCACGCCGCCTCCGAACTCGTGAAGCGGCAGGGTCGGGCTCCCGCCGATGAACTTGTCCATCTTCCCGTCGCTGTCGCAGGTGAGGTCCAAGAGCACGCCGTTGACGGCTGGCCTCTGGTCCAGGCGGTGTATCGGCAGGATTGGGAACAGCTGTCCGATCGCCCAGAAGTCCGGTATCGATGTGAAAAGAGAGAGGTTCACGTGATATGCCCTCACAGAATCGGACACGCACATCGCCTTGGCCACCAGCGCGCAGAGATCATCCACGGCCGCCAGGTGCTCCAGGCCAAGGGAGCCATCCTTGAACTGGTCCACGGAACGCCGCTTGAGCTGATCGACATAGAGGAGGCATGTGTCGCAGTCCCCGCGCACAGCTGCCGCCATCAGGTTCCGGTAGTCTGCACGCGCCTCCTCGCCGAGCCCCTCCACGAGGTAGGCGAGGTCAGGACGTGGTGGCGCCGAGTGCAGCGAGGTTGACGAGATCGCCTCGAAGACGAGGACGGAGTGTTGGGACACCAGGGCACGCCCACTCTCACTGCATATCACCGGATGCCGCACATACTTCTTGTCACATGCTCTGCGGATGGCCTCGACGACGGTGGCTGCATACTCGTCGAGCCCGTACCCCACTGACATGTCGGAGCCACTAGAGTGAGATCCGTCGTAGTCGATGCCGAGACCTCCGCCGATGTCGATCACCCGCATGCCAGCGCCCAGGCGAGCAAGCTCGCAGTAGATCTGTGCGGCTTCGCCAACACCGTCCGACAACAGGGCCGTCGATGGGATCTGCGATCCGATGTGAAAATGCAAAAGCTGGAGGCAGTCCAACATCTCCATCTGCTGAAGCTTCCTCGCCACTGAGAGGATCTGCATGGTGGTGAGGCCGAATTTGCCCTTCTCGCCGGAGGTGGATCCGAAGTGGCCAGAGTGCTTGGTGCGCAGCTTAGCACGGAGGCCGATCACCGGGCGGACGCCAAGTGCCCGGCTGACTTCGACCACGACGTCAAGCTCCTCCTCCTGCTCGAGGACGATGACTGTGTTCAGATCGAGCTTCCTGGCGACGAGGGCGAGGGCGACGTACTCCTCGTCCTTGTAGCCGTTGCAGACGAGGAAGGCCTCGGGGCTGCCCTTGGTGAGGCAGCTCATGGCGAGGAGGAGCTCCGGCTTGGACCCAGCCTCGAGGCCGAACCGGAACGGCGAACCGAACTCCACGATGTCCTCCACCACGAACCGGTCCTGGTTGCATTTGACCGGGTAAACGCCCTGGTAGTGCCCATCGTAGCCGTAGGAGCGGATCGCGCAGTCGAAGGCGGCTTGGAGGGAGTGGAGGCGGTTGCGCAGGACGTCGGGGAAGCGGACGATGAGGGGGAGCGGGAGACCTAACCCGCCGGCGGACTTGAGATCGGAGGCCTTCTTGACAACCTTCATCAAATCGATCTCCTGGTGCGGCAGGGTGTCCACGCCGTAAGGGCGGACGGAGATGTTGCCGGAGGCATTGATGGAGAAGTAAGGCAGCCCCCAGCCGTCAATCCTGTACAGGGAGGAGGAGAGATCTGTGGACCAGTGGGAGGAGAGGGTGTCGACGATGGAGGTGGCGGTGTTTGCCGCCGGTAGAGCACCGCCGGAGAATGCCTCCGGTGCGGGAAGACAGCCTGAATCCCAGGCAAAGGCATAGCCAGGAGGCGCAGGCACAGCAGCATCCACGCATGCGAGGGCCGGCATCTCTTCCCGATCGAAAGAATGAGAAGAACAGAAGAAATCAGAGATAGGAGTCTTACTGGGTTATTGTTGTCTGAAAGGGGGCTTTGTAAGCCGCCGAGGCCGGAGCCCCGGCTACCCCCCCCAAACGAAGCAGGAAGCGACGAAGATACGGATGGATAAAGCCTAGCGCACTTCTATAGAACGCGGTTGTTCCCCGTCTGACCGTCAGAAGAAGGAGAGAGAACCAGAAAGAGGCAGAGCTACGCGGGTACCAAACCCGTACACAAGACGGCGGCGGCGGCTAGGCGCTCCACGCTGATCCGCAGAGCAGCGGGGAGAGATCCCCCGTTCTTCTGGGTTCTAAGATGGGGATTGGGGATCCGAGAGACGCGGCGGGGTTAAGAACAGGGGAAGGGAAGGCGAGAAGAAGAAGAAGCAGACGGAACAGAGGGGAGAGACCTCGGGAGGAACACAGAACAGAGCCCAGCAACGGCTCTACGGAAGGCGGAGGAGATGGGCACGGGAACAGAGAAGCGCCGGGCGGGAGGGAATGAGGGCCAAGGCAAGAACGGAGACCTAACGGCGAGGGGAGGGAGAGAGAACGGGAGAGCTGTGGAGTCAGCGGAAGGGGAGGCGGGCGAGAATTGCATGAAGGGTGGGGGTGGTTTATATAGGGCAAAAATTGGATCCGCAGGGGTGGTAGTTTACAATATTATAATATCTATCTGCCTCCTCCAGGGTATAAATCTCCACCTCTCGCGCAATTACTGCCCACTTGTGACCGGTTTGCCCCAGCGAATCTGTGATCTGTGCTGTGCTGCCAACGCCGCTAGATCAACCGCTACGGTAGACCTGACGCCTCTTTGCTTCCAGTTGCCGCGTGGCGAGTAAGAGCACGTGATACGTAAGTGGAGACTACCTCCCGGTCTGATCTGTCGACGGGCCACGTTAGGCCAGGGACGTAAACTGGCGCTGCATAACCAGCTCCCTAAACCCTGGTCCGGTCCGGGCCTGCTGGACTAAGCTGACATCTGGATGATGTGCGGTAAATTGATAGACCCAAAATCATTGTTATCACCAAAATAGAGAGTGTTACGAAAATCTTATCATTTCATATGACTATCAGATATGTACAGTCTTATTGCATATGTACCTCCAGTTTTACAAATGCCTTCTTATCGCTTAAATCTAATCTTATATGACTCGTAGATATGCACAAAAATAAACTAAGCATTTATTACACATACACAATAAGTGTTAAGAAGATCTGTCCACTAAAATCTTATCATCTGACATGACTTAGGGATATGTACAAAATAACTAAGCATGTTCAAAGTCTTCTTATCTCCCAATCATAACATCTTATGTGACTAATGGATATGCATAAGATTTAAAATATTTAACAATTATATTTATAAATTTTATAATTAAAAAGTAAATGAGTTTATTCACAATTTTAAATGAGTCGACTAGACATTTACTTATACTCAATTTGTTTATTAAACGAGTTTTAATTTTTGTTTGAGTTTGACTCGTTTACCTTATTAAACGAGTCGAATTTGAGTAACATTCGAACCGAATTCGAATTATTTGTCGAGTGTATTGGTTTGTTTACAACCCTACTCCGATGTTTATCGAAATCCTAGGAGAAATGGAGCATATGATGACGATGATGATGGACGGCCCTGGAGGGAGGAGATGGCGTTGCACGTAGGGTCTCCCTTTCCAAATGCGGGGAAGCGATCTGCACGTGAGCTGCACGCGCACAAGAGAGGGGGCAACTGTCCGCTGTTCTGTGGGCTTTCGAACACCGCGCGACAAAGAATCGTATGCCCTTTATTTTTTTTAGAAATATTTGTTACGATGATAAATTTTATGTAAATTATTTGTCAAATAATTTTATTAACTAAAAATTAAATATATTAATTAAGAGTTTTTGATTGCAACAGAAAGATCTTTACTATAACATAACTTAACAGATATTGTAATAGAAAATATATTTACTACAATGAGTTATAATTATGTCAGTGATTAAAAATAAGTTAAACATCACATAGTGACTCTTAATTAATTTATCCCTATAATTTGTCAAAAAAAAAAATTGTCTCTTCTTCCGATCGATAAAATTATTGACAAATAATTTATATAAAACTTGTTACTACGTTAGATTGATAACAAATATTTCTCTTACTTTCATTATGTATTGACGGGGACAGCCAGCTATAGAGGATGTGTGAGGAAAACAAAATGAAAATATTTATTGTAAAAGAAGTTGTATAATAAAATTAAAATAGATAATAAGAAATTAATCCGATTGAAAATTCGTCGTCAAATTCGTACTAGATCAGTAATTGAACTGTACATTAGATTAGAGAATGACGACTAAAATGTTTATTCGGGGCGGATATCCGTCCGATTTTTAAACAGTTTTTGCAGATTAATTTCTGTTGTTGAAAGAGAAGTAGCTCACCACAAGTGTGGTGTGAGATGATGGTGGTGGTGGGGGGGGGGGGGGGGTCCCCATTGAATTTCTGTAGGCGGCTCAGCGCGAGGGAACGTAGCTAACCTTATCCCGCCGGGAATCTGCACTTTTGACGCCCCCTCGACGCTGCGCATGGTAGACTGTTTTTCTTCTTGACGCACCTCCGCCAGCAGGGAGCGCGGAGCTGGCGTCACGGGGTGGGCGGGAAGGGCAGAGGTGGAGTGCAGTTCTTCGCGATCTTTCTTCGACATGGTGCGCAGAACCAACGGTCAACAAAAAAAACGCCGCCTGTGCTCCCCTCCCCCCCTTGTGCCCCTCACTTGCATCTTTCTCTATGCAAAATCGATAATCGATGTATTTCGTCGCCAACGCGAAAGCGACGAAGTGTGTAAAAGTAAAATAAAATAAAAAAAAGTAGAAAGCGCGACCTTTCTCTATGCCTCTCTCCTATTTTTCGAAAAATTTTCGAAAGCGGGGGTGAACCCGCTTCCCTGCGTCAGGGAGGTTCCATCTATATCTCTCTTAACTAGGAAAAGTGTTGCACACACAAACCGAAATCGAGAGATGTATATTTGGAAACGTCACACATCTTGTCAAAGATTTGAAGTTTTAAAATTTTTTCTACCTCCGTTCCGAACGTTGCCTAAAAGTGAAAATAAGTCGAGTTGAGTATATACTGCTTAAATTTTATTCGTTAATTTTTAATTGATTTCGAGTCGAGTTTTAATTATATTAAGTATTCGTTTAAATATTCTCAATTGATTCTTTAATGAGTATCTTAACAAATTTAATTAAATTTACGAGTTATAAATATATATATATATATTTATTTTTTTATATTATATATATATATATATATCCAATTCAATTTACAAGTAAAAAATTAATTATTTACAAGACCTAAATTTATCTTATTTCAAGTTATATCTCAAGATCCTTCATAAATTATTTGTTTAATTATTTTAATATAATATTTAAAATATTTACAATTATATTTATAATTTTTATAATTAAAAAATTAACCTACTCGACTCGTTTATGAAACGAGTTTAAATTTTTATTTGAACTTTACTCGTTTATTTTATTAAACGAGTCAAATTTGAGTAACATTTGAGACGAATTCGAGCTACTTGTCGAGTATATTAGTTCGTCTACAGTCCTTCCTTTCATAATTTATGTATTTACACCCTCATATTTAATCTTTTATATTATAGTATTCATATGTATTTCGTACCTTAATAAATTTCTTTAAAAATAAATAAAATATTAATATTTTTATATTTATAATAAAAAATTAATATAATTCAAGTATATTAACGAGTAACTAATCGAGTATTTTAAGGAGCATATTATCAAGTATCTAACGAGTTGTTCGCGAACGCATTTGAGTCGAGCATATCTCTGTTTAAACTCAAATATTTATGAATCCGAGTTTATATTTGGCAAGCTCGAACTCGTTTATCTAATAACGAGTTGAGTCGAGTTTATCGAGTCGAATTTCGAAAACTACTGTTGAGTGTATTAGTTCGTTTGCAAACCCTACTCACGCCAACTAAAAGCACTATGATTATCGAAAGTGGCACTAATTTAATTTAAATAAATTCATTCTCGGGTTATGGCAATTCAATGCGAACGGATTAGGGTTGTAACGAGCCGAGTCGAGCCGAAATAGTATGCTGTTCAACTTGTTCGTTAACTTTAATCGAGCCGAGCCGAGATCGAGCTATATCGAGTATTGGAAAATGTCTGTTCAAACTCGGCTCGTTTTAAATACTCTCGAGCTCGAGTCCTTAACGAGTATCTTAACGAGCTTAATTGAATTTGTGAGTTCGTATATATAAATAAGTCCAATCCAATCTATAAGTAAAAAAATTGATCGTTCTAAGACCTAAATTATCTATTTAAAATCATATCTCAATAGTTTTATAAGTTACTTAATTTAATATTTTAATATAATGTTTGAATATATTCATAATTTGTCACAAGCAATATGAGATAATAGATAGATACCGCAAGGGAGAGGGTTGGTGCGCGGACAAGATAGGGGAGTGTGTTGCAAATCCTCTTCGCACACCGCCCAGAGCTAGGGGGGTGTAACGGCCGATACGTTCGAACAAATATAACTCGAAACTCGACTCGATTAAAAATTCGATTCGAACTGTTTATTTAATTAACGAGCCGAGTTTGAACAAATAAAAAAAAGCTCGGTAATAAACGAGCGAGTCTGAACACATGTGAGCTCGGCTCGATTATACTCGTGAACAGCTCGTTTAAGTACTCGTTAAGAGTTCGATTAAATACTCGTTCTAAATACTCGTTAATAACCGTTTAAAATATTTGTTATTAAATATGTTAAATTATTAAATCTTTTATAGAGAATATAAATTATTTATACTTTGACATAATGGAGAGTGTATAATAACAACAAAGTTAGGGGTTATATGTAAAAGTTAAACATATAAGACATGTACACAGTCTTTAGTAAAAATATAAATACGTTAGGGTACATACAATAAATCAGATATAGGAAGATATATAGATAAATTTGTTATTGGCATCAAATTTAGAAAAGAGATATATACAATATGAAATCTTCTACGGTTCCTAAGCACTGCAAAGGAAGTCGTCTCTTCCTCGGATGGGCTCTGCGCGAAGCAGCGCCGGCGGCGGGGGGGACAAGCGAGACACTGTCGTAGCCCCCGGAGGGTTGGGGGGTCAGAGGGTCACAGGGGACAGGGCCAGCAACTCCACCAACGAACGGACGGAGCTTCGGCGGCGGCGGGTGGTCGTTGGAGTTTCCATTTGGGCGGAAGCTTGTGTGTGGTCGCGGGCCCCGGGTGGTGCCGGAGGCCAGTCTCCACGACGGACACCGCGGCAGGCGGCATCCTTGGGCTCCCAGAGATTCCAACGGGATGGACGCCACCGCGGTGCTGCGGTGGCATTCTCCAACGTCTGAACAACCTCCCTGGCTCTCGGCGCTTCCCAGCGACACTGGACGCCACCAGGTGCCTGCGGTGGCATTCTTCGGGTCGACGACCGTCCGGCCACCCTCTGGCTCACGGCGATTCCCACGGACGGACGGGCACAGCGGTCCTGCAGTGCATGCTCCGACGTCCGCAACCACCCCCTACAATCCAATGATCACCCGCCCACCCACACTTCTTGTTTAGTCCCATATCAGTACCACAAAGTGGTGCCCGATTGGGAAGCTTACAAAATGGCCCCTTCACCCTCTCAGTAACTCGTGTTCCCCAGCCTTTTTAATTAAAAAAAAAAAATCTCTCTTTGAAAATTGATCTAGTTGAATCCGTTTTAAAAAAAATTATTTAAATATTAAATTTTGAGTTCGATGTATGAGTTTAAAAACTCGGGTTCGAAGTCGTTTACAAAACTCGGGTAAGTAAACGAGTTGTTCATCGAGTCGAGTTCGAGCTTCAAAAATTTGTAAAAAGTCGAGTTCGAGTATTGCTTGAAGAAGCTCGCGAGTTTCGAGCCGAGTTCGAGTCGGCAAAAGTAAACGAGCTCGAGTTCGAACAGGATGAACTCGGCTCGATCTCGGATCGTTACACACCTACCCAGAGCCCCCTTTCTGCACTATCACTGTGACAGTATTGCGGCGCCGCCGAGAGCAGTCTGCCACTGAAAGATGGTCCACAGTGGTCGCAGCCAGTGGCGACAACGCGCCCCTCGCCCCATCAGGGGGGGGGGCTCACCTACTACGCAAGTCGGTCTCGGAGAGAGGAAGAAGATGTTTGATATGTGGGAGACCTTGCACACTAAATTTTGTTCTGCCTTATTTACATGATTTGCGGTATATACTTTCATTTAATAAATGTGTATATACACTGCGTATTTAGTCTTGACATTAAGTCTTATAAATATTTTATATTGTAATAATAATTATATATAAAAATAAATAAATATCTTTTATATCAATATATATTTATATTTAAAGAAATATTTAAACGAAATGTTAGTGAGTATTAGACAAGTTTTAACAAATATTTAATCGAGTGTCTTAAACGAGTTGTTCAAGGTATATCGAGCCAGCTCACATGTGTTCAGACTCGTCGTTTATGAATCGAGTTTTTTTTTGTTCAAACTAGGATCGTTAATTAAATAAACGAGTAAGATCGAATTTATCGAATCGAACTTCGAACTACTCGTCGAACGTATCGACTCGTTTACACCCCTAAAATTGATATCTCAATAACTAGTATTTTTTTATAAATTATGATACAGCTGCACGCCAACTATTCTTAACAATTATTGCTCATTAATACGAAGTACCTTTTCCGGCAGGAGGTAAGGAAACCGTCGTAGAACTTCCCTCATTCGATGCGTCGCATACGCTTGAGCTGAACACAATGTTGACGCGGCCTCCGTCGCGGGGGAGGATTCCATCGTCAACACGGCCCATCCTCCATCTGACAGTCACCACACCCACACCCACACCCACACCCGATGATCCCAAAAAGTGGACCAATAAGGCTGTCAAATTTTACCCGCAACTTTGCGCAGCATGTGAACACCTTCTTGGCTTTGTCGTAACTTTGTCCATGACCCCCCGTCACACCCTTCTTCCTCAAAAGTGGAGGCCTTTTGAACCGTGTTGCACAAGGTTATTGCATTTTTCCCTTAAAAAGATAATATTCACGGCATAACAAATATCCCCGCGGGATCTTTAATTGGCACGATGTGGATGGTAAGCCTATGATTAGCCGCCAACACAAAGCACATGATGAGAACGTGTCCCTAGCCCACCTACCGCTGGATGTATCGACATATCGGGGAGCCAAGTTTGCTAGTGCAGTGGGTGTGGTTCCTGGACCATGGCGTCCATGTTCTTTTGTTTTCTCGAAGGGGAGGTCCAGAGTTGCTATATGAGGGAGGGGGAAAGTGGGGGAATCAAGGGAGGTAGAAGAGTCGCTACGCGCCGCGACAATTGGCGGGAAGGTGGCCTCCCGGGCGGCCGCTACTTCGGCGGGGTTCGCGGGGCGCCGCTCCAATGTCTGCACCACTTCTAAGCGTGGGCGGGTTCGTAATTTAACCAGACCTGTTAGGGTGCTGCAAATGGATTAAGAAAAGATAAAGGAAGCATGGCATGCACTTTTCTAACTTTTTTTATTAACACATATCAAGCAAATATAAAATTTTATAGCGATGACGTTGTCAATTTAATGTGGAGATTTGAACTGAGCTCGTAAGACCCTGGCTGGAGTATCTTAAGTAAACTTGTTGTTTCAATTTCCGATTTCGATAAAAATTATCAAAAAAATATTGAATTAGATAAAAAATGGAAATAACATTTCCGTTTCTATTTCTGTTTCTCTATTAATTGGAAATTGGATTCAAAAATGATATTATTGAATATGAAGGATTTGAAAATCATACAAAATTGGATTCAAATTTAGATAAAATAGATTCAAAATTCGAATAAATACTTAACATAGGTAATAGAATATATATATATATATTATATATATATATAGATTACATATGTAATTATATAATATATATTATATATATTATCAGATTAAGAAATTGGTAATAGAATACGATCAAGATTTTTCATTTTCAATTTCGATAGTTTATCGAAAATATCCGATTTCGATTTGATATCGGTGACTTTACTCTCATATCCTATTTTTATTAAATGGATCAACAATTTAGATAAACAGGTACTCTTTGCATCCCTAATCTAAATCACTATATTATTCTTTTATAGAGATGACCTATTCATATCCATAAGAAAAAGAGTGTTTATCTGAAAATTATAAATGTGAGGAGAATAATATGCACAAATAGGGCAATTTAATAGGAGTGTGCCATTCACCCTAGAGGTTTTAAAAAATAAGGATGCGAAAAGTATTGTGGTGGCCAAATCGGCCGCCTATACCCATAATGGCCCACTACGTCCTTAAGCGCCTGTCAACTGACGTGGCCCCATCCCAACGAGCCGCGTTCATCCCAAGACAATGTGATGATCTCAAGGATACCGCCAGCTTGATCGGGCGCTGTCAAGCCTCGTAGCGGTATGCCCCCGAACGGGTCGTTTGTTCCTCCGCTACCGAACACCTGCGGAGAGGTTCCGAACAGGAACGGCAGCTTTACTGCACGGGACGACCCTCAACGTCACCGAACAGCGTTCGTGACCTCCCTGTAGGACACCTGCTCGGAAGTTGCGCCCAAAGGTTTCCGAGCAGGCTCCCTGGCTTACAGGACGGTTGTAACCGCCCCAGGCCACGATCTCCACCATCAAGGGGCGTGGGCTGCCTGGCAACCCAACGGGCGCCTGAGTCTTAACTCCTCCGTTATGCGCGTGCGTCCAGGCGCCTTCTCAGGCACGATCTGCCTGACGTTACGCACGTTGGCCTCGACACTAACGCTATAAAAGCACAGGTACAGTACCATGCAACGGTACGTTCCCCCTCACGCGAACACAAACTCCACATACCGAAACCCCCTGCCTCTCAAGCTCCTGACTAACTTAGGCATCGGAGGGTTTCCCCGGTCTTCACCGGGCCTCCTGATCCTTCTCTGGTTTTGCAGGCCTTCGTCTCACCAGCGATCGTCTTCCCTCTCTCATTCTAGTGGAGGCCTTTTGGCTCAGGCCCAAACAGGATCATACACCACATTTGGCGCCGTCTGTGGGAACGACGTTGCCATGGCTCGAGGACGATCTTCATACCAGAACATAGGAAGCAGGGCGACGAGGTCTCGCCAGTCGCGATCGCGGGGATTCCCGTCGCCGATCCCCCCTGGTGACGTCGCCGTCGTCACCGCCGGCGCGAACCACGACGCCCCGGCACCGACAACCGCCGCACCTGCGACTGCCCTCGAGTAGCGGAGCTTCGGGGGCAAATGCAGCAGTTGACAGGCGTCTGCCTCACTTGCAGGCCCAGTTGGCGGGGGCAGCAGCCCCGGCGGTTTCCCTGCCCCGTGAGCGGCAGGCGGAATCGTCACATCGACGCTCCCGCGCCCCCCTGGCGCCGCAGGAGCAGCAGGCGGATTCTCCGCGCCGGTCCCTCCGGGCCCCATCGGAGGAGCGGGCACCAGAGCGCCGCGGGCGTTCCCCCCGACGCTCTATCATCTCCCCCCGTCCGCCACGATCGGTGTGGGAGGCAACTCCCACGCCTCCGGACGAGGGGGCCCCGCCAACTCCGAGCAGGAGCTCGCCAGGCGCCTGAGGCGTGTGGTCGACCTCGAACGCCGCATGGATGCGATGGTTCAGCGAGCGGAGGGCAAGGCTCCAGCGGAGGACGACTTGGACTTCCGCTCTCCTTTCAGCAGGGAGATCCTGGAGGCCCAGGTCTCCTCCAAGCTCCCTCTGCCCACCATCGCTCCTTACGACGGCACAACCGACCCGGCCGACCACATCCATGGCTTCGAGTCACACATGGTGTTCCACGGAGCATCGGACGCGGCCAAGTGCAGGGCTTTCCCTGCAACGCTCAAGGAGACCGCCAGGGCTGGTTTGAAACCCTCCCCGCGGGCTCCATCATTTCCTTCCGTCAACTAAAGAAATCCTTCAGGGACAACTTTCTTGGCGGGAGGTCGCAGCCGCGAACGGCGGCTTCTCTTCTGGCTGTGCGCCAGAAGAAAGGCGAAGCACTCTGGGACTTCGTCAAGAGGTTCCGAACAGAGGCGCTTCGCATCTCGCGCCTAGACGTCCCTCTGGCCACCAGTGCTCTTATCCAGGGCACTCGCGACGGTTTTTTGCAGAGGACTCTCGGCGTCCAGCAGCCTGCCACCCTCGCCGAACTACTCTCCATCGCACAGCGCCACGCGGCCTGCGAGGAGAGCCTGGCGGCGAGCAGGGCCGAGCAGGGGGAGCAGTCGGACAAGAAGCGGCCTTCCGACAACGGCTCCGACCGAGATCGGAAGAAAGGACGGCGCAATGGCGATTCTCCGCGCCGTCCGCGCCCCTTCACCAACTACACCCCCCTCACGGTGGCTCCCGAACAAATCCTGGCAGAGATCAGGAATGAAGCTTTTGTTCGGTGGCCCCAAAGAATGCGCTCCGACCCCCGGAAGCGCGATCAAAATAAGTACTGTCGCTTTCATCGCGACCACGGCCACGACACCTCCGAGTGCCGCCAGCTTAAGGACGAAATCGAAGACCTTATCAAGCGTGGCTACCTTGGGCGGTTCGTGCGCCGGAACGAAGAGCGCCCCCGACGCCGAGACCGCACTCCCGAGCAGCCGATCAACAACGAGCCCAATGGGCAAGAGATCAACGTGATCGCGGGAGGTTTCGGCGCGGGCGGAGAAAGCACTCGAAGCCGACGCGATTACGCAAGGCGAGTGCATGTCGTAGACAGGCCTGCGGCTGTTCGGTCGGCTCCATATCCTGCCAGTCCTGCACGCACACAGCCCGAGGAGGCTATAACCTTCTCGGATGAAGATCTTGTAGGGGTTACGACCCCACACACTGATGCGCTGGTCGTTTCGGCCACCATCAACCACTGTAACGTGCGCCGAATTCTGGTAGATAATGGAAGCGCCCCCGATGTCTTGGCTTATGACTGTTTTGTCCTCATGGGTCTGCGAACCGATCAACTCACCCCTGTAAATTCGCCACTCTTCGGCTTTTCGGGAGTTTCGGTCCAGCCCATGGGAAGGGTTCGCCTTCCGATCACCTTGGGAACGGCTCCAAGGTCTGTGACCAAAGTTGTTGACTTCCTGGTCGTCAACAACATGCCTGGATACAATGCTATCCTAGGCAGAGGTCTGATCGGACGCATCAAAGCAGTACCTTCGTCGCTCCATCAGAAGATGAAGTTCCCTACTCCGAGCGGAGTGGGCGAAGTGCTCGGGTGTCAGCGCGAGTCCCGCCGTTGCTATGTCCTCTCCTTGAGAGACAAGCAACCACTCGCTGGTCGGCTCCCCCGTCTTCCGATCAGCCTTCAACCAGCCGAGGGACGCCTGCTGAAGACTTAATCCCTATTCAAGTGGACGACGACCCCGAACACGTCTTATACATTGGCGCCTTGTTGACAGAGGCCGAGCAGCAACGCTACACAGTTTTCCTGCTGGCCAATTTGGACGTGTTCGCCTGGTCTGATGACGAGCTTCCAGGCATCCCCCCAGAGGTTATGGTGCATCGCCTCCGGTTGGATCCCGGATCCCACCAGTTCAGCAGAGGAGGCGACCTGTGAATCGAGAACGGCAGACCGTGATTCAGGATCACGTGGTCAAAAGCCGAGCTGTTGGGCTCCTCCGAGAAGCCCAGTATCCAAGATGGATCTCCAACGTGGTCCTCGTGCGCAAGGCCAATGGCAAATGGCGCGTGTGCGTGGATTACAAAGACCTCAATAAGGCAACGCCCAAGGATAATTTCCCCCTGCCGCGCATTGATCAGTTGGTGGATGCAACTTCCGGGCACGAGCTTCTTAGCTTCTTGGATGCCTACTCTGGTTATCACCAGATCAGCATGCATCCCCGGACCAAGACGCCACGACGTTCGTCACAGACCTGGGCTTATACTGTTTTACCAGGATGCCTTTTGGTCTGAAGAATGCAGGCGCGACTTACCAGCGATTGGTCAACAAGATGTTCGAGCAGCAAATCGGGCGCAACATGGAGGTTTACGTCGATGATATGTGGTCAAGACTCTTCCGAGTACCGATCACATTTCCGACCTCCAGGAGACTTTCGCAACTCTGCGAAGGTATAATATGAAGCTCAATCCAGCCAAGTGCGCGTTTGGTGTTCGGTCGGGTAAGTTCCTCGGGTTCCTCGTATCAAACAGGGGAATAGAGGCGAACCCGGAAAAAATCCAAGCAGTACTTGAGATGAGCAGTCCAAAGACAGTGCGCGACGTCCAACGCCTGACGGGGCGTCTGGCGGCACTGAACCGGTTCATGTCCCGAGCAGCAGAAAGAAGTTTTAACTTCTTTAAGTTGCTCCGAGGCCCTAAAAGCTCCTCGAAGCAAGGGGGGCAAGTACAGTGGACTAACGAATGTGAAGCCGCCTTCACCGAGCTGAAGGCATATTTGGCAGCCCCTCCCGTTTCTCAAAGCCTGTGCTCGGAGAACCTCTGTTCGTGTACCTTTCGGTCACCGAACACTCTATCAGTGCGGTCTTGATCAGAGAAGTAGGAGCGGCGCAGCATCCCGTATAACATCAGCAGGGTCCTCCAAGAAGCTGAAAGGAGGTACCCCAGGGCGGAAAAACTCGCCCTTGCTCTCGTCACAGCTGCTCGGAAGCTCAGGCCTTATTTTCAGGCCCACTCCATTACAGTGCTGACCGATCAACCGCTGAAGTCCATCCTTCAGCGGCCGGAAGCTTCCGGTAGGTTGGTAAGTGGGCAAAAGAGCTGGGCGAGTTCGACATCAGCTTCCGACCGAGGACGGCGATTAAAGCGCAGGCGTTGGCGGACTTCGTGGCGGAATGTACCCTTCCGGCCGAGCAGGATCTGCCGTTGGCAGACGAGCCCCATGGGAGCTTTATGTTGACGGATCCTCTTGTGTCACCGGAAGCGGGGCGGGTTTGGTCCTCACCTCCCCGGAGGGGTTAGAGTTCCAATACGCCCTCCGTTTCCGCTTTCCAGCCTCCAACAACGTCGCCGAATACGAAGCCTTACTGTCCGGTATTCGCATGGCTAGGCACCTTGGGGCCGTTCGGCTTAGAGTCTTCAGTGACTCCCAGTTGGTTGCCAGCCAGGTGAGCGGACAGTTCGGAGCAAGGGAACCTCGCATGGCTCAATATCTCCAACAGGTCAAGAGCCAGACAGAGGACCTCGTATACTTTGAGGTTATACATGTTCCACGGGAGCAGAACGCGCGAGCTGATGCATTGGCCAAATTGGCGTCTTCAGGTGACATCACCCCTTCTCGCTCTGTGTTCGTTGAAGAGCTCGCCTTGCCGAGCACGGAGACCGATGTAGCCGCCATAGGAACGGGCCCACCAACCCCAAGTTGGGTGGACCCCCTCATGGCGTACCTCCTCCGAGGTGAGCTTCGCCCGAACAGGAGGAAGCTCGGAAAGTCAGGATGCGCTCGCAACACTTCACCCTCGTAGAAGGCAAGCTGTACCGGCGGTCCCTTGCAAGACCTCTTCTGCGTTGTCTCAACCCTGAGGAGGCCCTCGCGGCCACGGAGGAAGTTCACGAGGGGCTGTGCGGAAGCCATCTGGGGGCAGAACGCTAGCGCGCAGCCTCATCCGAGCAGGGTTCTGGTGGCCTTCTCTTCAGAAGGATTGCATGACCTTTGTCAAGAAATGCCCAGAATGCCAAAAGTTCGGAGTACTCATCAAGCAACCGGCCGAACAGCTCCACAGTCTGTTCGAGCCGCGCCCTTTCGCTAGATGGGGCATTGATATCTTGGGTCCCTTTCCGGAGGCCCAAGGTCGGAAGAAATTTCTGTTCGTAGCCATCGATTACTTCACCAAGTGGATCGAGGCCGAACCCGTTACCACAATCACCGAACAAGCCGCATGGAAGTTCGTATGGAAGAACCTTCTCTGCAGGTTTGGCGTCCCAAGGGTGATTACGTCTGACAACGGGAAACAGTTCGACAGCACCTTCTTCAAGCAGAAGTGCGCCGAGCTCGGAATCTACAACCACTTCACCTCCGTCGCTCATCCCCAAGCTAACGGTCTGGTCGAAAACGCCAACCGAACATTGCTGCACGGGATCCGAACCAGAGTGGAGGCTGCAGGTGGATCATGGATCGATGAGCTCCCAAACGTCCTTTGGTGTCACCGAACAACTGCTCGGGTAGCTACAGGGGAACACCCTTCCACCTGGCCTACGGCTCGGAAGCAGTTGTGCCTTTGGAAGTAGCCCTCCCAACTATCCGAACTACCCACTTCGACGAAGCCGCCAATAACCGCGCTTCGGGAAAACTTGGACATGCTAGGCGAACGACAGAGCGACGCTAGTATTCGCCTCGTTTCCTATCAGCAGCGACTCGCACAATACTATAATGCGCGAGTTCGGGAAAGGCGGTTCAATGTGGGAGATTTGGTTCTGCGCCGCTGTTCGGCTTCGGACCCCCGAAGAGCAGTAGGCAAGCTTGCCATCAAATGGGAAGGACCTTATCAGGTCACCCATGTCCTTGGGAAGGGCTCATATAAGCTAACTACTCCTAGTGGCGAACCCATTCCCAGGACTTGGCATGTTTCTAACCTTAAGGCTTATTATGTATAAGAGCCTCTTTTCAACATTCTACCTCTCTTCTCCCAACTCCTGACGCCATACAAGCATTTAGCATACATACCTGATCGGAATCCCCTTCACGGTTCCCCACGGTCTGCGCTATACATGCAATGCCTATGGCGCCTAGCGGACTTCAATCCGAACAGGAGTAATCATGAAAGGAAGAAGATAGAGAAAGCGAAGCTACACGACGATCTCACAAACAAAAGGCTTCATTCACAAATAGTCTCTTTTACAAGAAGGATCTTTTTGGCCACGGCTACAAAAAGGTGCAGTATAAGACAACAAGGGGTCAAGGAGCCTGCTGTGAAGGACCGGCGTCATCATCTGAAGGGGGCATCCGCCCAGACTGGAACTGTGCGAACCGCACACCATCCAGACGGGCGTCCTGAGTGCGACGCCGACACTCCCGAACAGCGGCCTCGAAAGCTTCCCGGGCACGTTCGACCCAGGAAAGCTGCTCCCCCACCTCCTTCCCAGCGTTGAGGCCCACCCTGTAGCAGCGGGCCCCATACTGCTCCAAATCCTCCTTGTATTCAGGCCCGGCCTTATAATCGGCAATCGCACGGGCCTCTACATTCACCATTACCTTGGCCAGGGCATCCTTCTCGGCTCGTGCCAAGGTAACATCCAGCTTCGCGGCATGGAGAGCAGCTTTGAGGTTCTTCACCTCCTCCTCCAGCGCCGCCTCGCGAGCTTTATGCCTCGCCGAAAGATCGTTACAGAAGGCTGTCTGCGCCTCATAAAGATACTTCTGTCTCTGGCCCCGAACAGCTAAAGCCTTCAGAGTGCCCAGCGACTTGGACATACCGTCCACAAGTACCTCTACGTCGACGTCGCTCAGACCATCTTCTATCTGGCACTCCGGCTGGTAACCTTCCACCGACTTCTCTGGAGTCTGTTCGGAAGGAAGCTCCAGACACCTCGCCAACCGATCAAGGCGAGAAGCAGTAGGGCTCGCAGGCAGCTCTCTGGGCATCTCCTCCATCCGGCGAAGGGTCGCCTCCAGCACTGCCACCGAAGGAGCTCCGGGAACTTTCTTCGAGAGCACCTCGCTAAGAGGCCTTCGGTCGCCCTCCGATCCTTCAGCCCGAGCAGCACCCGCGGCCTCCCCACCAGGCCCTTCGTATGCCTTGGAGGTTGCTTCTTCGTTAGCAACCACTCGGAGGGGGGCATGGGGGGCAGGATACCCCCGGGGGAAGTGGCAACCTCTTCGGACGCCCTTGTCGTCGCGGCCGCCTTCTCAATAGCCCCCGCTGCAGAAACAGCGGTGGCAACCTCGTCGGACGCCCTCGTCGTCGCGGCCGCCTTTTCAGTGGCCCCCGCTGCAGGAGCCACTTCCTGTTCCGAAGAGGGAACCGTGGTCGGCGCTGCCACCACCACGCCGCTCAGGACCACCCCAGCAGGAGCGGAAACCTCTGTCGCGTCGGCGACCTCCTCCCGCCGAACAGGAGACACTCCACCTTCTCTACTCCTCCTGGAAGAGGCTCCCGCAGTGTTGCTGGCAGCACCGTGCTCGGCACCACCAGCGCGGGAAGCATTAGAGGGCTCCCTATCCCTCGAGCAGGTGGAGCCCCTAGCCTCTTCCATGGCAGGGCTTTCGGACCCGTCACTCACGACGACGAGCCCCAGCTCGGTCGCTAGCCCCGGCGCGACCTCTGGGCGTTCTTTGGAGGCCACCAGTGGCACTCCTTCATCGGCCGACTGCACGGCCCTACTTGTTCTGCGCAGCACTAACTGCGCCCCTTCTTCCTCCTCTTCGGTCCCCTCCTCGTCGCGAGGAGGAGTAGTTGGGACCGCCTTCTGCTTCTTCCGAGCACGGAGCTGCCCTGCCTCCTCCGCGCTCTCGTCAACTAATACCGGCCTCTTCCTTGCGGGAGTGAAGGCCGGTTCGCCCCGCCACTCTCCGCTGGCGAGGCCCGAGCTTCGGCTGGAACCACCTCCCTGGTGGCCTTCTTCTTCAGACGAATTTGCCCAGGCCCCTTTTCAGGAGCCTGGGCCTTGGCCGAGCGCCCCTCGGTTGGCGAAGGAGCGCGAGCGCCGTCGTTACGGCAGCCCCAACCCTCACTGCGGAAGGGACCCGAGCAACGGCAGCAGCATCATCACTCTCGAACACCTTGTGCGCTAGCACAGGGATCTTTTCGGCAAATTCATCATTTGCCTCCTGATCCCTTCCGGCCTCTAGCTCTGCGGCCGCTGCGCACATAGAAGACAAGAAGAAGAGAGGTTAGTATGGAGGCGCCAAACTCAAGGGTAGACAACCAGGAGATAATAATACTTACTCCACGGCTTGCTGAGCCCGTACTTGACGAGCATGAACTCGGTCACATAGCCTTCCGTTCCGAACACCTGCTCGGAGAAGCTTGTCCGACGCCTTTGCCTCGTCCTGGATCAGACGCGGAAAGCTGTCCTTCCGCGCAGAACGCATAACAGTGGGGAATCCCCACTCGCACCACCCCGGTGGCGCACGAAGAACAGTCTGTCCATCCAACCTTGTTGTTGGAGTACTTGTTGGACAGACTATATGCATCGGTCTGTTCGGTGCTTGGCATAGTAGATGTGTCGCTCCTGATGCCCGCGAAGCAGACAGCTTGAAGTGCGCTCGGAAGACGTCCGCCGAACCCCGGATCTCCTTCAACTTGCAGACAACACCGAAGATACATATGTATCTCCAGGTGTTGGGCGTCAGCTGTATAGGCGAAACGCCCCACGTGTTCAGGAGCGCCTTCGCCACCTCCGGCAACGGCAGCCGGAAGCCTGCCTCCAGATGGTCCACGGAGAGCAGCAGGCATCCTGGTTTATTCACAAGGATTGTGTCGCTCTCCTTGGCGTCGATGATCTCGTACTCCTCCCCGATCCTGAAACGCTCACGGAGCCCGCTGTAGTGACGGCACCGTACTCCACTGGCCGCTGCAACGGTCACCCCGCTCGCTCCGGCGACAGCCTTCCCTTTGCTAGCCATTTCAGGAAGGATCGTAGGCGGCGACGGCCGCACGAAGGGACGAAGGAGGAGACGGAAGCAGGAGAAGGCAGGAAAGCACGAGAGCTGGAGGTCGAAAGATTTCTGGGAAGCGTAGCTCCCGCCCTCGTCTCTTCCCCTCCTTATAAGGAAAGAGGAGGGAACGAAATTCGAGGCGGGCCCCCAAAAAGAGCCGCTCCTTCTTGTTTTTGAATGTGCCCCTTCGGGTACGGCGTTGGCGACCGTCCGAACGCGACGGCATCACCTCAAGCATGGCGCGGTTTCGTGCCCATCATGACGGGTTAACCGCCTGCCCAGGCTCCAAGCGGCGGCATCCCACAACGGGTCGTCGCATTAAATGCGGAAATGACGCCCTCGAGCTGCTCGCCTCACCGAGCCATTCGAGGGCGTGGGGGGCAAGTGTGGTGGCCAAATCTGGCCGCCTATACCCATAATGGCCCACTACGTCCCTTAAGCGTCCTGTCAACTGACGTGGCCCCATCCCAACGGGCCGCGTTCATCCCAAGACAATTTGATGATCTCAAGGATACCGCCATCTTGATCGGGCGCTGTCAAGCCTCGTAGCGGTATGCCCCCGAACGGGTCGTTTGTTCCTCCGCTACCGAACACCTGCGGAGAGGTTCCGAATAGGAACGGCAGCTTTACTGCACGGGACGACCCTCAACGTCACCGAACAGCGTTCGTGACCTCCTGTAGGACATCTGCTCGGAAGTTGCGCCCAAAGGTTTCCGAGCAGGCTCCCTGGCTTACAGGACGGTTGTAACCGCCCCAGGCCACGATCTCCACCATCAAGGGGCGTGGGCTGCCTGGCAACCCAACGGGCGCCTGAGTCTTAACTCCTCCCGTTATGCGCGTGCGTCCAGGCGCCTTCTCAGGCACGATCTGCCTGACGTTACGCACGTTGGCCTCGACACTAACGCCTATAAAAGCATAGGTACAGTACCATGCAACGGTACGTTCCCCCTCACGCGAACACAACTCTCACATACCGAAACCCCCTGCCTCTCAAGCTCCTGACTAACTTAGGCATCGGAGGGTTTCCCCGGTCTTCACCGGGCCTCCTGATCCTTCTCTGGTTTTGCAGGCCTTCGTCCTCACCAGCGATCGTCTTCCCTCTCTCATTCTAGTGGAGGCCTATTTGGCTCAGGCCCAAACAGGATCATAACACCACAGTATTATATACCCCAAGATTAAAGTGACACAATAAAAATTTTATTGAATATACATCTTCTGTGCACTAAGTATTTCGTAAATGGAATGTGACGGGGTCTCAAGAATTATGGCGGTGTCTTTCTCACATGTTACAAGCACTTATACTAGTCCACATGTAATTGCACGTCACGAAATATGACATCCTCATAAAACTTACTGCAAATATCGGTATCAGTCGACAAATTAATACATTAACTTATTTTGACAAGAGTTAAAGTGAGATTAGAAGGGGTATACAGTACTTTTTCACTTTACCAGCAAGGTTAGTCTAAACTTTGGGGGATGTGTCTATGGTTAAGTTACCTCAACCAAAAAATTAGGATAGCATAACCACACTTTTAACTATTTTTTTAAAAAATGACGTCAAACTTATTTCAACTAAAAGTTAGGTGAAACAAATTCTGATAAAAATAACGAGGGGTTACTTAATCTTGTATCAAAGCAGGTATAATTGTGTTCTCTGTTCGCAGATGAGATGAATGAATATTTGATGGGACAGAAAGAGAGAGTTAGAGATTCGAGTTAAGGCCGAGTGTTTATATGTGCTTTGAACTTTTTTTTTAAAATGTATTAACAGTTGCTGATTTGCAGTAATATATATGTTCCATCGCAATGCAACTTCTTTGCAACCCATTCGAGGTATGAAACTACAACAGGCGCATAACAAATTTAAAGTTAGATATATAAATTTAACTAAGCGTTTGAAAAGTACATACTAATGAATGTGCACTATATAATTCTATTAATTCACCAACACGTTACTGGGTAACTCATTTGCTCTTTCGAAATTTTCTTTTACAGGAAAAGGGAGCATAAAACTCTGTTCATTAAGTAGAAACGATTATATAAATCATTATATAAGAGAGAATTCTCGATCCGTATGACTGAGCAGAAAAAACATAGAAGATCACAAAAAAATCCACTTAAATCGAGTAAGGTAGATACAAAATTTCTACAGACAAAGTATATTATTCCCGACCAACAAACAAGATCAAGAGAAATGCTGGTTACTCGGGTGCCCAAGTAACCAGCATGAGTTGAAATGGCCGCGATCGACCCATGTCGGCTAGTTATTCAGACGTCCAAATAATTAGCATTACTCCAAGATCAAATACCTTCAAATAATGTCGGCCCCACAATATTGAATATAATTAATAATCCTATTCATTGAGCTAAAATATTTAAACCAATGCGGCCGATATACCAAGATGGCTTACCAAACCATGTTAGACGGTTCAACGAAATTCCGACCGCAAACAAGTGCAAAAGAGCGAATCCATTATGTCTTGTTGACTATTCTTAAACAACAAGTCCTCGTTGAATGATTTAATACTTACCCGGTAAGATCATATATATCAATTAATATGTGAGTTCATGTAGAACAAGAATTTCTTTTATAATTATCTCTTAAAACTACTCTTTTTGAAGTTAAATTTTTTATTTTTTATTAACTGCGCGTCGCCCATCCAATTCGCATAAACAAGGACCTCATGTCCCAAACAGCATGAAGGATGACATGTCTGACATCCTAATAAGCGATCCACCGGACGAGTATATTAAGGAATGTTTTAGGGAAAATGCCAACGTGCAAACGATTTGCACGTTGGGACGCGCCAGGCGCCAAGGACGGATGTAAAAATTTTATCTAGTGGGGTCACTCGAATTATATTTTAATATTTATATAATTATATATATTATAAATAACATAAATAAATATTAAAATAAAAAAAATATTTTAATAGTAATGAGACAATTCATTATAATCAATTCTTTTATTATAATGGGGTCACCCCATATAAAATCCCTCCAAAACACAAAATTTACATGGTCATTTGAACCCAAAAAAAAATTTCAGTGAGGTCACCCCCCTATAAAACCCCCCCAAAACACAAAATTTGTAGGATCATTTGAACAAAAAAAAAAATTCAGTGGGGTCACGTGACCCCACTGCTTGTTCTTTAGGTCCGTCCATGCTAGGCGCGCCCGCCCCGCGGCCGCACTCGTGCGCGTTGGCGGGCGCGTCTAGCACGTCCCAACATGTAAATCATTTACACATCGGGACGTGCACAAAGCATTTCTCATATTTTAGTAGTTAGTCCTTCACGTACAGCAAGATGAGGGCAGATGTTCAAATCTCTAAAAGAGTAGGTTTAAAACAAATTTCTAAGACATTGTAATTTGTAATATCACTACAAGAAATCTGGGGTATGTAGACGGCTGTAAAATTCAGTCGTCTACGTAAAGTGCGTTTGTAGATGGCTTTTTTTAGCCGTCTACTAATGTATTATATGTAGACGGTTTTTCATAGCCGTCTACGTATCATATATTAGTAGACGGTTAAATGTAGACGGCCTCTTAAGCCGTCTACTAATGTATATGATACGTAGATGGATAAAAAAACCGTCTACGTATCATATATTCGTAGATGGCTAATGTAGCCGTCTATATATCTTCTTTCACCATCTAATTTCCCCACCACCCATTTCCCCCATCATTTCCACGCGCCCCCATTTCCCCCCTCCCCCTGCGTCCTTACGCTGTCTCTATTTGCTGGAGACGCCGCCGAAGACGCCGCTGGAGACGCCGCCGGAGACGCCGCGGCGACACTGCCGCCTGTGCCCTATTTGCTCCATCGCCTCCTGCTGGAGACGCCGCCACCGTTCACCGTTCCCGGCCCACTGGTAATCGCCCTCCCCCTCTCTCTTTCTCTCTCCCTCTCTCTCTACGGTATCTCCGGCGCTCTACATCTGCCTCTTTCGATTCATCTCCCACTCTTCCTCTTCCTCTTTCTCACCCTCTCTGCCTTTCTCTTGTGTGTCGGGAGGGAGGGGTGTTGCCGACTGTGGGAGTGGGGGGGGGGGGGGGGGGCGGCTGTGGGCTATGGGAGGGGGGGACGGAGGTGGGGGGGGGTGGGAGGTGGCCGGCTGTGGGAGGGGGGGCTGTGGGGTGGGGGGAGGGTGGGCCGGCTGTGGGGTGGGGTGGGGGGTGGCCGGCTGTGGGGTGGGGTGGGGTGGGGTGGGGGGTGGCCGGCTGTGGGAGGGGGGGGGGGCTGTGGGCTGTGGGAGGGGGGGACGGCTGTGGGGTGGGGTGGGAGGTGGCCGGCTGTGGGAGGGGGGGGGCTGTGGGGTGGGGGGAGGGTGGGCCGGCTGTGGGGTGGGGTGGGGGGTGGCCGGCTGTGGAGCGGGGGCCGGCTGTGGGGGGGGTGGCAAAATCTGCTTCAAGCGGTCAAATATTTGTCACTGGGCATGTCCTTCCAGATCTTGAGAACTGAAAATTCATAATAGTCCATTAGAGTAGAATACGTTCAATTCCATTATTTCTTTTTGAATTTTTTGTTCTGTAATGTGTAAGTGATTTCAAAGTGAGATGCATGTGTAAGATGAACGATAATTTGTTACCATCATATTTTATTGTCTTCTTGCCGGTGATAATATCGTTGGGTTTAGTCTCACATCAGATATCCATGGGTGTCTTCCCTCTGTATCTGTGGAGGATTCCTCCAATTCAACACTTAGATTTTGAGTTCAGGTTTTCACAATGTTGATGTACGAGCATGCCTTAGTCCAATTCTAACTAACTAAAGCTATATCCTAGCCTGATGTTTAGATAGTGGAAGAATACATGAGTTGACATCCGGAACTCCCTGGAATTTGCTTATTTCTTTCCACATAATAGACTCATGATTTGCATGCCATAAATTTTAGAAAGAATTGAAAAGTGAAGAGATGAGGAGCATGTTATCTTCACTTGTAAAATGAACTTAATTCAATCTTTCTACATCACTTAATACTTAGTTATCTTCACTTATCTTCACGTGTTGGCTTACTCATCTTTTTATTAATATATATTTTTGTAAAATATGGCGACAGGTTTTGTTTGGAATAGCTGCGGAGGTCGAGCTAGTTGCTTTCATCTTTTGAGGCTCTTTGTTCAGGTAAGATCCAGCGAGCCTGGGTTGTGGCTCATCTTTATTTAATCCAGCGAGCCTGGGTGGTGGCTCATCTTTACTTAATCCAGCGAGCTTGGGTGGTGGCTGAACTTTTTTATTATGTGTGGATGCGTGAATATCTTTTTTGCAGGATGTGTGAATGTATTTTAATGCAGGATGCAAGCATTGGATGCAACATATGGATGTAAGAATGAGTGGACTTTTTTTTTTTTTTTGCCCGTTCAAGACTTTTGTTATGATATATGTTTTTACTGTCTTTTGATAGTAATGACATATATCGAGCATATAGTCTTGAATTGTCCAAGTTGGACAGTCTGTGGATATTTGATCATCTGATGTTCTTTATTATATGTGTTTTGAGATTATCTTAAAATTTCGGCAGCATCTTCTCGCTCTTCTCCAATATACATGCTAATTTTAACTGCTCTTTTTTTCACTTGTATTTTATGCAAGTGATTTTTTGAGCATAGTTAAAATAGTAAATAATGGGGTATATTGGAGAAGTGTGGGGAGATGCTGCCGAAATTTTAGGATAATCTCAAAACACATATAATAAAGAACATCAGATGATCAAATATCCATAGATGGGCAAGATTTCATATAGGTACCCCTTTTTCTTTGCAGGAATGTATGAATATAGACTTTTGTGAAAATGTGGATTTTCTTCCAGTATAGGGTAGATGTTGCCGAAATTTTTACTAAATTATACTTCATACATAATTATGTCATATAGTTTTAAATAAGTTTACACATATGATGTGACTTGATTCATATCTGATATTTTTTTTTACTTCTTAATTCTAGATTATTTTGAAATGGCTGGAGTCGATAAGAGTTGGATGAATGTTACGGACCGTTTGGATCCTAGGTATGAGAAAGGTGTTGAAGAACTATTGGACTTTGCTTTTCATGAAGATAGGAGGAGTTTCAGGCATGGAGATAACGGACAGTTGATACAATGTCCATGTAAAAAATGTTGTAATGGATTGAAATTCACTCGGTATGAAGTGAAAACTCATTTGATATGTGACAGGATATGGCTTCATTATACAAATTGGGTGTGTCATGGAGAGGAACCCGTTGGTGACATATCCTCAGAGGAGATTAATGAGGAAGAACAACAGATGATTGCTGATAATACAATTCAGATGTTACATGAGCTGCAAGATGCTGAGATGGCTGCTCGGTGTGATGAAGATGAACCAAATGCAAAGGCGAAGGAATTTTATAAACTATTAGATGATGCAGAAACACCTTTGTATCCCGGTTGCCAAAAAGTGAGTAGATTGACATTTCTTTTAAAACTGCTACACATTAAGACAATGAATCAGGTGACAGGCAATTGTATGGGCATGTTCCTTGATCTTCTGCGTGAAATATTACCAGAAGGAGCCTATGTCCCTGAATCATGGTATGAAGCTAAGAAGGCAGTTAGAAATTTGGGGTTAAGCCATGTGAAGATAGATGCATGTGAGAATGATTGTGTATTGTTTTGGAAGGAGAATGAACATAAAGATGAGTGTCCGCAATGTCATACACCGAGGTATAAAGAAAGAGTCACACCTACAAATGATTCTTCTACACCCAAGCGAGTACCTAAGAAAATCTTGCGTTATTTTCCTCTGAAAGACAGATTGCAAAGAATGTTTATGTCTTCTATGGTAGCTAAGTGGATGACATGGCATAAGGATGGTCGGACGTTGCAAGAAAATGGGGAGATGCGGCATCCTGCTGATTCTGAGGCATGGACACATTTTGACAATGTCTATCTAGATTTTGCTGTTGAAGCCCGCAATGTCAGACTCGGTTTGGCAAGTGATGGGTTTAATCCATTTGCAAACATGAGTAGCAGGTATAGTACATGGCATGTGGTGATAGTTGTCTACAACTTACCTCTATAGATGTGTATGAAGCAAACATATACCATGATGTCTTTACTCATTCCTAGTCCTAAAGAGCCCGGAAATGACATTGATGTATACTTACAACCATTGATAGATGAGTTGAAGGATTTATGGTATAATGGTGTGCAAACATATGATGCAGCAAAAAAACAGAACTTCACCCTGCGAGCTACTCTTCTCTGGACCCTCAATGACTTCCCTGCATATGCTAATTTGTCAGGGTGGAGCACTAAAGGAACATATGCGTGTCCGACATGTAACTACAGTACACATTCAAGAAGACTTAAAAATTGTCAGAAATTTTGTTATCTTGGGCACCGTCGGTTTTTGCCAGTACATCACAGATGGAGGAAACACACATATAAGGATAGATTTGATGGCAGAGTCGAACTTGGAAAATCTCCAAAAAATTTGAATGGTCGTGAAGTGTGGGAGCAACAACAACACATGGTGCCTATTACTAGGTTTGGGAAGATTTTTAAGAAAGACATTGATAAACTGAAAGGATGGAAAAAATAGAGTATTTTTTTTAGGGAGTTACCATACTGGCAAAATCTGCTTCTCCGTCATAATTTAGATGTGATGCATATCGAAAAAAATGTTTGTGACAATCTATTGGGTACTTTAAATCTACTTGGATCTGGTTACAGTAAGGACACAGTTAAGGCACGGATGGACTTAGAAGATTAGGGGATACGTCCGCAACTACATGTGCCGACAGATCAAGGAGGAAAGCAACCTGCAGCGATTTTTACATTGAACAGAACACAAAGGTTACATATTTGTGACTTTCTAAAGAACATTAAAGTCCCCGATGGATATTCATCTAATTTATCCAAGTGTGTGGACTTTACAAGTGGAAAGCTCACAGGGTTGAAGAGTCACGACTCTCATATTTATATGCAAGTGTTGCTGCCTTTAGCACTTCGCAACATTGTTCATGCAGATGTGACTGACCCAATCACAGAGTTGAGTATGTACTTTAAAGATATATGTTCTAAAGTTTTGAAGCCTGAACATTTGCTGAAGTTAGAAGCTGATATAGCAATAACACTATGCAAGTTAGAACAAATTTTTCCGCCATCATTTTTCACTATCATGATTCATTTGATATCACATTTGGCTTATGAAGCTAGAATTGCTGGTCCTATTCAATACCGGTGGATGTATCATATAGAACGATACTTGAAGAAGTTGAAAGATTATGTGCGCAATAAAGCACGACCGGAAGGTTCAATTGTGTAAGGCTATCTTCTTGAGGAGACTATTTCGTTCTGTTCTATGTACTTGCCCAATATAGTCACTCAGTTTAATCGTACAGAAAGAAATTGGGATGGCGCTCCTAGTCGCAGTGACGATGATGATTTCTTGTCAATCTTTAATCCCCCAGGGCGTTTTTTGAAGGGTAAAGTTGAGAATCGTGTGTTATCTGAGAAAGAAGTGCAGTTGGCACATACGTATATTTTGAAACAGATAGAGGAGATTGATCCTTTTTTGGCTGAGCATAAACGAAGGCTAGAAACTTGTAGAGGAATCGAGAAAGATTTCAGAAAATGGTTTCAAAGTTATGTCCAAGAATTAAAAGATGCAAATGATCCTCGATGCACTCAAGATATCCAAATTTTGTCACAAACACCATCAAGAATTGCTTATTCACATTCAGGCTATATTGCAAATGGATTTAGGTTCCGTACAAGAACTACAGATTATACAAAGCAGACTCAATTATGTGGTGTTGTTGTGATTGCAGATCTTAATAATAAATGTGATGGCTATTATGGACATCTTAAGGATGTTGTGGATATATGTTTTGACTATAACAAACGTGTTATATTGTTTGAATGTGACTGGTGGGATATTTATCATGAAGGCAAGGGATTCCAAGTTGACAAATATGGGATCATCAGTCTCAACATCAATCAAAAATTGGGGACAAATGAGTCATTTGCACTTGCCCAACAAGTAGAGCAGGTGTTTTATGTAGATGATAATAGAAGAACAGGATGGATCATTCCTGTAAGAGCACAACCCCGAGACTATTATAACATGGCAGAACAGGAAGAAGTGCCTGAGGATGAAATTGTTGAAGCTTATCAAGAAAATTTGGTTGATGTTCCTATCAATGGAGAAATATTTGATGTTGATGTAACTGAAGGAATTAATGTGAGAGTTGGTGAATATATGGAGATTTAAGTGGAGTTGTAATTATGTTATGGTTTTCTATTATAGAATGTGACTCTTTAATGTTAATATAAATGCGACTTGTTGGAAAATGACATGGTAATTGTTATAATGACATGAGAATTTACCGTATTGCTTGCTTCTGAGCTTTGGTAATTAATTCATGTAGAAGTAGGTCCTTGCATTTCCTGTTGCCTGTAAAGTTGGTTCTTAATGCCTCATGTTATTCATTCTTCATATTGCAAATGAAATTTTTTCCCACAGGTTGTGTACACATGTGGATATGCTCCTAATATAGGGGAAATGCCGTCAAATTTTCTTTGTAAATTATATACGCTGCTTATCAATATCAATATTTTCAGATATGAGTTCGCACAGCGGATCTCGTGTTCGGAGAGCACGAACTGTGGATGACGTGCCAACTCATTCACCTGAAGACTCTGTTGCAGGTCATCCTTCTCAAGCCGTAGTTCCTATCACTCAGGGGGCGTCTTCTGCTGCATCTGCATCTTCTTCTGTAGCAGGTATATTTTTACATTCAGTAGCATTACAATTTATATTTACTTTAGTTTCATAAAATCTAATCATTTTCTTTATGTATATGTTTTGACATAGAGACACCATCGTGGGGTCGAGGGAGTGGTCGTCGGGGTCCCTCTAGAGGTGCCACAGAGAGGAGGCTAGAGCCTGGACAGAAATGGAATGTGAGAGTAATTGGTGGATACGGGGTAGGCGAGCAAGGGACAAATTTTATAAGTCGTATGGGCATTGTCATCAGACTGCATTGCAAACTATGGCAGAAATTTTTTTCAAAATTGCCTGAAGAGACAAAGAATGGAATATTTCGAGATCTCGAGGTAAATAGATTAATATTTAAAGTGAATTGTGTATTTGTGAGATATTTAAATTAGATTGGTAATATATGTGTAGATGAGGTATTCTTGGGATCGGACTCCTTAGACGGATAAGGAAATGTTACAACATATGACAGCCATGCACAAAGGCTGGCGTGGGATGTTGAAGTCGAAAGTAAGTATTTTTTTAAAAAGTATTTATTTGTTTTTATCTTGATAATGAATATTTTGTTAACTTTGTAATTGTTATTTTGTAGCATTATAAGGGAAAGACCTTTGAGAATGTTGTTGCATCTGTTCCATCTGGTGTTGATCCATCAGATTGGAGGACAATGTGTCAAAAATGGAATTCAAGGGAGGAGCAAGTAAAATAATATGATTTAATTACATATAGTACTTATGATTTTTTATTTCAGATTTTATCAAATATTCAAATATATGTATTGTCTTCTTCTTTACAGGATATTGCCGAGCGTAACAGGCAGAATCGTACCCATCAGAATATGACGTATCGGCGGGGGCGCACGAGCATTTATCAATTAAAAGATGATTTTGTAAGTTTTTTATTTTATTGAATGTAATTTTAATAATCTCTATTGATTTTTTTTTTCGTACTTGATGATTATACAATTAATTTATACAGGTGAAGACTCACCAGCGTGAGCCCGATCGTATGGAGGTTTTTAGGATGGGGAGATGTAAAGACCTCCCTGACGGTACCAAGCAGTGGGTTGATGACGAAAGCAGAGATCGTTTTGTAAGTGTATCGGTCTTAGATAAATTATTTTTAATAAATTAGTTTATAATTTCTCATTTTTTGTTAATGAAATATTTTTTTAATTGCAGGAGAAGATGACACAGATGACGACTCCTTCCCTCCAGAGTGATGATGTCGCTCCTGTTTCAGCAGAGGATGCCTTCGCAGTTGTCATGGGACGAGACAGGCCTGGCCGTGTTCGTTGTGCGGGTAAGGCTGAGACGCTCCGCACTTGGTACGGGAGGGGAGAGGGATCGAGCTCCTCAGGCGGCTATCACACTCAGGTGCAGCAGTTGCAACAGCAATTGCAGGATCAAAGCAAAAAGATGGAGGAGCTGTGTGCAGAGAGGAGCAGGGATCGCCAGGAGTTAGAGGAGTTGTGTGCAGAGAGGAGCAGGGATCGCCAGGAGTTAGAGGAGTTGTGTGTAGAGAGGAGCAGGGATCGCCAGGAGCTAGAGAATATGCGTAGACAGATGTCAGAGATGAGAGCCTTGATGCAGCAATTTGCTGCTCAGCCATCACATGTGTCTCCTCCTGGGCCTGAGCTTGAGTGTGAGGGGAGTGACGAGTCTGCTGATAGATATGATGATGATGATTAGATTGTTATAGTTGGTGAGATATTGTATTTTTTTAATATGTTTATGTTTATGATGTGTTTTTAGATAAGTTGTGTGTGTATGATATTAATGATTTATGTATATTATGTGTTTTTAGATAATTTGTGTGTGCATGGTAATGATTTATGTATATAAATGTTTTCATTTCTATATTAACAGGGAAAAAACATAAAATAAAATAAAAATTAAAAAAATTGAAATGTGTAGACGGCTTAAGCCGTCTACAAAACTTTGAGTAAGGCGGCTTAAGAACCGTCTACATAGGTTTATGTAGACGGCTTATAAACCGTCTAGATAAATATTTATAGACGGCTTTAGAACCGTCTACTGAAGTTTTTGTAGACGGCCAATTAAACCGTCTACTTATCATAAATAGACGGCTAAGAAGCCGTCTATGTAACATTCGTTAACGGCTTGTTGTAGCCGTCTACGTATATTCGTCGACGGCTTCAGCCGTTTACATAAAAGGCTTTAGTAGACGGCTTAAATAAACCGTCTACTATTGTTTTGTAGACGGACTTTTCGTTGACGGCGCTCTAGACGGTTGTATAGCTGTCTACAAAACCTTTTGTAGACGGTTATTTATGTTTCGTAGACGGCTTTCAGCCGTCTACGTATCCCCTTCCCCTAGTAGTGTATGTTAGCTTTCCAAAAAGAAATAAATAAATATGCCCTCTACTTAGGTGCCGTTTGGGAGCACCGTTGAAAAAAATTCTGAAATTTGGAAGTTCTGACAAAATCGCATTGTTTCCAAACGTGTTTAGTTGTTCTTGGTTTTTGTATGGCACAGATTTTTTACAAGGAAAGAGAAAGACACATGAGAGAAGGGCACTCCGCTTTTTCAAAAGCGATCTCTCCTCCGCTTTTGAAAATTTCTGGACGTTGTGATACAACGTCAATAATTTTTTCTATTTTTTTTCAAAAATCTTTTTATACCGTAGGATGTGACATATATGTTGGGAAGCACATCCGTATTGCTTCTGCTGCGGAAATCGACTTCTACCGATTTCACTTTTTTTGCCAACTTTTTCAAACGGTGCCTTAGAATCGAACTTGATATCTCCCACCTCCAAATAGAAGTTCTAATCAATCGACCGGGCGGATCCCCTAATTAGGTAGAAGTTGAATCGTGTGAGAGAGTTTGGTTTAGGGGCAAATATGTAACGCCCCGACGCGGAATATCGGAGCGAGATTATAGTTATTAAATAGTACAGAGCGAGAAATAAATAACAGACCATTGCACAATTGGATAACACCAATTAAACTCCAATTTCATTAATAATCCAACAACCTCCATTACATTCACTAATAACTCATTAACTGACTAATACATCAACGTATCAGAGCCAGAACTAGGGCCCAGAGTACTTTATTCAAATCAACTAATACATGAATGAATATCTGACTCACTAACTCATAACTATACTAACTGACTACTACTAGAAAGCCTTGGTTGCTGGAAAGGGTTCACTCCTGAGCATCGTCCTCAGTCCCGTCCTCGTGAGTGTGGTCATCGTCATACTCGCCTGAAACACATTAAATAAAAATGCAGGATGAGTGAATACGCTCAGTAGGACTTAATATCTCATGTAAACAAGCAGGCTTAAGTGTTTAACCTTTTATCAAGCATGATAACTAACAGGAACGAGAAAGTATGAGAACGATCAGGTATAGTCGTGCCAGTAAGTTCACAAGACAAGAATACCTTCATAGGTAATAAGTACAAAAGATTTGGCCATATTTCAAGTTAACAAGTAATTGCACAGCAGTGCACAAGTCACGATAGCAAGTAAAGCAAGTAACATGCGTTTGGTCGATCATTTTATCAACCACAAGTCAAGTATCATGTACCGGAATATTTGTGAATTTGTCTTAGATTAAATCTTGATAGTCATGCGTTTGGTGTATGCCATCACCCGATCATTAGACCCCCGCGAGTTATAGCCTTTCAGGTGCTCCTCCCAAGGACCAGATCGGGCCCTTATTATGTTGCCTAGCATAGTCATGTTTGTTATCTTAGACAATCACAAATGGCCAAGAGAGTACCAAGAATAGATGAGAGTAGTAGATGAACTAGACGAGAGTGTAGAGAGAACGTGAACAGATGAGAGTATCGAGATAGTAGATGAGATAGGGACATTTCCGTAAAAAGACAAGAAACACGCGATAGTAACGGTTGCACGGCATCAGGTCGGGTATCGGCAGTCTGGTAGAAGTCACAACCGCCCACTAGCCGTGCTATGAACACAGGCTAGATAGTCCAGCGTGATTGCAAGATAAGGGGAGAACACTAAGGCCATGGATCGTACTGATCCCTAAGGTGTAACGGGTTTTAGGGTACAACCAGCTCGTTGACTAAGGACGTGCGCCAAAGCCAAGAAGACTTACGGAGGTCTTGACAAGGAGTCCCTAGTCCAGTCGAGAGTATTCCCAGTGGAGAGGTGGTCCAAGTCAAGGAAAGTGTGTAGAAAACAGGTCCGTCGTGCCTCGAGTGCTAGAAGGCCGAGGGAAAACGGTAATGGTAAATAAAATACACAAGTCAAAACGGAAACAATTGTATTTAACAAAATAGGATAATTTAGTCATTTATTTCGCTAATTTACCGAATACATTATTGCATAATTTATCAAGGTCCAATAGCAATTTACAATGTTATGAGTGTGCAAGTGTAAAGAAATCTTGAGGATATGACAAGTCGTGCTCACGGCTTTTAAATTAACAAGAATTATTTAAATATTATTAATAAAAATATTCAGGTCGATTATTAAGCTTAACAGTACATAGTTTAACTTGTATAAGGGTTATATGACAAATAAAACAGGGGTATACGCATAATATAAGGTTCTGGCCAAAATTTAAAGAAGGCGACGGGGATGCAAGTCGCGATCATGTCGCGACGGGGCGCATGGGCGCGTTAAGCATCGTATCGCGACAGGGTATCCTGTCGCGGTTCAGGTCGCGGTGGTGCAGCCTGGCGCGACAGGTGAACCGGCCGGCCTGGCCCGGTTCGGGTTTGGGAACGCGGCGGTGAGGCCCGTCGCGTTCATGACGCGACGTGGAAGCCTACCGCGACACTCCTGTTTGTTGAACCACTCCTATATTTTACCCTTTTATTTTGGTGATAACAAAATTTATGTTTAATTAATTATTATTAAAAATATTTAATATCATGTTTTTCTTAATAAATATAAATTTATGTGATTAATTGAATATTAAATATATTTAATACCATGATTTTTCTAATTATAAATTAAATATCATGATTTTCTAATAAATATAAATTTATGACATTATTACCGTAATGATTTGCACTAAACACATAAATCGATGTCCATTCAATATATATCGATTTCAGTTCAAAGTGTCACATCGATTTGCTCTCATAAGGATTCCGTTGTAACTCACACAGACTCCTTTGTAACTCATAAGGATTCCTTTGTACTCACATAGACTCCTTCACTCTCATAACTATTCCTTTGTAACTCTCATAAGGATTCGCTCTCATAACGATTCCTTTGTAACTCTCATAAGGATTCGCTCTCATAACGATTCCTTTGTAAACTCTCATAAGGATTCGCTCTCATAACGATTCCTTTGTAACTCTCATAAGGATTCGCTCTCATAACGATTCCTTTGTAAACTCTCATAAGGATTCACTCTCATAACGATTCCTTTGTAACTCTCATAAGGATTCGCTCTCATAACGATTCCTTTGTAACTCTCATAATGATTCACTCTCATAACGATTCCTTTGTAAACTCTCATAAGGATTCGCTCTCATAACGATTCCTTTGTAAACTCTCATAAGGATTCGCTCTCATAACGATTCCTTTGTAAACTCTCATAAGGATTCACTCTCATAACGATTCCTTTGTAATTCTCATAAGGATTCCTTTGTAACTCACACAGACTTCTCATAAGGATTCCTTTGTAACTCACACAGACTTCTCACATGGATTCTTTTGTAACTCTCATAAGGATTTGATAAGTGAAACATGGATTCCTTTATAAAATATCACTACAAGAAAAACGGGATTACCGACGAAATTTCCGACACGACCCGGGGGTCCAAAATCCCAACTTCATATAAAAGCCTTAACACCCAACTTCATATAAAAGCCTTAACACGCACAACCCGGGGGTCCAAAATCCCAAATAGGGATCGGATCGACGTGCCGTTTTCTCCGACACGACCGGGTGGTTAAAGCGACGTGTAGAAACTGACGGAATCCAATTTGGATCTCCGGATTGGCCTGGCCATTCAAACGACCGATCTAAAAACACCCAACTTCATATAAAAGCCTTAACACGCACAACCCGGGGGTCCAAAATCCCAAATAGGATCGGATCGATGTGCCGTTTTCCTCTGACACGACCGGGTGGGTTAAAGCGACGTGTAGAAACTGACGGAATCCAATTTGGATCTCCGGATTGGCCTGGCCATTCAAACGACCGATCTAAAAACACCCAACTTCATATAAAAGCCTTAACACACACAACCCGGGGGTCCAAAATCCCAAATAGGGATCGGATCGACGTGCTGTTTTCTCCGACACGACCGGGTGGGTTAAAGCGACGTGTAGAAACTGACAGAATTCAATTTGGATCTCCGGATTGGCCTGGCCATTCAAACGACCGATCTAAAAACACCCAACTTCATATAAAAGCCTTAACACGCACAACCCGGGGGTCCAAAATCCCAAATAGGGATCGGATCGACGTGTCGTTTTCTCTGACACGACCGGGTGGGTTAAAGCGACGTGTAGAAACTGACGGAATCCAATTTGGATCTCCGGATTGGTCTGGCCATTCAAACGACCGATCTAAAAACACCCAACTTCATATAACGGATCTAAAAATACTATTGTATCACAAGTTTTAAATTTCACTATTGAAAATAATGTATGTCTTTTATTTATTATTAATGTTTCTCATTTTAATTTGTTTTAATATAGAATCCAGCTCCAGACGATGACGAGGCACGGACATCAGACGATCCAGCAGATTTATCTTGATATTTGTATTCATTATTCTGTATGATTTTATATTTATTGTATGTTATGATATTATGTTGATTGTGAGTATTTATTAAATTTATGAATATTGTAGCAGGTTTGACATTGTAGCAGCAGGGTTCACAAACCATTTTTATTTCTTAATTTAAAAAAAATGGTTTAATTTCCGACGGATTTACCGACGGTTTATTATCCGTCGGAATTACCGACCGCAATATCCGTCGGTAATTCCGTCGGAATATGCTGACAGATGGTTTCCGACCGAAAATGTGTCAGCATTTACGGACCGGTATACCGACATATTTGCCGACGGATAAACCGTCGGTAAATACCGACCGTGTTTCCGACCGATAAATCCGTCGGAGTTACCGACCGAATTCCGACGGATATGTTATCCGTTGGAAATTTCTGACCATCTAGTTCCGACGGATCGTTTCCGACGGGCTTTAGACGGAAATCGGTCGGAAGGGCTCATTTCCGACGGTATTCCGTCGGATTTCCGACGGATTCAATCCGTCGGAAATTCCGTATTTTCTTGTAGTGTATGGATTTCAACATGGATTTCACTTAAACATAGATTTCATTTATATTCCAAAATATTTTTTGGCATCTAGTGAAAAAGTCAAATATTCTTGATTTGCGTAATCCTCTATCTTTCTGGCAGGAGATCTTTTTGCTTATCTCTCTAGATTTTTTCTTTCCTGCCAACAAAAAGGGGATTACTTACTACTTCTGGGTGGCAACAGGAAACATAGAGGTATGAGCCTTTTTGACATAAACACTCTTTTATCTAAACACTTTTTTCTATGCTTGCAGACCTCGTAGACCACAAATTATCAGAAGAAAGAGAAGATGAGCAACGGCTAGAACTCCAACGGATTTATTCAAATTGCTCATATAAAAGATGAAGCAAGGCTGAAGAAGAAAGAGGAGCTTTCTTGAAAATTTTTCAAGAGTGTACATCCGGGAAGAATCTTAACTCCACATACACTCAAAGAAAAAGAGAGAAAGAGCCTGAGCCCAAAAAGAAGTGTTCAAGCATCTGAAGCACTGAAGCATTCGAGCTCCTTCTCCTCTCTTCTCTCTCTCTGTGTGCATCTTGTAATCTGGGGAGAGAGTCTTTTTGCTGAGAGTTCTTTTAGTTGGTTTTCATTTGTTCCAACTCTCAGCTTTGTTCTTTCTTTTCTAAGAAAGACTTCTGTCCAGCTGTAGGACTGTATACAATGTAGAACCTAGCTAGAGGTTTATGTCTAGCAGAACCGCACTGGGGTTTATACCAGGAGGTTGGCTTCTTTTCCTGTAAGAGAAGTGGGCTGCCTTCTTGCCCGGGAAAGAGAAGAAGACCAGCTGGGGTGCTGGGTGTTGTAGTGTCCTTAAGGGGGACTGTACCCTTGGTTTGTGAAATTCCAAGAGGTTGCTTGGGGATTGGACGTAGGACTTCCATGTGGGAAGGGCCGAACCAGGATAAATTCTTTGTGTCTTTTGTGTGATTGTTTATTTGCTTCCGCATTACTCTCTTTATCACACTAAACTAACCAAACCTTCAAGTGTTGATTTCTGTGTTTAAGTTTCTATTTCAGATTTCAGAAAAACCTATTCACCCCCCCTCTAGGCTAGCTTGCTGCCATACCGAAAGAGCCAACACTATTATCGCGGCGTATCGCGCTGTCGCGATAACAGGGGCGGTCCAGTTTTTCCCCTTTTTCTCTGGGTAGACCTTTCTTGACACAGGGTCATTCTAAATTCAGTATAAAATCGCACGGTGATCCAAAAAGTATGAAACTAGTTTTAAACGAAAGTAGATATGTATATCTATCAACATGCACGATTAATTTGAAAATAGACAAGGTTTAGACATGCATTGATCAGGTTACTTTTCAGTGACCTAAACAGGCATAGTCAGGGTTCAATGAATTAATTAGAGATGTATACATGATGAAAAATTCTGAAACCTGCGGCGTTGAAAGCTAACATGTAGTAGTATTTATGATAATTTTATCATGAAATGATGTCAAGTTTGCACGAGGTTAAAAAGGAAACAAGGAGGGTCGAGTGCACAGGTCGGATAGATATTCAAAGATTTAATTCTCCCTCATGGGAGATCGAAATCAAGAAGACCAGGGGCGTTTGAAAGATAATAAGATGTAGTATATCTAAGAATTTTATCAAAGCATGAGAGCAAGTACACGTTGGGGATTATAGAAAATACAAGATCTCAGTTCATGGTAACAACAGGACTTCATGAATTAAATTCACCCAAATTGGTGAACGAAATGCCACGAAACCATAGGGCTTTTGAAGAGGTATATGAACTCTACCTAGGGTAATTATTTCACGATTTTAGCTTGAGAGATTGCCTACCTTTTTCGTGAAGCAAGAAAACCCTAGTTTGGGATGACGAAAATCCGAAAATCCCCCTTGTTCTAGCCTCTTCCTCCTTGCTCTCCACGTCCAGCTCTCCTTCTCTTTGTCCTTCAGAGTCCCAACACGATCTAGGGCTTGGGTGGGGCGAATTGGAGGTGTTTTATTTGAGTAAAGAGTCCATATATCTTAAAACTCTCTCTTTTCCCAATAAAAATCAATTTTCCTTCTTTATCTCCCTCTTTCTCTCATTTATCCACTTAATGGGTAGGGAAGAGAGCTTAAATTCGTGGTTAAAGAGTTAGGATGGGTTAAGGACTTTTCTTTTAGATATATAAGGGTTATTTAACATTTATCTTAACCCTTTACTATTTATTAAATTAATTAGATACGAATTTCATTAATTTAGCTCTCATCCTATGATGGGCTATCCCTATTTGGGCCCATTTCATTGGGTTTGGGTTATTAGACTAACCTATTAATAATTTAGCTTAATGGGTAGTACTTTAATTCCCTTTGTTTTTATTTATTTTTCCCTTTATTCTAATTAAATTAATTTATCTCATTTATTTAAATAATAAAATTTTTATTTTATTTGAATTTTAAAAATCCAGGGTACTACAAAATATGTCATAATCGAGTCCAATTTGATGCATTGCCGCCAGTGGAACACCTGTTGAAGGTGAGCAAACATTTAAAAAAATAATAGAAAAAAATTATGCACACTCCTTTTTATTGTATTCTTACGTATGTTTTAAAATTGTAACATCATTAAATACACTTTAAATTTGATAAAATATATTAATTATATTCTTTAAAAAATTTATTTGATATTGAGATAGATTAAAAATAAATTAAGAATATCTTCAAAATCACTTTATACTTAGACTATCTCAATACCAAATATGACCTAAATTATTTAGTTGTTAGAATCCAAATAAATTTTCATGGACATGACTGTTAAATTGATTTGGAAAAAAAAAAGGAAAGTATCATTACCCAAAAAAATTGCGGTAGAGAGAGTTGCAAAGAGTGACGATATATACGGGTGTGGGGAGGATATTTTAAATTAAAAGGTATGTTTCTACCTTTTAACCCAGTCTTGGTTGGGATCAATTGATGGAACATAACAGCAAGGGCATTCGTGTAGTATATTTGAATACAATATATATTTGTTAAGCTGAAGATTTTAAGGATATGGTTTGTTACCGTATGCGTAACATAGGTCGGCTCAGGTCGAGGTGATTGCTGAGGTGTTCTTCGCGGAGAAATGAGCTAGACGACCAAACCGATATATCCTATCTGAGGTGTGTTTGGCCGACGTGCAACGCAGGTTCCGAACTCTCGATCTGATCTGTAAAATCCGCCGAGAAGCATCGATGGGGAGACACTCTGACATTCTTGTCAGTCGCTAGTCGAACAGAATGGCCTAGCTTGTGGGATAGAACCGCGTCCCTGTGCCTGTGGAGTGTCTGCCTCTTATATAACGTTAGGACACCTGTATAATTACTGGACGACCCCGCCAATCTTCCTGAGAGTTTCCATGATTGACACCAGATTGTAGCTGTAACCAGTATGCCAGATCATCGAGATCGTTGTCTTAATAGCCGCAATTATCTGGCGTGTGATCGTCGAACCTTACTTCATTTGTTACTGCACCGTTAATCACGTGAGCCATGCTCCGGGACACCCGCTAACATGCTGGGCTCCAAGTCGGCTAGGTATGAGCCGAGAAAAACGTTTCGGCCGAGCTAAAGAAGTCGGCCTGAGGTGTGAATGGAGGTTGATCTTGCCGACCAGGGTCGTCGGATTAAAATGGTGCCAACAGTCCCCCCGCTCCACGAAGGGACGTCGACCTATACATTCAATGAGGTCGGCCGAGCTCGAAGATTCAGTCGACCTACTGAAAAGTCCCCGTAACATAAGCTATTATTTTTAACGTAGATCCAAGGTATGCATATAACTATCTCAAAATTCAAGATTTTTTTTTAAATTTCGTACATTTTTATCATAATAAGATGACTGAATTTACAGATTGAAATAAGTTAGTCTTTTGAAATTTTTATAACTTACTTATAAAAGCAGATTATAATTTAACTCAGCAAATAATAAGCCGTGTAAGATCTTACACATTTTTCAAAGCACCCCCCCCCCCCAAAAAAAACCCTCATCTTGCATTCGAGATATGCACATTTCTATTCTAATTGATCACTGGTGGTTAAAAAGAAGATAAAAATCATATGGCTCCATTAACGTGTGTAGGCCATTTTTTAGGGGGCACTCAGAAAGTAAGATCTTTATTTCTTCTACCTTTTTTAAGTCGTGAAATAATCTTCCAAATTCTACGGCTCCCTAATATTCCGACAGACTAGATAAGAAAAGGATAAAAATAGTTTAAAAAATTTGGTCGTCTGCGCTTTACGCAATACGGTAGGTAAAACAACTCCTGATCTGCCTCGTTTCCTGGAGCCCCTCCGAGCCGGCAGTCGGCAGGTCCACTAAGTCGCGGCGGCCCTACCGTTTTGTAGAAGAGTAACCCCCATTGGGGGTGGGTTTGGCCCCACCTCAGCTCCCCCCAATGGGGAGCTGAGTTTGTTGTAAACCGTCATGTGTGTGGCGGTTTGCAACAAGACTTACCCTTTGTAGAAGGTCCCAACGCCATCGCTTTGTCAACCCCAAACATTTCATGGCCTCGTTGGCTCAACTACTTTTGACCATCTTCGGTAGCGAGTCAAAGTAAATACTCTTTATAAAGAACGAGGATATCACTTGCTACTGGTAGGTCTTCTGATGTTCGGCTCAATCGCATATCGTCAGTCGAACAGATCCCAAATCGACAAGTAGGTCGGGTCAGGTTGACAGTGCTCCGACCCAAGTGCTCGTCTTCGGTATCATCTCCTTTCCGACCTCAACCTCGGCAATAACATATTCGTCCAGACCTTCCAAAAAAGGAAAACGACTCGTGAGACAGTTGGAAAGAGCTGTCCGTTAGGGGAAAGATTCGAGAATCACTCTCACGGTCAGCATGAGTTTGCTTGCCACCTATGGCCGGGGTCAGTCCAGCTAGTCTGCCGTTTATGACCTCGGCCCGCGGAAATCAGGGACACATCTGTAGCGAAATTTCTCAGATCGCGTCTCGAAATCTCGTTAGAGCGACCCCTCTAAAGAGGGTGAGCATCATTCATCTAAAGGTACGCAAATTGAGACCTCTAAACTCTCTACTCTCCGTCCCGAATTGATTTGATCGTCGAAGTATCTGTCCACCGAAGAGTCTCGGTGGTCTTGCAGGTCGGGACCTCAGCGACGGCAACTTCGTCACCGCGCCATTCTCCTTTGGGACTCTTCGGCCTGAGCCGACCCCGTTGCTTCATCAGCAACACTACGCAAACGCACACCTTTTCAACATAATTCTGAGTCAAACGAGAAATCGAACATGTGTTCCATGCAGAAGATATATCCTTACTTTGACATATGTGTCCCGTCATATCTAAACCAAGACTAAACTAGTTCATAGCTTTTGGCATCTCATGGCCAAGCTAAGAGGTGAAACGGGGCCCTCCTCAGAAACCTGTGGTGGGAGGCAGCCACCTCATGAAGAACATTTGGTCAGACACAAAGACGTATGGCCTATTCTAAGCACAACTGGGATCCTAATGGTCTTCCTCCTCGGCGACCGATCAATACTGCCGCACGTCCTCCTTCGCCTACATGTGTCAGGGTCTTCACTTCTTCTGGAGACGATGAGGTCCAGTGCATGCACATGATCGAAAATTTGTAGCGTTGTGTGCAAGTAATGTAGTCTTCGTCAAAAACACACGTACCTCTCTCTCTCTTTATATATTACATATATTATATATCTCGCTCGCTCGCTCCTTCTGTACGTGAGATTTGACTGGGCTTGAAGAACAGCGATATGTTTCCTCGTTGCTTCGTTTTGTGTGGGCCGCCCTGCTTAATTCAGTCATGTCGCACGTCACCAAGCTCGGCCATTTGTGTGGCTATGTTCTTCTTCATGCGGCGCAGAATCTAGAGCCTCTTGACTTCATCTTTGAACTTGGATATCCAAACTTGCACGCGAGCTGGCCCCATTGCATGTATCTCTATGTTGAAGCTATGAAGACGTGCTTTAGACGGCGGACATCCCAAGTTTCCTCAATCTTCCACCTTTTAATGAATGCGATGTATTCAATGCTACTATTTTTCTTTCCAATCTTTGAGACATACATTTGTCATCAAAAGATGACACGTATATTACGAAAGTAAAGAATACATGGGGGCAGTCGAGATGTGTTAGACGTAATAAGCTGCAAGTTTTAGTCCTAATCTTAGTTGTACGGGGGTTTTCAAGCAAGTCGGTTAACCCCGAGTGTAGCCGACCAATTCTGAGGATACCTGACATTCAACAGTTTTAACTGATTGGCATGGACCTCACCTCGGGTGAAAACCAATCTGATTTGGCAGTCAACGAGAAGGGCGACGTCCAAACTGATCAGGGCATTCCCATCAGCTCGGATCTCGGGTCATCCGACCTCAGTAAGACCATTGGCCGACATCTTGTCTATCGTCCAAATCAGCAACAGCTCGGGTCACCCGACCTCAGTATCTGCAGCTCGGCCCTGGCGGGCCCGTCTACATCTCGACCCGAGCATTCTCGTAACACCTTCAAATAAATCTCCATTAAGCACCTCGGGTTGTCAAAGCTCAGGCCACGCCGACCTAGAGCTCGGCGTCCTCGCGCTCCCCATCAGTCCTTACGGGGTCAACGGACAAATAAGGTAACCACCAAGACTCGCGGAACCGCCAGTCACGGCCATTAAGGCCACGATCTCAATGATCAGACCTACAGGTGGCAACCACGATCATCGCAACTCAGCAGAAGCAACGGCACCCAATCCGGCGGGAATCTCGGTAACTCCCAGCGAGATTGGCGGCTCGTCCAGCTCACACGTACGTGTCTTAACACTATATAAAGGGTAGACACTCCACAGGCCAAGGTACGCTATTCTCCCCCCACGCTACGCCATTCTGCTCGACTAGCAACTGACTTGAGCGTCGGAGTGTCTCTCCGCCGAGCCCACTCGGCGGGCTTTGCAGGTCAGGTTGGGACATCGGGAGTAGCGTCACACATCGGCCAAGCGCGTCTCAAAGGGATCCATCGGCTTGGTCGTCTCGGCTCCGTCTGGCGAGAAGCGCCTCAACGGTCACCTCGGCCGGAGCCGAGCTATGTTAACAGTAACATTGGTGCCGTCTGTGGGAACCGTCACAAAAGGTAAGTATGGTTTCCCCTTTCTTGTTCTCAACAGAACTCCTCCAGACAGAGAACAAAATAGCCACTATAGCATTTATCGCAATCGCCAAGGCGGCCAAGGCCTGGCACAAGCAGCAAGAGGGCCGACCAGGAGATCATAAGCCCCTATGCCTGAGGTCGGCTCGGGGCCCGGCTCAGCTCAAATATCGTGAAGCCCTTTAGGATTCGTTTGAGGCCTGCTCGGGGGCCGACGAGTTCCAGTCATCTCCAACTTCAGAGGCCTAAGCCCTCTAAACAAGAGGCTGCGATCACACGCTTGATGTCCTCAGTCATGAGGGCAACAAGGTATGCCTGTCACTCCACTCCTTGTCTTTGCCTTCGTACGACTATTTCTCGAAAAGGAGGCTCTAGACGAGATCGCCTCGGCTGTCCAGAAACCAAGAACCCGACATACGATAAAATGAAGGCGCGGTCGCTTCGGCACGCGTATATTAGCTCGTCCAAGGTCGCTTCGGCACTCCGAGCTCCTGAAGGCGCGGTGGCTTCGGCACGCGTATATCATAGCTCGTCCAAGGTCGCTTCGGCACTCCGAGCTCCCGAAGGCATGTTCGCTTCGGCACACGCTTACATAGCTTTGTGCGAGGTCGCTTCGACCCTCCTAGCTCCTGAAGGCACGATCGCTTCGACACACGTATATCATAGCTCGTTCGAAGTCGCTTCGAGCTCTTGAAGGCGTGTTCGCCCCGACACACAAGGAACGTAGACGTCATATTCCTGGACGAGGTCGCTTACCACGAACTGAGACGACATCCGACGTGGAGTGAAGGCGTGGTCGCTTCGGCACACGCGTGCATAGCTCGTCCGAGGTCGCTTCGGCACTCCGAGCTCCTGAAGGCGTGGTCGCTTCGGCACGCGTCATAGCTCATCCGAGGTCGCTTCGGCTCTCCGAGCTCCTGAAGGCGCGGTCGCTTCGGCACGTGTCATAGCTCGTTCGAGGTCGCTTCGGCCCTCTGAGCTCCTGAAGGCGAAGTCGCTTCGGCACGCGTGTCATAGCTCGTCCAAGGTCGCGTCGGCACTCTGAGCTCCTGAAGGCACGATCGCTTCGGCACGCGTGTTATAGCTCGTCCGAGGTCGCTTCGGCTCTCCGAGCTCCTGAAGGCGTGGTCGCTTCGGCACGCGTGTCATAGCTCGTCCGAGGTCGCTTCGGCCCTCAGAGCTCCTGAAGGCGCGGTCGCTTCGGCACGCATGTCATAGCTTGTCTGAGGTCACTTCGGCACTCCGAGCTCCTGAAGGCGTGGTCGCTTCGGCACACGCGTGCACAACTCGTCCGAGGTCGCTTCGGCTCTCCGAGCTTCTGAAGGCGCGGTCTCTTTGGCACGCGTGTCATAGCTCGTCCGAGGTCGCTTCGGCCCTCCGAGCTCCTGAAGGTGCGGTCGCTTCGGCTCGCATGTCATAGCTCGTCCGAGGTCGCTTCGGCACTCCGAGCTCCTGAAGGCGTGGTCACTTCGGCACACGCGTGCACAGCTCGTCTGAGGTCGCTTCGACCCTCCCGGCTCCTGAAGGCGCGGTCGCTTCGGCACGCGTCATAGCTCATCCGAGGTCGCTTCGGCACACGCGTGCACAACTCGTCCGAGGTCGCTTCGGCTCTCCGAGCTCCTGAAGGCGCGGTCGCTTCGGCACGCGTATATCACAGCTCGTCCGAGGTCGCTTCGGCACACGCGTGCACAACTCGTCCGAGGTCGCTTCGGCCCTCTGAGCTCCTGAAGGCGCGGTCGCTTCGGCACGCGTATATCACAGCTCGTCCGAGGTCGCTTCGGCACTCCGCGCTCTTGAAGGCATGCTCGGTTCAACCCACGTTCGCGTCGTAGTCCAAGGTCGCTACGGCAAGTCCGAGGTCTCGAAAGTACGGTCGCATCGGCCCACAAATCCGTCCGGACTCGTGAAATAACTTCCATACACAAACACGAACGACATGATTCTGGGCGAGGTCGCTTAGCCACTCGTCAGGAAGAGACGACGTCCGACGTAATCAGAAGGCGCGGTCGCTTCGGCACGCAGAGGTCGCTTAGGCATTCATCAAAAACCGAGACAACGTTCGATGTGTATTGAAAGAAGGGTTCAGCATACGCGACATGGTCAGAAACGTTTTGGCAATCACCAGAGAACGATGCAACGTCCGACGTAACAAATAGCTAGAGCCGAACAACAACAAATGAGCAAAGACAAAAGAGTTGGAAGTTTCTATTAACTAACGATGAGGTACATTGGAGGGCTGACCGCCATGTACAATCGCGAGACATTCAGTCAATTACGATGTCATCAGACGCAACGACCAGAGTCTCGGCAGTAGTAGCCTGATCGGGAGCAATGGTCGTGGTAGCCTCATCAGCACCGAGCACCGCCTCGGCCGTAGCAGCCTGCGCCTCGTCGGCGACTTTAGCTTGGTCAGGAGCATCTCCAGTGTCCTCGTCCGCAACATCTTCCAAAATCGACAGATCATATTCGGGACGTAGTTCTCGGATGTGCTTGATGCAATGATCGTATCCCGCCTCGAAGAGCTTGTCAACCTCCTCGTTTAGCTCCTTGGAGTCGCGGTACTCTGCAATAATCCTGTCGTGCTCCTCCTCGGCCAACCTCGAGCTTCGAGCCCTGGCCATTTTGAGCAACTCTTCCTTCGCGCGAAGAGCCTCTTTGAGATCCTCAGCTGCCTGGGTTACCCGAGCAACCTCGTCCTCGGCTCTCTTCACCTTCAGCCGCTCCTCGGCCAGAAGATTCTTGGCAGTTTTCGCTCTCTTCTCAGCCTCTTTGGTCTTGCTTGCAGCCTCAAGGATCCGTTGGTCGGCTGCCGCCTGAGCCTTCTCGGCCTTTCTAAACAAGGCCCCGACCAGGCCCAGTTGAGTTTGCATGGAGTCGTAGAATTCTTCCACGACCTCGTTGGCTCTTTTGGCCGAAGACTGAGCCAACTTCTCCACCGGGGTCGCCCGACGAGCCCATTCGGTAGCATTGAGCCCCGTGCACACCGGCCACTGAGGGCTCGCGATATGCTGATCTGCAGACGGTTGCTCCGGCAGCTTGTTTCATCCAGGTGACGTCGGATGAAAATCTGACGTCGACCGACGCTTCGTCCCCCGACCTGAGTCCTCGGTCTCCTTCCTCCGGCGCTTTTGTGGCCTACTGGCGCTCTTTTTTCCGCGACCCGCGAACCTCTGTGCTGCTCGGTCAGCGAGAGAGGTCCCTTTCCCATGGACAACGTCGGGGGCAACCGACGACTTGCCTTTGTCGGCCATCACTACAAGAAGTAACAGCTGGTTAGCTCTTATTCACAAACCACAAAAGGAAGACATTGGAAAGAAAATGACCTTTGTCGACCTTGGCAATCAGTTTTAATAATCCATCGAGCTGAAATAGGTCAGGAGGATCCAGCACCTGTGGAGAAACAAACTCCGCGAGCTCGTTTTCGATGAGATTTGGAGCTCGGAAGGCTTTTTGATGAACATTCACAGCCGACCATTTGGTCAGAAATGGCCACCCCGTCGGGCTGTGAACAAAAATGAATTGCCTCTTCCAGTTGTGAACAGAAGAAGGCATTCGACCGAGGATTTGCCGTCTGGACCGAGCTGCGAAATACAACCAGTCCCCGAAAGCTTTGACCGAGAAGCAGTAAAAGAAAAGGCGTGTGGTCGGAAGGACCTTAGCCAAGGCACAGACCGCCAAGAAGCCGACGACCGACCTCCATGAGTTGGGGGTCAGTTGCGACGGAGCGACTCCCAGTTTGAAGAGGAGAAAGACAGCGAAAGGATGCAAAGGGAGGCGGAAGCCAGCTCGGATGGCCTCAGCATAAATACAAACCCCGCCCTCGGCTACATAGTGAGCACGGAGCTGACTCGCACGATACATGGAGTAGCCCTCCGGAAATACAAGACCGGGATGAGTTTTCATCCATTGGAGGGTCTCGTCGGTGGTTTCACACTGAGCGTCGGCGACATTATCGGCCGGACGACGAGCCCTAAAAGTATGAGCATAAGGATCCTTGGGAACATAAGTCCCAGGATCAACAATGAAACAGTCATCAGAATGGTCTGACGGCTCGCCGTCAGACCGAGGAGAAGGGGGCGCTCCATCAGAGCAAACTGCCCCTGGTGAGCAAGAAGAAGAGTTCTCGGAAGGAGAACCTCCATACGACGAACCCTCGTGGAGACGAGGACGAGAGGAAGAAGAACTCGAAGACATCGCTTACCTCGGAAGGAAGCAAGCAACGACGAACGAAAGCTCGGACAGATGACGGAGACGTCGGCACGTCGGCCGGTCGGCTGGTCGTCTGGTTTACGGTCGTGCGCGAAAGCAAGGGCAAGCTTTCGGCAGCAGACCCCAATATTTATAGGGCCAGGAGGACAATCGAATTCAACGGCAGAGATCCAACTCTTGAGCCAAAGGTTAAGATCGGCCTGCGTGTCATCACCGGATTGGCTGGGGGCCGACCCCTCGGATCCTGATCACCGTGAGAGGCAAGAAGCGCTGAGTGCGCTCGGAAGACGAGGCGGCGCAATGATGTTAGCACGGCTTCCGTGGCGGCGCCAGGCGGTTTGTCAGATGAAGCGACGCCAGGCGGTTTGTCAGATGAAGCGACGTTCGGTGGCTCTGACGTTCGGCGTCCTCGCGAGCACATGGGTCAGTAGCGCCACGTGGCGGGGCATCTGCTTCCAAAAAGAAAATTAGCTTCACATCGGCCCGCGTTCACGGTCCGACCTGAACCTAGGGGGCCAATGTTATGGGGGTTTCCAAGCAGGTCGGCTAACCCCGAGTGTAGCCGACCAATTCTGAGGATAGCCCAACATTCAGCAGCTTTGGCTGATTGGCATGGACCTCACCTCGGGTGAAAACCAGTCCGGTTCGGCAGACAACGAGAAGGGCGACGTCTGAACTGATCAAGGCATTCCCATCAGCTCGGATCTCGGGTCATCCGACCTCAGTAAGGCCATTGGCCGACATCTTGTCTATCGTCCAAATCAGCAACAGCTCGGGTCACCCGACCTCAGTATCTGCAGCTCGGCCCTGGCGGGCCCGTCTACATCTCGACCTGAGCATTCTCGTAACACCTTCAAATAAATCTCCATTGAGCACCTCGGGTTGTCAAAGCTCAGGCCACGCCGACCTAGAGCTCGGCGTCCTCACGCGCCCCATCAGTCCTTACGGGGTCAACGGACAAATAAGGTAACCACCAAGACTCGCGGAACCGCCAGTCACGGCCATTAAGGCCACGATCTCAACAATCAGACCTACAGGTGGCAACCACGATCATCGCAACTCAGCAGAAGCAACGGCACCCAATCCGGCGGGAATCTCGGTAACTCCCAGCGAGATTGGCGGCTCGTCCAGCTCACACGTACATGTCTTAACACTATATAAAGGGTAGACACTCCACAGGCCAAGGTACGCTATTCTCCCCCCACGCTACGCCATTCTGCTCGGCTAGCAACTGACTTGAGCGTCAGAGTGTCTCCCCGCCGAGCCCACTCGGCGGGCTTTGCAGGTCAGGTCGGGACGTCGGGAGCAGCGTCACACATCGGCCAAGTGCGCCTCAAAGGGATCCATCTGCTTGGTCGTCTCGGCTCCGTCTGGCGAGAAGCGCCTCAACGGTCACCTTGGCCGGAGCCGAGCTATGTTAACAGTAACATATGGGTATGCAAGTTCGTTATGCGTATTTAACCAATTGTACTTTTATCCCTCTTACTTGACCTAAACATTTGCGTCAATCAAGGTCGAGTAGGATACTCTTCGCCCTTGGCCGAGTTGATGTTGTTGGCCTAAAGAGTGTCGAGAGGTAAATTTAGCCGACAGTCGTTGGCCTAGACAACACCATGAGCTCTAATTCAAATCACGTCAGGACATCGGCTCTGGTTCTCTGCAAGGTTGGCCTAGCCGAGGCTCTGGCTGACCTGTGGAGACCCCCCGTATCATTGGCCCCCTAGGTTCACGTCGGATTGCTCCAGTGGGACAAGGTAAAGCTATTCTGAACAACTTTGTCGACGACACGTGGATCATCACGTGGCTCTATCAGCCCACGTGGTCTGCACTGCGTTGACCTACACCGTACGTGTTGCATCAACATGATATCAACGCCGGCCTGCACCGTGTTGCAACGACTTGTTGTCAACGCCGGCCTGCACCATGTCGTACTACTAGGTCGCCTTGGATGTTGTGCGTGACGCCGAAGATCGCGTCGTCACATCGACTCCTGCATGCCATCATGGGACTCCTCGGTAGCCGCACCGGTTGGAATCCGAGGCGACGCTTTGCAGCCAATCCTAGTCCGCCACATGGGACAATCTAGACCTTTGTTGAAGATGATGAACCACAATTGTTGGATCTGTTCGGACCCCGGGCACTATAAATAGTGGGGTCTACTGCTGAAAAATCACATTTGCTTTCGTGCACGAGCTTCCATCAGACGACTAGTCGACACTCCGACGTGCTGACTTCTTTGCTGCTCGACCGAGCTCTTTCGTCGTCTCTTCTTCGCTTACTTCTTCCAGAGGTAAGCCATGAGCTCGGTTTCCTCTAGTTCTTCCTCTGAATATTCTTCATCCTCGTCCCACATCGTGACGCCTTGTCCATTCGAGGGGATGTCCACTCCAGCAGGTCCCTCCAACAACTGACATCTTCATGTCAGAGGTTGTCGTAGAAGTCTTGGACCAGTCCCGTAGTGACTCCAAGGTTACCCTTAGGTCCTTCGTTCCTCGAAAACCTTCTGTACATACCTCGGGGGCGCATTGTCAGGCCGACTCTGTGGCCAACACGCCTTCTAAAATCAATGTCGAGACCTTCAAGTCAGTAGGAACACATTCAGGTCTCAATTTCCCTAAAGGAACGACCTTGCCGGTCCCAAACGGTATAAAAGCCCATCACTCGATGGAGCTCGGCTTCTGTGTATATACCAAAGCTATCTGAGCTGGCTTCCAATATCCTTTGCACCCTTTCATCATTCTTCTTCTCCTCAAGTTAGGAGCCGCTCCTTCGTAGCTGACCCCCAACTTGTGGAGGTCGGTTGTCGGGTTCCTGGCGGTTTGTGCCCTTGCCAAGGTCCTGCCGACCACTCACCATTTCTTTTTCTGCTTTTCCATGAAAGCCCTCAAGGACTAGTTGTATTTTGCAGCTCGGACCGGCCAGCAAATCCTTGTCCGAACTCCCTCCTCTATCCACAACTAGAAGAGGAGTTTCTACTTCGTTCACTGCCCTTCCAGTTGGCCCTTCCCAACCACATGGTCGGAAGCGACAAAGCCTTCCGAGAGCCTTCTCACTTCACAATAATCGAGCTCTCATACTTTGAATCATTATAGGTGGTTGAGGCCCCGGCCCCAACCTGTACAACCCATCCGAGGAGCTTTTCAAGCTCATTGACGATGCTCGCGAAAGTCTAATACCCTTGCCGACGTGTCCCTTGTTGTCGCTAGTGCCTTCCGAGGACTAACTCGTCCCTTATTCTCTTGTAGCAATGGCCGACAAAGGCAAGTCTTCCGCAGCATAGGAGACTGCCTAGGGAAAGAACCCATCCTTCGTTGAGGTGGCCGCACAGAGGTTCTTATCCCGCGGGGGCAAGAAAAGTGCCACACGGCCCCCGAAGCTACTGAGGAAAGAGCAGGCCGACGACAACAACGCTCCCTCTGTAGTACCCTAGAAAATCCATTAATTTAAAAATTATAGATAAATTGAAATTTTATCAATTAATAAATGTAAACTAGTTAAAAGGGTACGCATCATTATTGCATGCATATAACCCACATAAAAATGTCTTAAAAATAATAGTTATGCTTTAAATAATATTTTCTAATGATCTATTAAGAAATTTGGGCATAGAAAAATCATTTAGACCATGTTTAAGAATTTATGCGACTTATTAGCGTAATTAAGGAATAAGTCGGATAACCCATTATTTTATGAGCCAAAGTAGATTATAAATTAAAATAAACATGTGGGTAGACTTTAAATAATATGGGTTGATAGCCCATTATGATAATTGGACCAATAGGCAATATTGGCCCATGAATAAATTCTTTAATAAAAAGATAATTAAAACCCATTAAGAACATGGTTGTACAATTAAGCTCACATAAGTTATTGGGCAAGAGTAAGAGCTCAAATGATGAAGGTTAGAAATATTGGTATAAATAATATTAAATTGAATTGAAATAAGAAATTAATTGAATAAGTGTGATAAATAGATTTAAATAAGAATAAAGGGTGAATAAATAGAATTAAATCAATACCCATTAAGCTAACTTAGTAATGAGTTTTACTAATAGTCCTAACATAAATTGTTGGGCCAAATTGTGAAGAGCCCATCTTGGGATGAGAAGTAATTAAGCTAAATTTGTACATAAAAATAGTAATAAATAGAAAATGGTAAGATAAAAACTAAATGTGATGTAATTATCCTAAAAAAGGGAGTCATCATCCCATCCTAACCTATTAGCCACAAAATTAGATCTCTCCTCAAGCCAAATAGAGGATAAATGCTAGAATAAGGGGAGATAAATGTGGAAATTCGGAGTAAATTAATAAATAAATTAAATAAGTGCAAGATAAATACTAAAATATGTTGTAAATATCCTAAAAAGAGTCCTAAGCTTACCATAACCCTTTGGCCACGAAATTGGACCTCTTCCCTATCCTTTTAGGTAGATAAATGCTAGGAAATAAGGAGATAAATTAAGAAAATTTGAAATTTAGGGAAAAGATAGAGTTTTAGATAGTTAGGATTCTTAAAAACACCTTATACCCCTCTAATTCTTCCCTACCAAGTCTCATTTCATTGCTGGGACTTTGGAGGACGAGGAGAGGAGGCTGTGGACGAGGAGCAAGGAGAGGAAGGGCTTGGAGCAAGGAACTTTCTTCTTCCTCTTCGTCATCAACTCTAGGATATCTTTACAGCGCAAAAAGATAGGCAATCTCTCAAGCACAAATCATGTAAATTTTACCCTAGGTACCCCACATGATCATCTTCAAAAGCCCTCTGGTTTTGCTATTTTTCGTTCATCCATGAGGGAGAATTAATTATGTGGATCCATATTATCTCCATGTACCCAAACTTACATTATTGCCTTCAACCCATGTATGTACATGATGCCATGCCATGCAAATATTCTCATAAATACTACATGTTGATAGCTTTCAAACTCCCCTAGTTTCCCTAATTTTTATCATGTATCCATTGCTAATTAATTTGTTGATCCATGACTATGTATGTTTAGGTCACTGAAAAGTAACCTAATCAAAGCATGTCCTAAACGTGTTTGTTTTCTAATTCATCATTCCCATTGATAGATCTCCATGTCTAGTTTCGTTTAAAATTGATTTCATAAATTTTGGAGCTTTTTGTGAATTTATATCGATTTTTGAAGTGAGCTATGAGAGATGGAACCCACCTGGAAAAGGGGCAAAAGCTCTTTTCTGGGTTCGGGCCACCTTCTGAAGTCGCGACGGCCCGACCCGTCGTGATCTTAGAGGGGGTCGCGACACGGGAGTCTGTCGCATTCTGAACGCGACGGGTCTACATGTCCCGACCTAGCCGAGTTGACCCTAGAGGCCGGTTCAGCAGAACGCGACCAGGCCTGGCGTCGCGACCTTAACGCGACAGCCGTGTGCGTCGTGACCTCAGAGTCGTGGCCAGAACCCTGAATTACCAATATAACCCTACTATTAATGACATATAAGCCCTAATTAACCCTAATTAAGTACTATCGTGATTAATTTCGACTTGTTAACTGTAAATGGATAAAATCTCCATAAAATTAATTAATTTAAAAACTATATGCACAATCATACATGCTCTCTTGATTTCTTACACTTGCACACACACCTAACAATCATGCTTGCCATTAAACCATGTTAAATTACTCAATAATGTATCTGGTAATTTAAGTGAAATAAATTACTAAATTTTATATTTAAATAATTACACTTGTCTTCGTTTTATTCGCGCGTTTTATACACCGTTACCGCTTCCCTCAGCCTTCGAGCACTCAAGGCACGACGACGGACCCTAGTTTTCTACACACTCTCTTGGCATGGACCACCTCTCCGTTGGGAAGACTCCTGACAGGACCAGAGACTCCTTGTTAAGGCCTCCGTAAGTCTTCTTGGATTTGGCGTATGTTCATTGCCGACGAGTTGGTTGTACCCTTAAAACCCGTTACACCCTTAGAGATCAGTATGATCCAAACGGCCTTAGTGTGTTCTCTCTTACCTTGTGATCACGCCAGACCATCTAGCCTATGTTCGTAGCATGGCTAGTGGGCGGTGGTGACTTCTACCAGACTGTCGGCACCCGACCGAGTGTTGTGCAACTGTTACTATCAATGTTTCACGTTGTTTTACGAATATACCCTTTCTCATCTACTGTCTCGTTCCTCTCATCTGTTCACTATCACTCTATACTTTCATCTATTTTGTCTATTAATCTTATCTCTTCTTGGTACTCTATTTGGCCATTAAATTGATTGTCTAAAATAACAAACCGTGCTATATGCCAAAGCAATAGGGCCCGGTCTGGTCTTGGGGAGAGCGCCCGAAGAGTGTCATTTCCTCGCGAGGGCAACATGATCAGGATGTGTACAGCATGCATCCAACGCCATTTAATAACAATCACAATTCAATCTATGACAATCAATCAATCATTTTACTATGTCTCTGGGTTGACATGATGCTCGACCAGGGAAGTGCTATTGCACCTTTGTGCAGACATTACTTATTCTTTCACTATATGGCCAATCCTTTATTATGCTAGGTTTGCAATTATTCTTTTTGAATGTGCTATCATTCTCTTGCTATCGTGTGCTATCACTCTCTCGACTATACTTGATAGTTCTCTCTAGTTGTCTTGCCTTATAAGACATTAATCACTTAAAGCATGCATGTTTATATGAGATATTATGTCCTACTGAGCGTATCGCTCACCCTGCGCTATTTGTTATATGTGTTTCAGGTAAGTCGAATGATGACCTTACACTCACCAATGGGAATGGACTGGAGTGATGAGCGACCAGGAGTCATAGCGATGGAATGTCCTTAGTACCTTAGAGTTTAGTTAGATATTTGCTTAATTATCCCTTCCAATGTAATGATGTTATTGAGCCCTATGTTTTGGCTCAGAATTAGTGGTTGTAATAGTTTAGGTGATTTATCAATAAAATAAGAAGTTTATTGCAATTATTGTTCATTAGGTGCTCTGATATTTGCGACTGTATGCGTAATTTACGTTACCATACACGTTGTTCATGCCTCCCTGATTTATTCTGCTGCTAAATTGGCGGGGCATGACACCCTCATCCGCCACACCTAAGCGCCAACAGTCACCAGAGACCCAGCCGATGAGGACTTCCGAGTGGTCGTGGAAACAGTCGATCATGACGCGGTCCATTGACGCCCCTAGCACATCGATCTCTGGCTCCTCCCAATCGCCGACGTAGGAGGTGGAGGAGCTATCTGCCACCGAATGGGGTTGTCGGTCGATCCTAGTTAGACCAAAGGCTCATGCCTCGGGCCTGAAGGTAAATGAGGTCGTCGAAGACCTATACCAGACCATGTAGGATCAGTTGGCGTTGGTATCACCTTGCTCCTTATGGTTGAAATGACAAGGACCAACGCCGCCAAACAAGTAGCCGAGGCCGAGAAGAAGGCCAAGGCAGCCGAAAAAAGGGCCGAGGAGGCTAAAAAGCCCCTTGACGAGGAGCAACAACTGTGAAGGATGTCGAGGAGAATGTCGCTCGGCTAATGTTGTAGGCCAACAAGCTCAACGAGTCCTTCCGAGCCGAGAAGAAAGTGCATGCGCCGTGAAGGCCCAGATCCCAAAGCTGGCCGAAGAGGAGTGCGCCAAGGTCGTCGCCGACTACCGCGAGTCTGAGACGCTCAAGGAAGAGATCAACAAACTCTTCCAAGTGGGCTATGACTTCTGTCTCAGACATCTCCGAGACCTCCATCCCAATTATGACTTGTTTGGGTTGGTGAATGACGCTGAGGGCGAGGACGTCACTGATGCTAACATTGAAGATGAGGACATCACTGAGGCCATCGACGACACGCTGGATGTCACCATTGAAGAGGGCCTCGTGGCCACCGCTGAAGTCATCATCGCCGACACGCATGTCGCGCCTGACATCGAGGAGACTCAGGTCGGCATGGATGATATCGTTGCGGCTTAGGAGCCCATGCCAACGATAACAACCAATGTACCCTTCTTCATTCCTTGGCACTTTGCCAAAGCCTTTTGTATTTTCTTTTTCATCAATATAATTTCCTTTCTTGCCAATTCAACTTTCTTGCCAAATGCAACGATTCTCATGCGTTTGGGTCATCGGTGCTCTCCAAGAACTTGGTCTTAGGAGATTTAGTTCTAGCCAGTCGAGACCATAGAATAACGCCATCTCTTACTCATTCTGAGGTGGCCAAACCCAAATGTTGGCTAACCCGACATCTGAGATTATTAGTTGAAGTGAAACAAGAGAAGTCCATAGATCGAGAGTGCCTTAGCGAACTCGTCGACCTTATTAGTGACAAGCTTTCCTGAGAAGGTAACATGGTTATTCTTCATCGACTAGGGAGATCGGGATAAGACATAACCTAGCCACTCATGTGCTAACTCGTATTGTCAAAATCTGTCGAGCATCACTGCTGACTGAGCCGACGACTTTACGACATTAATTGTGTCGGGGGTGATCCCTCATCGAATCAACATTCAACGGGAGACGATGCTATAAAGAGACTCGTCCCCTTCAGATGTCGGCCATCAGTCCCACGTCAAACTGACCATCATGTCGGCCATAAGGCCCGACGCTGATCAACAATCAGATTTCTTTACGAGTGCCGAAGCGACCTCATCTTCTACATGCTATCCATACGTCGGAAGTCGTATCCACATTCTTGACGAGTGCCAAAGTGACCTCATCCAACGAACTACGACATCCAGATCCCTCACGAGTGTCGAAGCGACCTTATCCTCTTCATACAGTGGACGTCGTGTAATATCTGTGTGTGGGATAACATTTTTACCCCATAAATGGTTGTTTCTAGACTTCGGCACTGTAGCTAAAGATAAGGATAACATTTTTACCCCATAAATATAACCATATTTAGTCACCAATCGATGTTCCAGCCGAAGGGAAGCTTCATATATGACGAAGTGTAGCTTCGTATATGAAGAAGTGAAGCTTCGACTGATTAGTTTTCATCGTTGTCGGTCGAAGTGAAACTTCATACATGACGAAGTGTAGCTTCGTATATGACGAAGTGAAGTTTCGATTGGTCAGTTTTCATCGTTGTTAGTCGAAGTGAAACTTCATATAAGACGAAGTGTAACTTCGTATATGACAAAGTGAAGCTTCGACTGGTCAATTTTCATCATTGTCGATCGAAGTGAAACTTCGTATATGACGAAGGTTAGCTTCGTATACGATGAAGTGTAGCTTCGTATATGACGAAGTGAAACTTCAACTGGTCAGTTTTCATCATTATCGGTCGAAGTGAAACTTCGCATATGACAAAATGTAGCTTCGTGTATGACAAAGTGAAGCTTCGACTGGTCAGTTTTAATCATTGTCGGTCGAAGTGAAACTTCGTCATATTAGTCACCAATCGATGCTTTGTAGACATCAATCGATAAATTAGTCAACAATCGATGTTTGGTAGATAGCAATCGATGTTTTAGTCACCAATCGATGCTTTGTAGTCAATAATTAATGTTTTAGTCACCAATTGATGTTTGGTAGACAACAATCGATGTTTTAGTCACCAATCGATGCTTTGTAGTCAGCAATCGATGTTTTAGTCACCAATCGATGTTTGGTAGACAACAATCGATGTTTTAGTCACTAATCGATGCTTTGTAGTTAGCAATCAATGTTTTGGTCACCAATCGATGCTTCGTAGTCAGCAATCGATGTCTTAGTCACCAATCGATGTTGCAGTCAAAGGGAAGCTTCGTATATGATGAAGAAAAGTTTAGACTAGTCAGATTTCATCATTATCGTTCGAAGTGAAACTTCATATATGACAAAGTGTAGCTTCGTATATGATGAAGTGAAGATTCGACTGGTTAGTTTATATTGTTGTCAGTCGAAGTAAGACTTCGTATATGACAAAGTGAGGCTTTGTATATGACAAGGTTAGCTTCGACTAATCCTGACCAAAACTAGTATGATGAAGATGTTGAACAGTGCAAATCTTTTCGTGGGGCAATGAAAAATATTATATTCATGAGATAAAAGTGTTATTAAGTATATTAAGGATTTTATGATAAGCATGATTTTTGTGGCCATCAATAGTAAAAGGTTAATACTTAGAATGGTTCAGTAGGAGCTCCCTTTCGTTCTCCAATCTATATGACCATTGTTCAGTAATCGTTTGGCCTCCAATCAAAGTTCTTTGTTCTCTAATCAATATTTTCCCTATCCTCTAAGCGAATCAGAGTTGAGTATAATCTCTTAAGTGTTTGTGTTTTGTCAGACTAGTGGAAATAGTCGTCATCATCTGACCCATTTGGCTTGTCAACTTTCTGGCATAGGCCCCTATCCCTGTCAGAACAATTCATACCTTTTTCCAGAGATCGCACTGTTGGCCTGTGAAGAATCTTCCACTCATCATCCCATCAGTCATCTCCAATGGATTAGTATCTCCCTTTGACCTGCATGTTGGCCAGGTGTCTGAATCCTCTTTTTAGTATCGCTCACTTTGAACTTTAAACCCTTTTATAGACTTGGTGATCATTCTTCCAGCCAACCTTTTGTCTTAATTTGCTGTTGGGAATAACTAAGGGTTAGAGCTTGGAGCCATGTAGCTTTCTGGCAGTTTGAGGCTCCCAACTTTCTTTTGGAGCTTTGGTTGGTGTTCCCCACACTAAGGTAGGCATAATCAGATGTTTCCTATCATCCTGATTTCCTCGTTGCTACATGAACTTCTGCATTTTATGTTATGGCCTCATTGGCAAGCTCTTATGACTCTCTCCCTGGGATGGTTATTTAGGACAATCTCATGGTTGGCATCATAATTAGTTGTTAGCCGTGACGACGGTTTCGTCTCACAAGTTAAAATGTGAGTGTTTAGGCTCAGTCCGCTGGGCAACATTTAGTTATGTATATGTACATGTTTGCTTCTTGTTTCAACAGGAGATTAGCTATATGTTCAACCTCCTAGGAGAGATTTGATGATGCCTTGATTTGTTTAAGTTATGAAACTTGTTATTCTTGCATGCATGTTATCCGCCTTGTGCAGTTATTATTCTTCATGTCTACTCTATGGCTTATGTTTGGTTTTGTCTACTAAGTTGCTTTAGAACTCATGCCTTTGTTTGAACCCATTTCAGATTCTTCATCTTGTTAAGTTCCCTCATCAAGCAAACCTCCTTTGCTATGTATGTACTTTAGGTTGGATGATCTGAAGGATAAAATGTGATTAAGTTGTGGCCATGCCACCTTTTGTATTAAGGATTTTCCTGACATGTAATTAATGAACAAACTATGGTATTGTATTTATGTCTTGTGTGCACTGATGTATGGTGCAGAGAGTTAAACTTGATGTTTTTACTATGTACCGCTCTTGTGATTGGTCTACATATGTATTTCATGCAACACAGAAGACATTCCTATAACAGTGTGTGTATGATGCTTCCGTTTTGTGTGTGTGAGTGTCACCTCTTAACCTACTGGGAGGGGTGTCACGTCACTACACGTTGTATCTACGTTCCTGACGAGTGTCGAAGCAACCTCGTCCTCTTCATACGCCAGACGTCGTATGTACGTTCCTAACAAGTGCCAAAGCAACCTCGCCCTCTTCATACATCGGACGTCGTATGTAGGGGTGTTCACATTATGGTTCAACCCGAAGAACTGAACCAAACTGGCCGGTTCGGTTCGGTTCGGGTTGAATGATCCCGCGATTCGGTTCGGTTTTTTGTTGTGAAACTGAATAAACCAAATATATATTAAATATATTTAATAATATATTATAACATAAAGGAAACTGTGGCCCAGTAGCCACAGTTCTTTCCTCCCAATGGGAGGTCCTGAGTTCGAAACTCAGGACCGCCCCTTAAAAACACTGTTTTTTTTTTCGGTTTGAACCGAACCGAATCGGTTCGGTTTGGTTCACCAAAAATTTCGGTTCGGTTCGGTTCGCTCAAAAAATTGGGCTGAACCAGACCAAACCGGACCGTGAACAGCCCTAGTCGTATGTATATTCCTAACAAGTGTCGAAGCGACCTCGTCCAGCGAACTACAACATCCACGTCCCTCAGGAGTGCTGACGCTACCTCTCGTCCTCTTCATACGTCGGACATCGTATGTACATTCCTGGCGAGTGCCATAGAAACCTCGTCCAATGAACTACTACATCCATGTTCCTCATGAGTGCCGAAGCAACCTCGTGCATACTTGATCAATTGGGCCTCTATTTTCTCATGGGGTCGGAGTTGCCGTGAGCACCGAAGCGACCACCTCGCTCTGCCTCCACCGACACTCCAACTTGTGGGACGAGGCGATTCATTTTCCATCCTCTCATGGGGCCAGGGCATCCGAGATCGCCCATGCGATCTTCTCGCAAAATCCCTGTCGATGTTTCAGCTCGTGGGACAAGAAGACCGTTCTTCGTCCGCTCACGGGGTCGGGGTAGTCGAGATCGCCAAAGTGACCTTCTCGCTCTGCCTTCACCGACACTCCAACCCGTGGGACGAGACAATCTATTATCCATCTACTCACGGGGTCAGGACAGCCGAGATCACCCATGCGATCCCCTCGTGCTATCACCCGAGCTCCATGAGTCTATGACATTCACTTCCACGACGTAACTCCACGTAGGCCATGGATGACCTTCGAGACTTGGCCTTCCATGCCTAGTTTCATAAGGCTTGATATCAATCAAAAGGGAGAGTAAGGAAAGCCATACTAACTTTTAGTAGTGCTTCCCACAGACGGTGCCAAATGTTACAACATGTAACACCGAGGTCGGCTCTAGCCGAGGTGATCGCCAAGGCGTCCGAGCCGAGAAGACTAAACCGAGGTAACCGCTTAGCCGACATAAGATGTGTGCTCTGAGCTCCTGACCTGACCTGCAAAGCCCACTGAGAGTCCTCAGAGGGGAGACACTCAGACGCTCTAGTCAGTAGCTAGGCGAGCAGAATAACCTAGCACATGGAGTTGAACAGTGTACCTACGTCTAGAGAGTGTCTGCCTCTTTTATAGGGGTTGATAACCTGTGGAATAGTTAGACAACCCTGTGAATCTTGCGACAAATCTTCGTGATTGTCGTCGGATTGTGGTCGTAACCACCATGACAGATCTTCCAAATGATGGTCTTAATGACCACGATCACCGGGCGCACGATCCTTGGCCATTACCTCTTTGGTTTATGCATTGGCCGTTACGCGAGTCACGCTTCGGGAACCCTGCAGACACGTCATGCTCTATGTCAATCAAGGCCGAGCTGGGTACTCCTCGTCCCTGGCCAAGCTGATGTTGTCTGTCCAAGGGGTGTCAAGAGGTTGTTTTAGCCAACATCAGTCGTCGGCCTAGATGATGCCATGAGCTATAATCCAAGTTGCGTCAAGACGTTGACTCTTGTTCTTTAAGAGGTTGGCCTAGCCAAGGCTCCGGCCGACTCGTGGGGACCCCCCGTATCAGCACCCACATAAATATGTTTCCTTCAAAGATTTTTTAGTGTTTATTTTTCACGTAAATGTCATGCCTCGACACCCGCATCCTTGCTATTTAGCCTATAGTAATCCTGAACAAATTCAGATACATTAGCAAATGAGATTGGAAATATCATGCTCTGCATTTTTATTACATATTACACAGTAAAAAGAGGAATGTTCATCTCTATCCAGCATCTGAATGTCTCCAAGAATTCTCAGCATCAATTGAGTTGGTGCATGATTACCTCCACTAGAGGTCCTTTTTCATACCACTATTTCCAAATCCCCCAAATATTGTGGTGAAATGCATTGTCGGAGAAGAAGTTCCTTCGAGCACGACTGAAGAGAGATGATCGGATGTCCATACCTCCCCCAAGCCACATTGGCGCCATGAAACTCGTTTGTGTTGCGGGCGCATTCCTGTGATCCTCATCTCCCCTACCCAACCGCCACTCTGACCACGCCGTGCCTGACTTCCTCCTCCCTTATTTCGTTTCCTCTAAGGTGTCTTGTCTGGAGGGGGACAACATTGGGGAGGCGTTGAGGAGGCGATATCGTGCATCAAGATGCTGTCAGGAACAACATCGGGGATGGTGTCGGCATCAAAGACGGCATTAGATATGGGGGCTCACGTGCTCCAGTCGATGGTGTTCACGTGTCGAGGCTCATGGCGAAAGGGGATGGGGATGACGCCGAGGGTCGCAGCTGAGAAACCCTACGCGCGAAAGGGGAAGAGGGATGGGAAAAGGAGTTACGGGGAAAATGACCCCCATGATTTTACCGAGGATGTCAAAATCTGAAATTTTGATGATAATATTTTCCATGCTTAAGTAATCAGGGATACCAAATGACCCTAGAAAATGAAGTTTTTTTTTTAAATGTTTTCCTGAGTGGGGTTTTGCATACAACCAAACAAACTCTAAGTGTCAGAAATTTTTTCTAACTTTCTCGTGAAATGTCTTTTAAAAGTCTAGTCAATATTTTTAAAATATAAGAATAATATTTTAGAGCTAAAGTCACTATTTTAGAACTTAAAAATTATATTTTTATAATCTAAATTATTATTCAAAATCCTGTTAATATTTTTGAACCACAAGGGTAATATTTTAGAATATAAATTTATATTTTGGAACACAAGTCACTGAAATCTAAAGATTATATTTTAGATTTCAATTTATTATGAAAAACTCAATCAATGTTTATTTTAAACCCTAATGATAATATTTTAGACCTCGAGATTGTATTTTGAAATCTAAATTTATATTTTAGAATTTAAAATTCATATTTTATAACCGAAATTATTCGACCGCCGATCGCCGCCACTATTTGCCTCCATTGCTCCCCGCCGCATCCACTGCTCCCACATGACATCTAAGGTGGATGCCAATTTATTGCACTTACTGTTATGCATCAAATTTTTCTCTATTCTATTTTCATGTTACTATTAAGATATTATATCTTGTAAATAATATAATTTGATTTATTATATTTATTTCAATTTATTGTTCATTTCTTTATATCGATATTAAGATTTCCAAATCTCCGAAATTGTGGGTGACACGACAGAGTTCATGTCTCTGATGGGTCGCAGGTCCCAAATCGCTGTAGGTGAAATCCAGTCGTCAGATCGGGTGTTTGTTTGTTAATTTTTTATGAGAGTTCAAGATAAAAAAAAATTACCATATATATATTGCACATACCAACAACCAAGGGAAATATTTATTTTGACATAATTACGTATATAAAAGATTTGATCCCAAATAATTGAAGCCAACTAGAATTAAACGCTGACTCCGAGTATCTGTGATACTCGATTTTTTTATCCCCTGGCAATAGAGTATAGTTAAAGGTTCACGTAATATGTGGGATTTTAACATTAGTAATTGCGGAATAATTCATTTCATCTTCTTTTGTTGTCTCCCTATGTGAGAGGAACTCGAAATATAAATCAATGCATTATCGTTCAGTTAAATTGGAAGTTAGTATGTTAACTACACATTCCAATTAACAATCCCTTGTTGACGCTAATTTCTCATTCGGATTCTTATTAAAAATGGTTTAATAACTCATCTTTCTTTACACCATTTAGTGGCTTAGTGCAACATTTGCCAGGGCCGTGCAACGTTTGCCCTGACCCCTTCTTTTATAAAAAAATGTTGGTTGTGACATCAGATTGGAAACAAAATTTAAATAAATTATTTGTCAAATAATTTTATTAGTCAGAATTTCTTCTCTATTTTTCAACTAAAAAATTATTTGACAAATAATCCACTTAGATGTTGTTATTAATTAACCGCCTCTGACAATAAATATCTAGTGTTTTCCTGCAGTTGATGTGGCATGTTTTTATTTGTTAAAGATAAAATTTGGTGTGAAAGTATATATGTTGGCAAAGGGGTTTCCATGCTTATTCTATCTACCATGGACTTCTGGACTCCCTTGATTGCAGAGGTCCTGGGCGCACCAGATGGACAACATACGGCAGTTGTCGCCATCACCGTCTCTCGGCCGGGTCGTCTGATCTCGGTGAGAAAATTAATTAGACAGGACAATCTAATTTATAATATCTGACCAGCCTCAGTCCCCATCTGTTTCCAGATTTGGTCCAGTTCTCAGTTTATCGGATCTTCACCTTTATTTTGGAATCCTCACTTTTGTGGGATATATCTACTTATACGTTAACTCATTACACTCATACGCAGTTTTCTGAATCGATATGTTTGTATATAAAGTTTGGGGGGGGGGGGGGGGGTAAGTTCAATTCTCTGTCTCAAATGAGAATCTGGTTATCAAGCTCAGCTAAAAAAGTGAAAGCCTAATACTTAGCTTGCTTTGGGAAATGCTATCTATAGATAGGGCCCACGAAGCAATAGCTAACTCTTGATTCACCACTTATGTTTACCTCAACGCACATGTCACGAAGGCAACTCGAAACAAAAGTGAGACTCCCGAGATAGTGACTTGATAAGTAATACATTAAGGATATGTCTATCTACTCCGTATTTATTTTGACAAATTATTTTGGCACATGGTTTGATTACCCATAAGTAGTTTAATCAGAGATCTCTTAACTCCAAAAATAGTATACTCCATTTTGACATATTTTTTTATCTTATCCCACTAATCAAGGGTAGAGTAATTTATTTTTTATTTTTTAATCAACTAAAATTTTTGACTCAATTTATATATTTTTTAATAAAAAGTGAGATAATCTTAAGAAATATATAATAAAATAATATTTAAAATATAATAATAATTTTTAAAAAATAAAAACAAATAGTTACCCACCCTACCCCACCTTTTGAGGTGGGGTAGAGTTACCCATGGGTAACCTGGCCCCTCTCCCCAAAACTTGGGAGAGGATTTACCCCTGGATAATCCTAGTTTACCCAGGGGTACCCTCCCTCCCAAAGTGGATATAATTTATCCTGACAATCTGTAACCCGCAAGGTCTATAAGTCGGTGGAATTTTATTTCGACAACAGTGAAACGATCAATGCTGATGTCCTTATCCAAGTTAGAAGTTTATAGATCTAACAGCAAGGGTAACTATTCGAAAGAAATAGAGTATAACATCTCAGGTTCTGGTTGCGACGGGTTGGTCGTCACCTTCTGTCCTCTTGTGGTCGCGTTTTTGTTGTCAGGTTTCTGGCTATAGTGTGTGCGCCTGTGTTGGCCGATGGTTCTCCTAGGGGGTTTCTAAGAGGGGTGTCGTGCATGCCTGTGCCTGCTGGACTTGTCTTGGTTACGAGCCAGCAGTGTCGTTTACTTGTTGTGGTTGCCCCGCATATTCCCAATTCGTCTGGTGCTTGGCACTCGAGGGCTTGTTCCGTTCAGAGGTTGTTACCGTTATCTGAGCCCCCCAGTCCCCATTCCGGTTGAGAGAGTTCTCCAAATGGCAGACGAGCTCGAGTTACAGACTCTGGTAGCAGGGGGAAAATGGTAGGAGACAGCAGCGTAGAGTCGTTTGTAGAGTTCTCTTAGATGAGTCTGGGACGCCGAGGTGGTTTGATTGTTCTTCCAGCACAGATCAACTAGTCTGTCTCATTGCCTCTCTCGACGTTGGTTCCGAAGCCATGTCGCGGTGTCAGACGTGGGGCCGCAGCTCGGCCAGGTTACAATTGTTCGTGTGTTGTGTTCTTTGTGTTGGCTCGCTGGCCTTACTCTTCCGGGGAGGTTGTAGGTAGGAGCCGGTGGCTGGCGAGCAGAGGGAGTGGCCGGTGTGTCCTCCTCTTGGCTGCCAGTGGCGGTGGCTTGGTTGTTGTTGTTGTGATGGTATTTTCCTCACGTGTTTCCAAATGCGACTCGTTGCCCTAGCCTGGACGGTGGTTATAGTCTGGCCGTGTATAGTTTCTCTGGGCATCGTTAGTCTGGCCTTGTTGGCCTGTGCTTCTGGTGGCTTTTGCGTTGCATGTTCCCTCGGTGTGCCTTGTGCTGGCCCTGACCGTTGTTCTGTAGTTCGTTCCTTGGTGCCGTCCGTGGTGGCACCGGCATGTGTGTTTTCCTGACCTCGTGGTGTGTACGGGGTTCAGAGTGGTTCTGTTGTGGACCGTCGACCTTGTGGAGGTCTGAGGTACCGTGCTTGTGGTGAAACTTTGGTCTCACGTGGTTGCTCCGGTGTTCTGTGAGCTCTTTGTGTCGATGTGTGTGTGCCGAGAGTTGCTTCCACATCGTGTCTGACTCCGCTGGTTCTACGGGAGTCGTGTGTGGCCCGACCCTAGTTGTTGATCGTGGCGTCACTCTATTTCCGTTGTTTTGCAGTAGCTACCTTAATAGTTATCTTTAGTTACTGCTTTCTAGCATAGTTGCTTCCTACTCTGGCTGGTAAGGGACTGGTTATCCCTACTGGGTCTTGTTCGCGAGGCTCACCCCCCTACTTTCTTCAGGTATGGACTCGCTGTCGTAGGAGTTCGTTGCCGGACGGTTGAGGTGGCGGTTGGTTTCCATCGTGCGTTGCTAGCAGTGTGAGAGTGTGAGCGTGAGAGCTCTTGTACTGTGTGAGTTGAGAGTTGTATTTTTTGCAAGTCCTCGGGATATGCCCTTTGAGGATTACACTTTTCTTTCTGTATTTGTACTTTTATTTGAGACATGTTGTACATATTTCTCTTATTATGTACGAACTTTCGTATTATAGTTATTTGAATTCGTTGCTTATCTCACTGGACTAAATTCTAATCATTCTGAGTCTTCAGATCCGTAGGTGACAGCGCGATCTTCGAGGTCCTGGCGAGGGATCCGAGAGGTCGGGTCGTTATATAGAGTCTTAAAGAGAATAACACTGGACATCTATAATTAACACGGGTAACTATTTACATCCCTCATGGAGCATTTGAAAGCCATCATGACCACTACCTAACTAGAGTTATATGCATGAATGTAGTCTTAATTGCCTCCACGACTTAAGAAACTATCTAAGGAGATGCAACCCATAAAATCTAGAGGTATCTATATGCCTAATTAAGTTAAAGCACATATGATACTCAAAGTGGTAGAGAACGATCTCGAATTGACTCTCCTCTTATTTGAACTCGTTTATTTTGACTTAATTAGGTATTGAAATTTTTTCCCTGAGACTCCAATCTCAAGATCCCTAATTCTTCATTTATCTTGCAAATCTTCTTATTAACGAGCGAAGAAGTGTAATATTCCATATCCCCAATATTAAGGACATTTGATAGCCTGCATCAAACTTCGCTATCGACCTTTTCCATAAACCGTTAACAAATGTGAACCGCAGATTATCTGTGGCCCATATATTTGAATTTTTCTGTACATATTATCAGAAATATATATCAGAAGTATACAAAAAGAAGATGATATAGAATGGCCTTTCTGCACTTGTTTAAGGAGTCTTTTCCCGTGAGAAGACACCGTGTTTCCGCGTACAATTGTCATTTTCAATCAAATATTTATAAATACAGAAAGCGTATATGCATGATTTATTTTTTTAGTTTTTAAGATAACTTATATCCAGAAACACCGAAATATCTGGGGCAAGATGCAGGGCCGTGAGACTGAGGTTATGACAAAGATAAAATGAAATTGACAATTACGAAACGGACCAAACTTTAAAAGAAAAAAAGATAAAAACAAGGAAAAAACAAGGGAAACTAGATGCTGAACGATGAGGGACACCCAAGGCCCCATCCGATAAGCTCCGCAGCTACCTAAGCGAGACCCGGTGACCTCACATTGGTCATGGGTCCCCACCACTGCTGCTGGCGAGAACTAACAAGAAGGATCCCTTTCACAGCGGATTCTCGACTCCGGGCTTATCTTCTCCTTGCAGGAGGCAGCGCCCAGAACGCGCGGCGCATGGACGCCGCCGCTGGCACGCTGCACCTCCATACGAATTACGCACTGCCTGAGCAGGAGCCACGCACTCGAAGGACGACTCCCCCGGCCCCCAACTCCTGAGAGCGTCGTCGATACAGGGATGGGTATGCGTATATGGTGTCTAGTCAGCTGCAAGGGACTAGCAGCGGCGTGCGTTGGATCGCCACCCACACCCTTTTTTTTTTTTTGATAACGAGGAAATCCCACCCCGTGTGGCTTTGCGGACTCAAGGATTGGTGTTCGTGAACTTCAAGGTCAGGACTTGGCAGCTCCTACTTTCCGTATACCTGTATTGTCTTTACCCCACTTGACCAGAAAAACCTCAAATTTATACACCTCGAGGATTGCATGTAAATCAGGTAAATCCCGCTCACACTTACGAAGGCAGAGTTCAACACGCCACATATGCATGCTGTTCCACTTATGCATGCTGTTGTAGATAGCATGATCCCGGCCCCATGCAGAAGATGAGGCATGCATCCGGCATAGGCTTGTCACACGCCACAATTAGGAACGATGAGGGCCTGTGGCTGCAAAGGTCCCCCGCGAGAGTATGGTCTGGGATAGGTAGCTAGATGACTGAGGAGACCCCCGCCCACCTCAGGTGATGTTATCCGCCTTTCCGGCTATGAAACCGGCTTGACCTTGAATCTAGCACTGGCTGGTACATCATCTTCCAAACTGTTGATGCAGAAATAATATTAGTATATATGATAGAACCTCTAGGATGGACCTAATAAAATTGATGGGATCAAGCTAGTCATATGACCTAGGCCTCCGCAGAAGAAAGAAATGGAAAGGTGGAGAGGGCTCCAAAGGGACTTTAGTCCCAAATGGGATGCCCACTTAATTTCTCCCTCCTCCTAACTACCTTCGAGGGAACGTAAATAGGCACAAGTAAAAAGAGAGAGGACACATGTCAACCAAGACATAATTGTATAACTCCACATTTTCTTGTTTTATTTCCTTTTTTTTTTACAGACATTCATTTTCATCTTTAGACGGAGTTAAGTTAATAATATTGACTTGATCATTTAAGGGTCAACCTCCAAAACAACTTTTTAATAGGGTGTTTGGTTGTAGTTTTTTACCTCTTCTTTTTCTAAAATTTTAAAAAGAGAGATCAGACACAAAGACACATTTGACAAGTAATTTTTTTTAGGGAAGATTTTTTACCATATGTAAATCTCTCCAAAAAAAATAAATACCAACTTATTTTATTTTAAAAACACAAATTCTCTCTCACAACCCCCCCCCCCCAACCTAGCCCCACCCGCCACCCCCCCCCCCCCTGCGCCCTCCTCCTCCCCCCCGCCAGTACCCTCCTCCTCGTCCTCCCCCCCCGAACCCGAACCCCCCCCCCCCACCAGTGCCCTCCCCCACCCCCCCTTGCGCCTCCTCCTCCTCCCCCCACCCCCACCCCGCTGGCACCCTCCCCCTCCTGCGCCCTCCTCCTCCTCCCCCCACCCCGCCAGCGCCCTCCCCCTCCTGCGTCCTCCTCCTCCTACCCCCCCCCCCTCCCCGCCAGTGCCCTCCCCCTCCCCCACCCCCCCACCCGGCGACCCCCTTGCACGCCCTCCCCCACTCCCCACCCCCCCTGCCAGTGTCCTCCCCCCCACCATGCGCCTCCTCCTCCTCCTCCTCCTCCCCCCGCCCCCGCCAGTGCCCTCCCCTGCCCCTCCTGCGGCCTCCCCCTCCCCCACTCCCCACCTGGCGACCTCCCCCTCCCCCACTCCCCACCTGGCGACCTCCCCCTCCCCCGCAGCATCGGCGCCCCCCCCCCCCCCCCCCGGCCGGTGCCCTCTCTAAAAAAAAACATTGCTTACCAAACAGATAAAACTACTTTTTACAAATTTAAAATTTTAGTAGAAAACAGAGACATCATTAATTTTTAGATAGAAATAGTTTTTTTTAATTTACTTCCAAACACCCTATAAGATTTTCTTTCTTTGCAAGTTGGGTCATCTTTGGCCAAGGAGCGGGTTCTTGTTCCCTTAATTTCTCTCAACCACTATACCTCGAACTTGAGCCCTCACAAATTGACTCATCAAATTCCTTAAAGGTCGAACCAACTTCATCATTGACGTCATATGTAGGAACAAGCAGTCACTTGGCTATATCAACAAGCAAAGGCATAGCTCGGTCAAAGGATTCCGATGCTCAAGGTGTCGAGCTAACTATCGAGATTTAAAACCCAATACCTTCTTCTCTATGGAGCAATTCCAGGCTCTCTCTCAACAGATAGTTGACTTGGGAGAGGCAATTAGGGAGTTGGCAGCCCTTCCCGACTTAGTAGGGGCCCTCACTCGCTGCTAGTCTCCTCCTTACGAGCAAGAGTACCCCTCTTCTCCCTTAGGATCTGCCTCAGGCAGCATTGGTGGTGCCCTCACCATCTCGCCTATTAGGCACCTTGAACACAGATGCAGACAGTTGCAATGGCGTATCGCCGCCTCCTCCAGTTGACCTACCACGAACAACCTCTATGGTGCACCACCATGCCTCGACAACCATCACCCCGACAATCGCTGAGGGACTGGAGAAGAAGTTGGAAGAGGTTCATAAAGAAGTCTAGAGGCTAGCTGGGTACTCCTGAACCACTCAACAATGCTCGTCATGTGCCTACAGTCTCCCTTTACCAAAGTAATCCTGACAGTTGCCCACCCAGGGTTGTTGGAGATGCCAAGCATGAAGTCTTATGACGGGACCACCAATCTGGCTAACCACTTAGATTGATTCAACACTCTCCTATCCTTTCAAGGGGCCTCAGATGAAGTCAAGTGTTGGGCATTCCAGATATTGCTTAAAGGAGGAGCTGTAACTTGGTTTAAGACACTTGCTCGGGTTTCATGCATCTCATCCTTCTAGATACTTAGAGTAGAGTTTCTAGAGCACTTCATGAGCTATGCTCAGCCTTCCACCTTACCATTTTATAGAAGCCCAATTAATCCCTTTGAGGGTACGTGTCCTACTTCGACGTGGAAGCATGTTAGGGTGACATACTATCACATAGTCAATCACATGTTCGAGGCCCAACTCAGTAGAAACATGGAAGTCTATATGGATGACATATTGTTGAAAGCCTGCATGTCGAGGACCCCTTGGCCAACCTCTGGCAGACATTCACCACCTTTGGAGGTGGAATATAAAGCTCAACCTAAAGAAGTGTGCCTTTGGGAAACCTAGGCAAAGTTTCTCGACTTCCTCGTCAGCCAATGAGGGATCAAGGATAATCCTTGGAAGGTCCATGCCATCCTTTCCATGTAGCCTCTATAGATTGTAAGGAGATCCAGTGCCTTACTAGTCGATTGGTGGCCCTCAATCAGTTCCTTTCTAAGTTGGCCAATCGGTGCCTACCATTCTTGACCACCATGAAGACCAAAAAAGTTTTCAAATGGAGGAAGAGTGCTGAAGAATTTCGATGACATGAATGCCTATCTTAGTACCGACTGTATCAAAGCCAAGTCCCATGAGATCTATATCTTTACCTATCAACCACTCCACAAACCATCAACTTTGTTTTGATGCGAGAGGATGGCGAAACATAACAACCCATATACTATGTCAATAGAACGTTAGTAGGAACTAAAGCTTAACCATCCTCAAGCTGACAAGATAACCTTGGCCCTCATCACCTCAGCCTAGAAGTTGAGGTCATACTTCTAAGCACACACCATAACACTGTTTACTGACCTCCCATAAATGTAGATCCTCCATAAGCCAGACGTCTCAAGGTAGCTACTCAAATGGGTAGTCGAGCTTGGCAAATTCAACATCAACTTCTCACCAAAGACCTCGCTGAAGGAACAAGCTCTCCCCAACTTCATCATTGAGACTACGATACCTATTGGAGGCTGTTTGTCGATGGATCCTCATGCTCAATTGGCAGTGGAGCTGGCCAACTACTCACTCCTATAAAGGAGCCCATTGGAATATGCTGTCAGATCCACATTTTTGGCCTCCAACAACATTGCGGAGTACATGGCACTAATATCAGGATTATAGATGGCCCTCCACTGAAGGCCGAGAGGGTCTATGCGAGTACTGATTCCCAGCTCATCATCACCCAAATGTCTAAGGAATATGAGGCTAACCCCACCATGGCCAAGTATCTTGACATGATAAAGAAGCTTGCATCTCGGGTGCAATACTTTAGCACACCAGGGTGCCTAGATCAAAAAATGCAAAGGCATCAGGAAGCTTGCATCTCGGCTACAGTACTACCACGTCCCAATAAATAACCATTTGTCGAAAAATGACAGAAATCTAATATAAGAAGTGGAACTTAGATTATATAAACATCTATCTTTATTACAACGAAATTACAAAACACTCCTTATATAGGTCCACAAGAGAGTGATGAAAAGAAAATATAATATTACATGTATAACTACTGCTCTCAAAAAGCACTCTAAAAGATCCAAAGATTGTTTGACACTCTCAACACACGCCCCTAAGAGTTAGGCTCTTCTTGTTTACCTGAAAGAGAGTAAGAATTAATGAGCAATTGTACCCAATAGGACTCACCAATCTTACCAGAAAGAATGTGGTGACTATAGAATTAAACAACGTACTTGGTTGGTGGCAATATTGAATATCAAGGGTGATGTCAAACTCATACAAGTATATGACAAGAATGATAAGAGAGTACTGAACTAAGCTTGTGCTAGAATGAAACATTACAGTAGCCATATTTTGGCTCAAGTAGGTAGTACATATTCAACTTATATCTTAATAAAATGATGACCAATCAAGCATATGTGATGTAATGCCAAACATCCAATAGATCCATTATCATTCCGTACGCCCAGTAAACGAATTCGAGTGCTCCTCCCAGGACTGGATCAGCCCCATTTGCACATGTATTTATTCAAATGAGTCCAAAGACCCAAAGTTGTCATCGCATTTTCACTTCTTCTAAACACGCGTGTATGGTACTTTGGTACTCACAATATCACAAATAGCAGAGTTCTATGAGTTAATGCTTAAAGATATCAAGAAGGCATAGGAAACAACATAATTTAGAATGTCCAAGAATAATCCAAAGATGGATGTAGTTAATGGTTAAATAATTCATCATAGTGGTATAATAGTTTAGAATCTAAGAAAATAGGAAAGGTAACTTGTTTGGACAATGCAGAAGTATATCAACTTCGATTGATCAAGAAATAGGTTTGTTTGTCAACAAATACTGGTGGTTGTCGACAACTATTGATTGGTTGTCAATAGCTACTGTTCCATCTAGACCTGCATTCATGAATCTGATTTTTGGTTGTCGACAGCCGACTGGTGGTTGTCGACAACTACTGATTGATTGTCGACAGCTACTATTTTTCTGATTTCTGAGTTCTGGGATTCATGGGTATCTGTCAACAAATATGATCTGTATGTCGACAGACGCTAGTCTTCTTTTTGGGAGGGGTTAAAACCGGCTAGAAAGACACTTTCTAAGCATTTTTACTTTCTATGAAAGATCAACCAATGGTTTTTTGGGTCTTGAGCACCTTTCCTTACACAACCTTTCATGACCAACATGATGAAAACAAACAACTTTAGTAGGATGAAGTGAGAAGACCTTTACAGTATGGATGATATGGAGGGAATATGGAAGAGAAAAAAAAATATAAATCCTTCTTGAGACTCTTTCTGGAAATTGGAAGAAATCTCACAACAAATCCACATGAACAACAGTTAAAGATATGAACATAGTGGAAAGATCAAAGGAATGAAATCATACACCTAAAAAGCTTACTGAACACAAGTCAAAGGTAATAACAAAGGTGGAGGCTTAATCTCAAAGATTCTGATTGAAAGAGGGAAAGATAGAATGAAAAATCCTAATTGTCTAAAAGAGAAATGTAAATCCTCCTCTACTCCAAGTAAGAGGATACAATAACAAGAGTTGTAATGGCAGCAGCCGTAGTAGTAGCAGCAACGTAGCAGTTGCACAGAATGATGTACAAGTGAGCAAACACTCTTAAGAGTGAGCAAGGGAAGGTATAAATGGATTTCCAAGTGTGTGCATGTACGACACATAACACACATGTGTTCGTAAAACCATTTCTTACTACTTAGTCATGTTAACCATGTGTAACTAAGTTTTTAACACATACTGAAGTATGTGTAACCAACTTGCATAGGTGGTAAACCTCTTACATAGCCAAGATTACGTGTAAGACCCGATTTCTTAGCTTTCCGTTCGGTGTCTTAGATGACTGGCCACTAACGCGTATGGGCTGGGCGATGCATTAGTGTCGCGTCGTGGGTGTCCGATGCGACAGTCATCCTTGTCGCGACCAGCTTGTGTGTTGCGTTCTTGTCGTGCCTTGCTTCTCTATCGCGTCTTCATGTAGCGCCCGGTCAATGGGTAGTGACAGTGTTCCGTCGCTTCGGTCGTCTGACGCCTGTCAGGGTGGCAGGTGTGTCAGTACGACCTGTCGCGTTGTCGCGGCGTCCCTGGGGGACATCTTCTTGTCGCGTTACGTTGACCCATCGCGTTAAGGTTCCATCACGTCTTGGGTGCCGAAGGCTTAAGGCCTTGGCCGGCGACCCCTTCTCCCTTTTCCTCCTTCCCCTTTCTTCTCCTCCCCCTCCGGCGGTGCTCTACCTCCCTCTCTCCCCTTTGTGCATTCCAGGCGAGGAGGAGGGCCGTGCTCATGTCCTTGGCGTTGTGGAGCTTGCGTGGAGCAAGGAGGAGGTGGCCAATCCAATGTGAAGGGCCCCCAATGGGTTTGTGTCTTCTTGGAAGGTAGGGATTGCTTGTACCCTTCTCGATCTGGGTGGATTGGGACCCCTCGTGGTTTGTAGATAGCATTTCCTACTTCTCCATGCTCCCCTCCCCTGTGTGGTGTGTTTGTGGTGTGTGGGTGGCCCCGGATGGAGCATCCCGCGGGTCTGCCTTCTTTCTGGTGTCGCAACCGCGGTGCGCATCATGACACCAGAGGGCGCGATCATGTCGCGATGTGCTAGCACGACGTGATGGCGTTGCGGTCTAGTGGTCAGACGCGATCTTGTCGCGGCTTGTTTTCCTGTCACGACAGAGTTGTTGTCGTGGTGCCCTTGCCTGATGCGATGGTATCGCGACGGCCTAGGGGGATGTGATAATACTTGTGTTGCCTCGGGTGTTTTCGTGGTTCCGGTTGGGGTGTCGGCTTGTGCTCCAGGGCTGGCTTGCCCTTGGGACCTTCAGGAGGGGAATGCGGCAGATTACCTCGCTGCGTTTAGTGATTGAAGGTGACACCTTCGTGGTCGTGTCCTAGCAGCAGTGCTAGGAGGGTCGCCTCTGTCTAATAATCGATTGACTGTCGGTCAACTGATTATTAGCGGAGCGATAGGTTTTCCATGCTACTGGTGGTGTTCCGAGGTTCTTGCTTGTTCGTGTGTGCCTTGGTTGACCGATGGCCCTCTTGAGGGTTCGTGCGTGCCTCGTGCTTGCTGGGATTGTCGTGGGTTACAAGCCAACGGTTCGGCGTGGTTCTTGTTGTGCTTGCCCCGTCTGTTCGCCCGGTGCTTGGCACTTGAGAACTTGTCCCGTTCAGAGGTTGTCTCTGTTGCCTGGGACCCCCATCCTCGGGAGCCTTTGAAGGAGCGTTCTGGGCTACGAGCGTGCTCGAGTTGGTAGCCGAGTTGGCGGACTCTGGAGCTGAATGGAAAACGAGGTTTGGACAGTGGCACCGAGTCATTTGTAGAGCTCTCTTGGTTGGTCTGGGACGCCGAGGTCGGCCGGAGTTCTTTCTGGCGCAGGCCAATCAGTCCTTCTTCTCACTGCCTCACCCTGCGTTGGTTTCGGAGCTGCGTAGGGAGGTCAGGCATGAGGCTGCAGCTTGGCCAGGCTGCGGTGGTGCGTGCATTCTTGTGGTGTTTTGTGGCGGCTCTGTCTCACTCTTCCGGGGAGGTTAGAGGCAGGAGCCAGGCTGGCGAGCAGAGGGAGTGGCCGGTGTGTCCTCCTCTTAGCTTCCAGTGGCGGTGGCTTGGTTGTTGTTCTTGTGACGGTGTTTCCTCACGATGTTTCCAAGTGTTATCCATTGCCCTTGCCTGCACGATGGTTGTTCCCTAATCGTGCCTAGTTTCCGTGGGCATCGTTGGTCTGGTCTTGTTGGCATGTGCTTCCGGTGGTTTCCGTTTCGGTGTTCTCTCGGTTCCGTAGTCCCGTTCCTTGGTGCCAGTCCGTGGTGGCACTGGTAGGTGTGGTTTCTCAACCTCGTGGTGTGTCCGGGGTCCAGGGTGGTTCTGCTTGTGGGCTCTCAACCTTATGGAGGTCTGAGGTGGCTGTGCTTGTGGTGAGACATCGTTCTCACCTGGGTGTTGTGTGGTCTCGGTGGGTGTGCCGAGGGTTGCTTCCGCTTGGTGCCCGACTTCGTTGGTTTCTGCAGGAGTTGTGTGTGTGTCACGACCTTGGTTGGTGGTCATGGCATTGCATTGTTCTGTTCCGCTGCTTTGTAGTACCTCGCTATAGGTGTTCCTCACTTTACAGCTTTCTAGTGTAGTTTTACTATTTTCGAAGTTCCTACTGCTCTGGCCGGTGAGGGATTGGTAATCCCTACTGGGCCTTGTTCGCGAGGCTCACTCCCCCTACTTCCTTCAGCTAGGGGATCGTCGTCACGGGAGCTCGGTGTCGAACAGGTTGCGGAGACGGCTGTGACGTCATGTGCTGTCAGCAGTAGTGAGAGCGAGTGTTGTGAGCTCTTGTACCTGAGTGAGTTGAGAGTTGTGCTTTGCAAGTTCTCGGGGTATGCCCCTTAAGGACTGCACATTTCTTCTTGTACCTGTGCTTTTATTTGGGACATGTTGTACATACTTTTGTATATTGTATATCTTGTTATAGTTATTTAAATTTAGTACATATCGCACTAGACTATTTCTTCTAACCCTTCTTGCTCTTTGGATCCATGGGTGGCGATGTAAACTTCGGGGGTCCCTAATGAGGGTCCGGGAGGTCGGGTCGTTACATTACGTAAGCGAAATATTCATAAAATTGATTTCGTAATTAAGATTTAATTTATTCAGACTCTTTGACCCTTTATTTTTGTATCCAAACGATGTCCAATCAAGTTAAAATTTCAAACATAAGTTAATTGAAAGGTTTTACAAATTATGGTAATTTCATTTTAATTTTTTGAAATAATTTTTCATCCAGTAAAAATTACTCAAAAAATCATTGAGTTGACTTTATCTCGATATTTGTGCATCATCAATTCAGGATATTTATATCTTTAGAATTAGTATATTTTTTTAGAATTATAGTGTTGCCAAATTTCAACTTTGTTACCGAATTCTGATGGTGTTTTGTCGGAGTGCGCACATATGAAGACAATACTAGAATTATATTAATAATATAAAAATATTCCTAAATTAAGGGTAATTATGTTTCGTGAAAGTGATTATATTTTATAAAAAAAATCATTACTCTTTTCCAATTTTTAATATATTATTTTGGGATGTTACAAGTACTTTGACATCACCAGGGCGCCTAAGTCAAAAATGAAAGGTCGATGCCCTGTCATGCCTCCCCTCCTCCTTTGAGCTTGGACAATGACAATCAGTTCTTGTTGAAGAGATCCCCTCCTCAAGCTATAAGTCTTGGTCGAGCAAACGAAAGGTAGATTGGCATGGAAAGATACTATTGTTGACTTCCTCTAGTTCGACTCTCTTCCCACTGACAAATATAGGCCACCCAAGACATCAAGTGCCGAGCCGCGAAGTACACCATAATCTAGGGGAGCTTTATTAAAGGGCCTATGGCCTACCGTACCTCAAATGTTTTGGTCCTAACGATGGCAACTATGCCCATTGAGAAGTCCATGAGGGGGTGTGCAGGAGTCACATTGATAGTTAAGCCATCTTTCCCCAGCCTAGATGAGGAACTCAAGGGAGTCTGGAAAAATGGTACCGAACTCTATTAGTACACTCAACATTTTACACAAAGTATGAGGTACACACAATGCCAAGATATCTAACTAGTGAGGTATCAAACAAGTTACCAATCATCAATACCACCAAACTCGTTAGAAACACCTCAAAGAACTATTTACACCTTAATATCGTACCATATACGAAAATCCAGACTTCTATCTGCATTGATTTTCAAAAGCACTACATGCAATAGTCGCGACTCAAAATGTGCTGCTCACACAAGGTGCGACTCGAAAAGCATAACACACTTATAAAAATTGCCATATTTAAAGATGTGCCATCCTCTCTCCTCGAATCAATTGGCAAACCATCATAACCATCCATGAGAACTTCAACAACATGAACAAACCACATAAAACTACGAAGAGGGAAGCCACTTTACCATGATGGAGAAAAATGATCTATTATGGCCTTCTCGTGATTTGACTGCCCCCTCTAAGCTAAATCTCACTTCCAAATCACCTCCAAAACACTTGAAACTCTCGAAGAAAACCGAAAATGGGGTTGAAACCCTATTCTGCTTGCTCTGCTCAGTTAAAAGAGCTTAGGAAAATGAAACGCGTGGTCACAACATGGTGCAACTAGAGTTGCGCCATCACAGGGCCGTGTGACAAGGAAAATAGCGTCATGTGTCATCTTCAACTAACACGTGTCCCAACAATCGGTCAAACCGATAGAAGCAAGTATTGCAAGTCACCGAAAGTCATGCCAATGACCCCTTGCATGATAAAGAGCTAATGTGTTGCACAACTTAGAGTTGGCACATTTCAAACATGTCGATTGATACTTGCGTAACACCAACCAGAATTGACAGAACTTGAGATTTCTAAACCACATACACCTACACAGGCCTCACAAGAGCCACAACACCTACTAGACCTAATAAAGAGAATCTGAAACAACATACGCTACATTGGCCATAACTATAGTCACGTCGCATGGGACTATTGGGAGGCTTGACCACCAATATAAATTTCAGATAAATTTCTTTGGCTAGAGGTATGTAACATTCTAAGCCCAATATTCTACTGTGGGATGCGATCTTAAATCCTCATCCTCTTGATTTTAGCTCTTGCTTTGATTTAACTTATGTATCGAAGGGTTTTTCTTAGGATCACCATCCCAAGATCCCCTGATCCTTCTTTCCTTTTTGCAAATATTTATCCCTGACATCCAAAATTGTCATTATGTTTCCCAAATCCCAAGGCCATTTAGTGGACAGCAGTAGAGTCGAGATTCAACCTATCTAGACTCTTTATGAAGAGGAAATGACTAATAAGTTACTTGTTTTGTCACGCCCCCAATTTAGCAGTGGAATAATTTGGAACGTGAGTAGATATATATAAGATCATATAGTTTGTGCAAGTCAGAGCAAATAAAGATAATAATTAGATAATACAAACTCTTTATTTTATTGATAATTAAATCACTAAATTTATTACAACCACTAACTCAGAGCCATTAGGGTCCATCATGACACTTGACATTGGAAAGAAACTAAAAGAAAACTAGCTAGACTCTACAATACTATGACGCTATGGCAATTCCATTAAGATGCCGACAGGTCGTTCATCACACTTGTCCATCCCCTTTGTTGTGTGTCACGTTAGTCGACTTACCTGAAAAATATTAAGAAGCACTTGATGAGTGCTAATGCCTAGTATGACTTATATTTCATGAACTAGACAATACTTTGAGTAATTAACATGTTAATAGGTATAATAACTACATGATGCATGATGAGTCATGATATAGAGCAAGAGCATGCGATATCGAGGAAAATGTCCAAGTGTAGAGCAAAAACTAGTAACATGTATAGTAAGAGAGAGAATTGGTCATATTAAGAGTAAATACCTACTGGGACAAATAGCACAAACAAAGTAATAGCACATCTAGTAAATAGCATGAGTTGATTGGTGTAGATTAATCGAGATAATATAACACTTAGATGTAATGTCAAACACCATGGTCAATTAACTCCCACGGGCAAATAGTACTTTTGGGCGCACCTTCCAAACCAGATCGAGTCTTTTATTTTGTCAGACATTGATTATATTTCTTATCTAGACAATCAGTTAATGGCCATATTGAATACCAAGAAAAAGATGAGAAGTGTAGATAAATAGATGAGAATAGCATGAGAGAAAGAGAATAGATGAGAGAGAAATGACTAGATAAGAGTTTCTACGTTATCTAGAAACATATAGGGGTCATGCACGAGAAACAACACATATAAACCTCGATAATAACCACTACAGACAAAATACTCTAGTTCTGGCAGCCTTATGGAGAACACGACCTACCTGCTGGATGCGACCAGAACACTGTCAGAGGGTCTAGCGCGTTAACAGTGAAGACGCGCGCCACTTTAAGAATGTGGTCAGATGAGAGGGCGCGTTCATAGAGAAGATGTGGTCGCTAGTTTTATTATGTCGTACCAATCTAGTATGTACCTTAGAAGTGTTTAGATGTTGTTGGTACAATTAGCTCAACGTTTAGGGGAATTCTAGGCTCATAGAGACTTACGGAGGCCTCAACAAAGGAGTTCTAGTTAGTTTAGTAGGAGGAATACCCTCACAACATCAAGAAGGGCTTGAAACTGTTGCTAGGCGTTCTAGAGGACTTCTAGAACTGTGGAACGATGATAACAGTGATCCAAAACAGCGATAGAAATGAGTACAAACCGTGTATATAAATCCTTTTTAATTCATGTTCCTCATGTTTAATGAATTTAAATTCTCTTAAGACCATCATGATAATGTAATTCTTTTATAGCCATCAACATGATGATGACCCAAGTTAAGGTTTAATGGATGATTATATGAGACAACATAAGAAAAAATTAAGGACATTATGAAGAGATTAAGAAATTATTAAACTTAATTACATGAACTTCATTAATATGTAGGTTTACCATAGGACCACTTCAAATGGATTAAACAATCTTTCATAAGACATATTTCCAAGTTAAAGTGCACTATTCACGGTTTAAACAAGAAGCTAGAGCTGACAGTCAGAACACGATAGGGTGGAACGTCGCGTTAAGAATGTGGTTTAGCCATACTGCGCATTCCGCTTAAGTGAACGCGATGGACTAGTGTGCCGCATTCAGAATGTGATGTATCGTGCCATCGTGTTCTAGACGTGGTCACTAGGGCTACCGTATTTACACACAGAAAGTCCGTTCGTGATACAAGGGCAAAGAAACACTTAAATCTCAAAGCATAGTGCATAAAAAATTGCCAAAATTATTTTAAAATAAAACTAACATGTTTATAAACAATCAGAAATCATGAAATGGATAGGTAGACATATATTGAACATGTTTTGAGAGCAAGAATAGAGAGTTGGGTACATACGTGTTCAAGCACTTTGAGATCAAAATACTCTTGAATAGCATGATAGAAACTAAGGAAAACATGTGTATCATTTTTTCTGACAAGAAGAATACCTATAGAGAGATTTAATTAGGTTTTGCTTGAAAGAATGTCTATCTTTAGATGAAATTGAGACTTTAGGATTAGAACGTGAAGAACTTCTTATAGAACGTCTAAAGAGCCTTCTTACGAGATCCTCCTCCTTTGGCCTTCCCTTCACGTCCAAGAGAAACTCCAGATGATTATAGGGTCGGCCACAAGCAAATTTTGGGTGTATTTATAGGAATTGTCTCTCTATTTCTTAATACAACTCTAACTCCTAAATTTTAAGTTTTCATGTTAATCTCTACTCTTAAGCCTTCCAAACTTTAATTGAGTTGTGGTAGACATGGAAAAACATGGCTAACTTGTTAGGATAGTGATATGACTCGAGTTTAGATAATTATGGTATTTATTTAACTTATCTTATCCATTTAAATAAGGGAATAATAAGCATTACAAATTAAATAATAGTTTCATAATATTCTAACTCTTATTTTGAGCCAATAATTCTTTTATGGATCCCCTAATTAAGTCTATTACCATGTTTTTACTTGTTGAAGTTTATTTTAACTCATTTATTCTTTGCTAAATTTTGGCCCATTAATTTTAATATGGACCATTATTTAAGTCCATTAACTTCTCTTTTTTATTGAACTTTATTTTAATTCATTTATTCTTTTGAAGTTTAATTTATTTATTTAATTTATTTATTTCTTAATAATCCAGATTGCTACAGTTTTCATCTAACAAATCTCTTAATTTCTTCCTTATGCTTCTCATGGCAAAATCCCATAGTTTGTTCTTGCACTTAACATAATGTTGAAAATTGGTGTATGTCACTGTAACTTAATGTGAATTAGGTCGGGTCTGCAGAGGCGCTGATTTTGTCAACCATATTTCCGCCTTTCTTGACAAAGCACACAACACTTTTCCCCCATTTTGTGGGCACCGTCCTTTGACACGTATCCGAAAAAAGAAGAGGGGGCTTTATAACATGTTTTAATTAAGTCTGAAAATATTAAGAGAAAAAGGAGAAAAAAAAAAAAAAAAAACCTTGTGTGCTCTCAACTAAGAGAATTCTTCTCCTACAATCCTCATATTTATTGCAAGACTTATGTTGCACTTCTTGCAATAAATATTTTTAGAATGCTTGGTTCTTAGTGGTGTTCATGAGAAATATCTATTATATTTTTAAAGTGAATTTATTATATTTCTAAACGCCTCCCAATAAACTAGCATAATATACCAGCAATATATTGTCTAACGAAAGATTTGAAATGTATTTTAAGAAAGAAATATATCACCGACATATTCTGTTGAGACGTGTCATGTAGAGGAGGAGATGGGGTCTTTAATATCTTCTACTCAACTTCGTCTGACACACCCCGATTGATGTGTCAATCGAGATGTACACGATCAACTTTTTTTAAAATACATTTTAAAACTGTAATAAGTATTTTTGTATATTTAGAAGTGAACGTGAAATATGTTCTATGTATTTCACTTTAGTGTGCATTAGCTGTTGAATATAATGGGTCTTACGCGCAGTGGAAGTTGGTTTTATGCCGATTAGGGTCCTTGATAACCCGATAGAATATTCTTAGATATGATAGTTTGAGACAGAAAATTTTATTTTATTTTACTTTTGTCAATAGTCTCAATAAAATAATCTAGAGTAGTCGGTCTTTGCAAAGGGTGAATAGACTATGAGAGATTTATAGTGCTTAATTCGTAAAGTTTTTGGACTTAAATTATCAAACTAATTTAGAACTTATCTACGGAGGCGCAAAACTGAGTTGGGGGGGGGGGGGGGGGGGGGATGGGGAAGTTGTCCGTCTTTGATAAGGGTTTCCTTATCTTGTGGTAAAGCGGGCCAATTGGGCCACCATCTCAGACTTCTGGAATGCTATTTTGTGCTCATGTTATCTTTTCAAGGCACATCGATCTCTTTAAGGAAAAGATAAGAAAAGACCTATGTAGAAGAAGGGGTCTCCTTCAATCCTTCTCACCTAGTCAAGCAAACAGGGGGAATCGAACACAGATCTGCAGAATAGCTACTACACAAATACTAGTAACTGTGCCATTGTAGCACCTCTTTTATAATATTCATAACAATCACACTCTCCATTTGAGGAATATTACGATAATCACAACTTGGATCAATCTTTTTTGCCATTTATTAAGTTGATCGTATAATCATGAGGCCAAATTACTGTGTTTAATGGCTTAAGCTCCGAATCGCCACAATTAGGTGTGGGGGGAAACATTAACAGAAATAATGATAAAAAGGTATGGCACCCCCGACGTTTCTCTATCTTAGAAACTATAAAAACAAATCAATCAAAACGTAAAAACGAGTTAGGCGGGTCTCGTCCGAACGGTAAGGTTTAAAGCCATAATCCTTTTTCAAAAGATCACAGCAAGAAATATATAAGTATATGCACAAGCACAGAAGAGTAAGGGGCCCATCACGTATTCGACAGTAGAAGAAAAATATTTAATGTATACTTTTGATGTGTATTAAATTAATCATATTTATTAAGATTGTGATATTTAATTTGAGAAAATTTTAATATCTTTCTCTTCATCATTTTTTTTAAAATTCTTAAATCTAAATGTCACAATCTTAATGAACCTGATTTATTTAATACATAACTAAATATTTCTTTATATGAAAAATCGTTTTGTCAATTTCGAAGGGTCCCCATCAGCGCAGGTGACAGTCAAAAACACATTAAGAGGAACCCCTTTGCACGCTGCTGGCTGCTTCCTTGGTTCATCAGGAATCAGTTTCTTCTTTCTTGACCAACTCCCCCATTTCAAAATTGGAATTTGCTTTTACATGGCTCTCTTGAGTTAGAAACAAAAACTGCTGTTTATCTTCGGATTTCATACGCGTGTACATCACGAACCAACCATTATTGTGTGGTGCTTGCAGCGATGGAGAAGTGTTTCTGGTATGGTAAAACCACTTTTGCTGGCTTCAGAACGCCCGGCTTGGACGTGTTGACAGTCGCGTTTTTGTCAAAGCGGGAATCTTTGGACCCAATACTTTTGGGTACGTTTAGGTAGGGGTGTCAATGGGTGGATTTGGGTTGGCCCAATTTAAACCCAGTTTAATTCGACACTAAAATAATTCAACCTAAGTCCAACCTAATTTTAATAGATCAAAGTAAAACAAATCCATGGTAGCCCATTGTGACTCGTTTCAGCCCATCAAACTAATATGTAGATAGATTCACTATTTTAATTTAAACATGTTTTAATTTAAAAGGAACTGTTAGTGTGGTGAAAATCAGTTTCTTTATTTAAATATGTTTTTAATGCATATGTAGGTATGATAGTTATTGATAAGTATAGTTGTTATTGATGTCTCTTAGTTCAATGAGCTAACCCGAGTCCAACCCATCAAGTGATGAGTTTGACAAATGAGCTTCAAAAGAGATCCATAAGCCATCATATTTTAACTCAAATTGAGTTTGGAGTGGACTACCCATTGAACTTCAAATTAACCTATCACATTGACACCCCTACGTTTAGGTGACTCATTTACTAGTAGAGACATATTGAGACCCATTGACCTAATATGGTAAAGTTTAGGAAAAATTACCGGTAGGGGTATAGCAGTAGTAATTTGACAAAATTTTAAGGATACGTAGATAAAATTTTTCTAAAATTTAAGGTGAATATACTACCTTTCAAATTAAATAGAATTAATGATAAATTAATTAATAATCTCTAACTGTAACAAGACTTAGTATATATTATATAATAGATGATATTATTTTATTGTAATGAATTACAATTCTATTAAAATTTTAAAAATAAGTCAAATATTTAATAAGAACTTTTAATTAATTATCTTAAAATTAATAAATAAATCTAAAATCCCACGTGTTTGTTTATTTGCCTAAAAGTTTATGGATCTGATGCTTAATCCGGGTCTACCCAGACCCATGCAGCCATGCTATTAACAATCCTGCTTCTAAATACAAGTCAGCTATGGCACTCTGCTAAACACCACCTAAACCTACACGGGCAAAAATGAAAAATATAATAAAATGCAAGACTACTCCAACTCGTCCTGAATCTTATCAGAAATCTTGATACTTATAACTATTTAAATATGAGAAGTCTTTACTATTGCAAGATCAATTTTATTATAAAGATGACAAATTGTAAAAAATAATTTTATTGATCAAACACAGGTGTTTTTGTCTCTCTTCATCAACAAATAAAATTATTTTTTAAATTGATTTTATAATAAATATTTTCTTTAAACAATGACTCATGGAAATAGTCATTAGAATACAAAAGCACGGGTCCAGTTCGATGTGCTTCAAGCAGGACAACAAGCCTATAAATTATCTTCTTTAATACATATTTGCGGTACAGCTAGATCTTTAAAAAATAAGCCTATAAATTAGTGATGAACTTGACCGAGTTTTTACCAAGGGGACAGATAATATGGACGTGGGTCCCATCATTTTCGAGAATAGTCGAGCATCAATGTATCATCACTCCTAACGAGCTCGTGAAATATTTCTTCTTTGGAACTGAAGTAATTAGTTAAAAAAAAAAAAAAACTCTCTCACTCGGGGAGGCCCTGTGCCTTTGAAAACCTGTGTTTGCAATTCTTTTAGAAAAATCTCATGCAAATAAAATCATTTGGAGATATGTGAGAAAGAGAGAAAGAGAAGTCTACATAGACAGAGTTGGACAACTCGTGCGACTCGACTGTGTCGAATTTTTTAGGAGACAATTGGATATGATACGTACCGTATTAATTCACCTCGTCCCCTCTAGTCTCCCCCCCTTCCAGCTCCCCCCTCTAGTCGCCGGCCCTCCCCCTCTGTCTCGTGCCCCCTACCCTCCTGCCCCCCTTCCCCCTCTGTCTCACGCCCCCTACCCTCCTGTCCCCCCTCCCCCTCTGTGTCGCGCCCTCTCCGATCGCCGCCTCCCCCTCCATCTCTCACCCCCATGTCCCCCCCTCCCCCTTTTGACTCACATATCTCAGATGAACATGATATTTCCTATTACAAAAAGGAAAAAAGTACTCATGCATCAAACTCACCTGAGGCATTCTCGAGTCAAGTGTGTTTCGACCATCTTGGAGACGATTTGTCGCGTTGACATAAAAAAAAGAGAGAAATATTTAGTGTTCTTGAAGGAGGACAATAAAAGTAATGTGAGTTATCTTTCAAATAATTTTATTAATTGAAAAAAAGAGAAAAATATTGTTATATTTTTAATTAATAGAATTATTTAGCATCATCGTCGCGAGGGAGGATACTAAATAGTTTTTTTTTAAATATAACTGCAGATAAGAGTAAAAAAAACAATTCAGTGATCAGGTGGGGATGGATGGTGGCGGGTTGCATCACCATGCATATTAGAAGTGAAATCCAATATATACAAGCATATCCCATTTCAAACCCCACCATTCTCTTTCCTAAATCTTAACAGATTCCCAAGGCACGGACAAGGAGAGAAAAGAGCATGTAAATAATATTTTAAACAAAACAATTAGGTAGATAATTAGGTAGATAAGGCGTAGCTGCAATAAAAAAATATTATGAGGTGCGTGGGAAATAGCAGCTTCCAACAATCCAACCTTTTTTTTTTTTTTGGACAGAGACAATCCAACCTTAAGAGCTAGCAGCACCAGGTGCATGTATATATTCTGGCGAATAAAGAACCATACGGACCCAACGATTTCGATAAACCAAAATCGCCTCATGGACCAAATAAAACGACATTCTTCTGTTCATGCTTGAGTTGAGGGTCCCGGCCCGACCCATACATATATACATGGAAGAACGAAGAGGTCTTCTTTAATTAATTAATTGTTGGGTCGTTTCGGTTAGTTTAGCTGATTAGATTAATAATTCCGTCACCTCTTTAGCTTAATTAACTTGGTCAGAAGTTTTAGGTGCGTGAGATACGAGATAATTAATATAGTGCTATTGGGTAACTATATTTAACTAGATTGAGTAGAAAACAATCTAAATAATTTTCATCACAATTACGTGTGGACGAGACGTGATGTAAAAGGTAGAGGCAAAGTTTGCACTAATTAGGAGAGATATATTAATGTGACTTTTACATCTAAGGCAGCTATATACAGTGGCGGAGCCAGAAATATTTAGAAGGGGGGCAATTAATAAGATAATTATTCATAAGTACTCAATGTGATGGGGGTAATTAATAAAGTTAAAAAAATTCTTCACATGTCCATCATAAGAAGAAATTTTATGCAAAAAAATTAATAAAAAAAATTATGCAAAAAATAAGGGGGGTAATTAATAAAGTTAAAAAAAAATCTTCACACGAGGAGAAATTTTATGCAAAGAATTAATAAAAAAAAATTTTATGCAAAAAATAAGGGGGGCAATTGCCCCCCTTGACCCCCCTGGCTCCGCCACTGGCTATATATGTATATGGACAAATTGTTGTGAAATTATACGAGAAAAATATCTTAATATGACGGAAAATTAACTAAGAAAAAGGGGCCCTAAGCCGAACAGGCTATAGGGTGTCCAGAGACGGCCCTTGGGACTTGCTGGTACCCTAATGCGGGGATCGTCCTTGGGACCTTAAAATTGCTCCTGAAGGGACGTGGCGCCCTGAGGAAGGGTCACGTTTGACCGCAAGATTGAGATGAGCCATGATGGGCCTTGCGCGTGTAGGTAGCTAGAAATAGTCACCACACCTAGCTAGATCGGTTCCAATTTTTGGCTAGCTTTGGTCATGAGTTACTTTAGGATTCGTCACATGGCACTATAACCCATGTCTCCTCTTTTTTGTGCGGTTTTAATTTGATCATTTTTCATCAGGATGTTTACAAATCTAGTACGTACCGAGCAGGCACTACTCGGTGTACGTCGCGGCCTCCCCAACACGAGCGACGCTTCCGTGCACTGAGCATCCGACATCGGGCCTGGCCGCTGAGCAATGGGTCTCATCTACCGAACAGGACACCTGCTCGGTACCTCCGACCAGAAGAACTTAAGCAGCCCTCCGTCTACGGTTACGACAGCTGCACGACACGCCCCCCACGATCAAGCGACGCATTAACTGCCGAACCCCTCAACGGGTGTTTCAACACATAACTCCCCGCCAAGGGCGCTAATCGGCGCGCCCTTTTCGGCGTTGTTGGGGGACGTTCCGTCCCTCTCCTCCACCGCTCCTGCCTATAAAAGGCCCAGACAACGACCATGCAAAGGTACGCATTCTCATGCGTATGAAGCCACACACTTCACTGAGCCTTCCTTCCTCAAATCTCTCTACAGTTCACTGACTTAGGCATCGGAAAGTTCTCCCCGGTTCTTCAACCGGGCTCCCTGATCTTTTTCTGGTGTTTGTAGGCTTCTGTCCGCTACCGACGACCGTCTTCCTCACCTTCTTCAGTGAAAGTCTGTTTGACTCAGGCCTAAACAAGAAAACGACCACCACACTAGGCAAAATGGGTCGCATCTCTTTCTAAACCGCAGCAGCCTGCAGGAGACGCATGAGGAGCACCACATGAGGCTGCGGAAGTCGCCAGATGCCAAATCCTTCCCATTCAACCAATCCGATGCCCGGTGGTGATCTCTTAATTAAAAGATAGAGAGCATGCAGTAAGTAGAGGAGAATCGTCTTGCCTGTTTCTCCACAGCACTCGGGAATGGCCCTTTCCCACCTTTTCTTGCTCGCGACGTCCCTCTCCGCGGCCTCTTTCCCCCCCGGTGGGTGTTACGTACCGTCACCAGTGCCTTGTTCTCTCCACTACTTCTCGGCATGGGCTTCCTAATTAATGTTGGGGAGTTCAAACCAGAGGAAAAGAAAAGAACAGATAAGAAAAGTGTAGAACCCGTCAGTGGGCATTGTGGAGTAGTGCGCGTATAGAGCTCCCACTGGGAATATTCAAAGTTAAGATCAGAAAGGCAACAGGGGATGATGGCCTCATGAGGAGTGTAGGAGGGAGGGCCAGCATTCGGATGTGGAGTTTAGGTCGGACATGGGCAAAAGAACGTACGCCACGCTTCCGTATACTGCCTCCTCGTGCAGCTAGCGGACAGCCAGCAGAGTGGGGTTGCTAGCAATGCGCTCTAGCTCGCGCTTGATGACGCAGTTGCTGATTGAGAATATAAATATTTTTAGAGAAATATTTATTTTCCATCCTAATTATTCCTCCACAATGAGATTAGCCTGAATGCATGAGCAGTGCGAGTTCCACCTGCCTAACGCTATTATGGACAAATAACTACAAAATAGACAAATAATGACGTCGTTGGATGGGCCTGCCACTCCTCTGACGAACACGGGGAAGTGAGCATATATATATGTGGTGGTGTGATCCTGTTTGGGCCTGAGCCAAACATGCCTCCACTAGAATGAGAGAGGGAAGACGATCGCTGGAGAGGACGGAGACCTGCAAAACCAGAGAAGGATCAGGAGGCCCGTGAAGACCGGGAAACCCTCCGATGCCTAAGTCAGTCAGGAGCTTGAGAGGCAGGGGTTTCGGATGTGAGAATTGTGTTCGCGTGAGGAAGAGAACGTACGTTGCATGGTACTGTACCTGCCTTTATAGGCGTTGGTGTAGAGGCCAACGTGCGTAACGTTGGGCAGATCGTGCCTGAAGAGGCGCCTTGACGCACGCGCATAACGGGAGGAGTTATGACTCCGATGCCCGTTAGGCTGCCAGGCAGTTCACGCCCCTTGATGGTGGAGAACGTGGCCTGAGACGGTTACAACCGCTCTGTGGGCCAGGAATCCTGCTCGGTGCCCTTTGGATGGACCTTCCGAGCAGGTGATGTCCAGGGCAGTTCCGCGCAGCAGGTTGAGGTCCTTTGTTCGGAAGCCGCCTGCTGACGAGCTCGGCAATGTTCCGCCACGGATAGCCGGCACGAGGATCTTCTCTCTTCTGATCCGTACTAAGGGCGTGGGATCGTATGAGGAGGCCACGTCAGAAGGGGAAGGCGCTGATGTGCCTTGACGCGATGGGCCTAGGTGGCGGAAAACAGCCACCACACTTGCCCCCCCACGCTCTCAAGTGGTTCGGAAGTCAGAATACTTGAGGGCGGTTGATCTGCCCGACGTCAGCTCCGTAAATGCGGTATCGTCCTCGGAGATCCGAACAGACTTGCGGCGACGCCGTCGCAGAGGCGTCTGCCTCGAACGTGGGGCTTTCATGATGACCACGTGAGTCACGTCAAGTCCGAACGGTCACCCGTAGGTCATTTGAGAGGAGACTTGGAGCGGAGGGAAGCGACGCTTTCAGAACGCTTCGAATTTCGCGCCTCACTTTCCTTATAAGGAAGGGAGAGGGCGAGAGCGGGGTCTTCGTCTCCGAAAAGTTTTCCAGAGTCCGCTGCTTCCGAAGTCGCTCACGTCCTTCGCCTTTGAGCTTTCCTCCTTGCATTGTGCTCCCTGCTTTCTGGCGATGGCTCAGAAGGGAAGGAGATCGTCGAAGCCAGCGGGATGCCGCCGTGGAAGCGAAGACGGCGAAGTATCGGAGCTTCGAAGGTCTTCGAGAGCGCTTTCGAATAGGCGAGGAGTACGAGATCGTCCTGATGCGCGAGGACGAGACGCATCTCACCCTGAAGCCGGGTGCTTCGTGCTGTCACTGGACCTGCTAGAAGCTGGTCTCCGGCTACCGATGCCGGAGATAGCAAAGGAGCTACTCCGGTTGGAAAGTGGCGCCGATTCAGCTGACGCCCAACTCGTGGAGGACTGTCTTCGTCTTCTCTGCGCCATATGCAGGAAGAAGAGGATTGAAGCGACTGCGGAGATCTTCCGGAGCCATTTTAGCCTGGCGTGCTCTCCGCAATCCGGGATGGGATCGTGTACGTGAAACATCGTACCAACCGGATGCAATCAATTTCTCGCCTCGACTGTCCAACAACAAAGGGTGGACAGGGCGACTTTTCTCCGTGGGGAGAAGGAAGGGAGCAAACATCCCTGAATGGGACTTTCCCACGAGGGTGGTGGAGCCCCTGAGAAGGTGGATATGGCCCCTTTCTTGATTCGGGAGGCAGCCGCAGCCTCCCAGTTGCTGAATACGGTCACGGTGAACCATGCAGAGGGGTACCTGACCGAGTACAAGCTTGTGAAGTACAAGCTTAGCCGCGCCTGGGTAAGTCTTCTTGCTGTTCTGCTTGTTTCGTTTTTTGCATACATGGGTTCTGATCCTTTTTCCTGCTTATTTCAGATGATGAAGAAATAGCGGCGGTCGGGATCAGAAGGAGATGGCGAATTACGCCGAGATGATCCCTGTCAACCTTTGCTCCATAAGGTTGGACGAGGGAGGTTCTGCGAAGGGGCCTGCGCGGCAAGTGAAGGCCGCAGCGAGAGGAGGTGCCGCGAAGAAGGCGGTTGAGACGGATACGACCGCGGGGACGACCTCTCTCTTTCAACCGAAGAGGAAAGAGAAGCGCAAGGCGGCAGTGGTGGAGCCGCAAGCCAAGAGTCGTTCTCCCGAAGGAGGGGTATCCGACGAGCCCCGAGTTCCCAAAAAGAGGAAGCTGAAGAGGTTGATGTTGCGTGCTGCAGAAGACGCCGCGGCGGTGGAGAAGGATCAGAGGAGGATCTTGAACCTTTGTTGGTTCGAAGATCTCGCCACGTGTGGGGGCGTCCGAGGAGAGGGCGCCCGCAGCTCCAGCCGTGGGCCGTCAAGAGGTGGTCATGAAGATGTCCGCCGAGCTGGGCCTGATAATGGTCAGCGATGAATCGACCGCTCCGGAGGGCGGAAAGTCGCCGGGTCTTGAGGACCAGGTGGTCCTATCTGGTGAAGGGAGCGCCGAGCAGGATGGCGCGCCAGCGGGAGCGTACAGCCTGGTGCCGAGGAGAGGGCGACCACAGACTCCACTCCTGCGCCGGCGGTCGTTCGTGGTGCTGACGAGGCAGTTCTTCCGAGGGGGACGTTCCACAAGAAAGTGGAGACACCCTGCCCCCCATGCTCCCCACCTCAGTGATCACCGAAGGCCGTATAGTCGGCGAGAGTGCAGCCGAGGTGATCGCTGGGGATTCCATAGTCGGCGAGAGTGCAGCCGTCCTCGGGGAGGAGAGCACTCAAGGACTTGGGGACGCTGAGGAGGGCCGTGAAACAGCCTTTGCAGCCTCCGTTGCCGAGGATGGTGGGGAGGAGCAGCCGACGACCAGGCAGGAGGCCGCCGGAGTGAGTCGTACTTCGGCTTCCGGGGACGTTGCTGCCACAACTTCCGAGTTGGGCCGTCCGGAAGGCCTTGTGATCGGTGATTCCGATCTCGTCTGCCGCTGCTACGGCGGAGACGAGAGTTCTGGAGACGACACCAGGCCTCTGACTGAGGTGCTGCGCCGGGCATCCCCGAAGTGCCCTCGGTGGAGGCGCTGGAGGCATCACTTCGCCGTGTCGAAGAATCACCAAGGAAGCTACCCGCAAGCCCTACTGCTTCGCGTCTCGAACAGCTGGCCAGGTGCTTGGACCTTCCCCCCGAGCTTACTCCGGAAAGGTCCGTTGAAGGCTACCACCCGGAGGGGTAGAGGACGAGGGAACAAGCGATGTTGACCTGGAGGCGCTCATGGATGGCCTGACCAAATCACTGGGCACCCTGAAGGCTCTAGCTGCTCGGGGTCAGAAGCAGAAGTATCTCCTTGAGGCGAGTGCAACTTTCTTAGAGGAGCTTTCAGCGAGGCACAAAGCTCGCGAGGCAGCGCTGGAGGAGGAGGTGAAGAACCTCAAAGCCGCCCTCCAGGCTTCGGAGCTCGAGGCCACTCTGGTACGGGCCGAGAAGGAGGCCTTGACCAAGGTGATTGTGGACGCGGGGGTCCGCGCCGTTGCTAGCTATAGGCCGGACCGGAGTACAAGGAAGACTTGGAGCAGTATGGGGCCCGGTGCTACCGAGTGGGTCTCAAGGCTGGGAAGGACTTCGGAGAGCAGTCTTCCTGGGTCGAACGCGCCCGAGAAGCCTTTGAGGCCGCTGTTCGGAGTGCCGACGCCGAACTCAGGACGCCCGCCTAGATGGTGTGCGGTTCGCACAATTCCAGTCTGGCGGATGCCCCCTTCAGGTGACGGTGCTGGTCCTTCTCAGCAGGCCCCTGATCCTCCTTGTATCCTCCTTTTTGTAACCGTGGCCAGAAGAAGAGGTCTGCTTATAAAAGAAAACTTTTTGTGAATGAAGTCTTCTGTTCATGGGATTATTCTGGTAGCTTCACTTTCTCTATCTTCTTTCCCTTCATGATTACTCCTGTTCGGATCGAAATCCGTTAGGCGCCGTAAGCATTGCATGTATAACGTAGTTTGTGGGGAACCGCGAAGGGGGTTCCGATCAGGTATGTATGCTAAATGCTCGTATGGCGTCAGGAGTTGGGAGAAGAGAGGTAGGAAGCTGGAAAGAAGAGACTTTTACAAATAATAAGCCTTAAGGTTAGAAACATGCCAAGTCCTGGGAATGGCTTCGCCACTAGGAGTAGTTAGCTTATACGAGCCCTTCCCGAGGACATGGTGACCTGATAAGGTCCTTCCCATTTGATGGCAAGTTTGCCCACTGCTCTTCGGGGGTCCGAAGCCGAACAGCGCGCAAAACCAAATCTCCCACGCTGAACCGCCTTTCCCGAACTCGCGCGTGTAATATTGTGCGAGTCGTTGCTGATAGGAAACGAGACGAATGCTGGCGTCGCTCCGTCGTTCGCCTAACATGTCCAAGTTTTCCCGAAGAGCTCGGTTGTTGACGGCTTCGTCGAAGTGGGTAGTTCGGATAGTTGGAAGGGCTACTTCCAAAGTACAACTGCTTCCGAGCCGTAGGCTAGGTGGAAAGGTGTTTCCCCTGTAGCTACCCGAGCAGTCGTTCGGTGACACCAAAGAACGTTTGGGAGCTCATCGATCCATGATCCACCTGCGGCCTCCACCCTGGTTCGGATCCCGTGTAGCAATGTTCGGTTGGCGTTTTCGACCAGACCGTTAGCTTGGGGATGAGCGACGGAGGTGAAGTGGTTGTAGATTCCGAGCTCAGCGCACTTCTGCTTGAAGAAAGTGCTGTCAAACTGTTTCCCGTTGTCAGAAGTAATCACCCTGGGGACGCCAAACCTGCATAGAAGGTTCTTCCATACGAACTTCCATGCGGCCTGTTCGGTGATTGTGGTGACGGGTTTCGGCCTCGATCCACTTGGTAAGTAGTCGATGGCGACAAACAGGAACTTCTTGCGCCCTTGGGCCTCTGGAAAGGGGCCCAAGATGTCAATGCCCCATCTGGCGAAGGGGCGCGGCTCGAACAGACTGTGAAGCTGTTCGGCTGGCTGCTTGATGAGTACTCCGAACTTCTGGCATTCTGGGCATTTCCTGACGAAGGACATGCAATCCTTCTGAAGAGAAGGCCACCAGAACCCTGCTCGGATGAGGCTGCGTGCTAGCGTTCTGCCCCCCAGATGGCTTCCGCACAACCCCTCGTGGACTTCCTCTGTGGCTGCGAGGGCCTCCTCAGGGTTGAGGCAACGTAGAAGAGGTCTTGCAAGGGACCGTCGGTACAGCTTGCCTTCTACGAGGGTGAAATGCTGCGAGCGCATCCTGACTTTCCGAGCTTCATCCTGTTCGAAGGAAGCTCGCCTCGAGAAGGTACGCCAAGAGAGGTCCACCCAACTTGGGGTCGGTGGGCCCGTTTCTATGGCGGCTACATCAATCTCCGTGCTCGGCAAGGCGAGCTCTTCAATGAAGACAGAGCGAGAAGGGGTGATGTCACCTGAAGATGCCAATTTGGCCAGCGCATCAGCTCGCGCGTTCTGCTCCCGTGGAACATGTATAACCTCGAAGTATACGAGGCCCTCTGTCTGGCTCTTGACCTGTTGGAGGTATTGAGCCATGCGAGGTTCCCTTGCTCCGAACTGTCCGCTCACCTGGCTGGCGACCAACTGGGAGTCACTAAAGACTCTAAGCCGAATGGCTCCGAGGTGCCTAGCCATGCGGATACCGGAAAGCAAGGCTTCGTACTCGGCGACGTTGTTGGAGGCTGGAAAGCGGAAACGGAGGGCGTATTGGAACTCTAACCCCTCTGGGGAGGTGAGGACCAACCTGCCCCGCTTCCGGAGACACAAGAGGATCCGTCCACATAAAGCTCCCATGGGGGCTCGTCTGCCAACGGTGGATCCTGCTCGGCCGGAAGGGTGCATTCCGCCACGAAATCTGCTAACGCCTGCGCTTTGATTGCCGTCCTTGGTCGGAAGCTGATGTCAAACTCTCCCAGCTCGATTGCCCACTTAACCAACCTACCGGAAGCCTCCGGCCGCTGCAAGATGGATTTCAGCGGTTGATCGGTAAGCACTGTAACGGAATGGGCCTGAAAGTAGGGCCTGAGCTTCCGTGCAGCTGTGACAAGAGCAAGGGCAAGCTTTTCTGCTCTGGGGTACCTCCTTTCAGCTTCTTGGAGGACCCTGCTGATATAGTACACTGGATACTGTGCCGCTCCTAATTCTCTGATCAAGACCGCACTGATGGAGTGTTCGGTGACCGAGAGGTACACGAACAAGGGTTCTCCGAGCACAGGCTTTGAGAGAACAGGAGGGGCCAAATATGCCTTCAGCTCAGTGAAGGCAGCTTCGCATTCGTCAGTCCACAGTACTTGCCCCCCTTGCTTCGAGGCGTTTTAGGGCCTCGGAGCAACTTGAAGAAGTTAAAACTTCTTTCTGCTGCTCGGGACATGAACCTGTTTAGCGCGGCGAGACGTCCTGTCAGACGTTGGACGTCGCGCACTGTCTTCGGACTGGACATCTCAAGTATGGCTTGGATTTTTTCCGGGTTCGCCTCTATTCCCCTGTTTGATACGAGGAACCCAAGGAACTTACCCGACCGAACACCGAACGCGCACTTGGCTGGATTGCTTCATATTATACCTTCGCAAGTTGCGAAAGTCTCCTGGAGTCGGAAATGTGATCGGTACTCGAAGAGTCTTGACCAACATGTCGTCGACGTAAACCTCCATGTTTCGCCCGATCTGCTGCTCGAACATCTTGTTGACCAGCCGCTGGTAAGTCGCACCTGCATTCTTCAGACCAAAAGGCATCCTGGTGAAGCAGTATAAGCCTAGGTCTGTGACGAACGTAGTGGCGTCTTGATCCGGGGGATGCATGCTGATCTGGTGGTAACCAGAGTAGGCATCCAAAAAGCTGAGGAGCTCGTGCCCGGAAGTAGCGTCCACCAGCTGATCAATGCGCGCAATGGGAAGTTATCCTTGGGCGTCGCCTTATAAGGTCCTTGTAATCCACGCACACGCCATTTGCCATTGGCCTTGCGCACGAGGACCACGTTGGAGATCCATCTAGGATATTGGGCTTCTCGGAGGAGCCCAACAGCTCGGCTCTTGACCACGTGATCCCGTATTACGGTCTGCCGTTCTCGGTTCACGGTCGCCTTCTTTGCTGCACTGGCGGGATTCGTGGATCCAACCGAAGGCGATGCACCATGACTTCTGGGGGAATGCCTGGAAGCTCGTCATCAGACCAAGCGAACACGTCCAAATTGGCCAGCAGGAAAGCTGTGTAGCGTTGTGCTCGGCCTCTGTTAACAGGGCGCCAATGTACAAGACGTGTTCGGGGTCGTCGTCCACTTGAATGGGGATTAAGTCTTCGGCAGGCGTCCCTCGCTGGTTGAAGGCTGATCGGAGGTCGGAAGAGCTGGATCAGGAGTGGTTGCTTGTCTCTTAGAGAGAGGACATAGCAACGGCGAGACTCACGCTGACACCCGAGCACTTCGCCCACTCCCGCTCGGAGTAGGAAACTTCATCTTCTGATGGAGCGACGAAGGTACTGCTTTGATGCGTCCGATCAGGCCTCTGCCCAGGATAGCATTGTATCCAGGCATGTTGTTGATGACCAAAAAGTCAAACATTTTGGTCACAGCTTTCGGAGCCGTCCCCAAGGTAATCGGAAGACGAATCCTCCCCATGGGCTGGACCGAAACTCCCGAAAAGCCGAAAAGTGGCGAGTTTACAGGGGCGAGTTGATCGTTTCGCAGACCCATGAGGACAAAACAGTCGTAAGCCAAGACATCGGGGGCGCTTCCATTATCTACCAGAATTCGGCGCACGTTACAGTGGTTGATGGTGGCCGAAACGACCAGCGCATCAGTGTGTGGGGTCGTAACCCCTACAAGATCTTCATCCGAGAAGGTATAGCCTCCTCGGCTGTGCGCGTGCGGGACTGGTAAGATATGGGGCCGGCCGAACAGTCGCAGGCCTGTCTACGACATGCACTCGCCTTGCGTAGTCGCGTCGGCTTCGAGTGCTTTCTCCACCCGCGCCGAAACCTCCCGCGATCACGTTGATCTCTTGCCCATTGGGCTCGTTGTTGATCGGCTGCTCGGGAGTGCGGTCTCGGCGTCGGGGGCGCTCTTCGTTTCGGCGCACGAACCGCCCAAGGTAGCCACGCTTGATAAGTCTTCGATTTCGTCCTTAAGCTGGCGGCACTCGGAGGTGTCGTGGCCGTGGTCGCGATGAAAGCGACAGTACTTATTTTGATCGCGCTTCCGGGGGTCGGAGCGCATTCTTTGGGGCCACCGAACAAAAGCTTCATTCCTGATCTCTGCCAGGATTTGTTCGGGAGCCACCGTGAGGGGGGTTTAGTTGGTGAAGGGGCGTGGACGGCGCGGAGAATCGCCATTGCGCCGTCCTTTCTTCCGATCTCGGTCGGAGCCGTTGTCGGAAGGGCCGCTTCTTGTTCGACTGCTCCCCCTGCTCGCCCTGCTCGCCGCCAGGCTCTCCTCGCAGCCGCGTGGCGCTGTGCGATGGAGAGTAGTTCGGCGAGGGTGGCAGCTGCTGGACGCCGAGAGTCCTCTGCAAAAAACCGTCGCGAGTGCCCTGGATGAGGGCACTGGTGGCCAGAGGGACGTCCAGCGCGAGATGCGAAGCGCCTCTGTTCGGTACCTCTTGACGAAGTCCCAGAGCGCCTCACCTTTCTTCTGGCGCACAGCCAGAAGAGAAGCCGCCGTTCGCGGCTGCGATCTCCCGCCAGAAAGTTGTCCCTAAAGGACTTCTTCAGTTGGCGGAAAGAAGTAATGGAGCCCCAGGGAGGGTTTCGAACCAAGCCCTGGCGGTCTCTTTTAGCGTGCAGGGAAGGCCCTGCACTTGGCCGCGTCGATGCTCCGTGGAACACCATGTGTGACTCGAAGCCATGGATGTGGTCGGCCGGGTCAGTTGTGCCGTCGTAAGGAGCGATGGTGGGCAGAGGAGCTTGGAGGAGACCTGGGCCTCCAGGATCTCCCTGCTGAAAGGAGAGCGGAAGTCTAGTCGTCCTCGCTGGAGCCTTGCCCTCCGCTCGCTGAACCATCGCATCCATGCGGCGTTCGAGATCACCACACGCGCTTGAGGCGCCTGGCGAGCTCCTGCTCGGAGTTGGCGGGGCCCCCTCATCCCGAGGCGTGGGAGTTGCCTCCTACGACCGACCGAGGCGGACGGGGGAGGCCATAGAGCGGCGAGGCGAACGCCCGCGGCGCTCTGGTACCCGTCCTCCGATGGGCCCGGAGGGACCGGCGCGGAGAATCCGCCTGCTGCTCCTCCTGCGCGCAGGGGGACGCGGGAGCGTCGATATGACGATTCCGCCTGCCGCTCGCGCGGCAGGGAAACCGCTGGGGCCGCTGCCCCTGCCAACTGGCCTGTAGGGCGAGGCAAACCCGTCAACTGCTGCATTTGTCCTCGAAGCTCCGCTACTTCGAGGGCAGTTGCAGGCGCTACAGCCGGCGGTGCCGGGACGTCGTGATTTACGTCGGCAGTGGCGACGGCGTCGTCACCAGGAGGGGATCGGCGACGGGAGTCCCCTCGTGACTGGCGAGACCTCGTCGCCCTGCTTCCTATGTTCTGGTATGAAGATCGTCCTCGAGCCATGGCAGCGTCGTTTCCCACAGACGGCGCCAAATGTGGTGGTGTGATCCTGTTTGGGCCTGAGCCAACAGACCTCCACTAGAATGAGAGAGGGAAGACGATCGCTGGAGAGGACGGAGACCTGCAAAACCAGAGAAGGATCAGGAGGCCCGGTGAAGACCGGGAAACCCTCCGATGCCTAAGTCAGTCAGGAGCTTGAGAGGCAGGGGGTTTTCGGAATGTGAGAATTGTGTTGCGTGAGGAAGAGAACGTCACGTTGCATGGTACTGTACCTGTGCCTTTATAGGCGTTGGTGTAGAGGCCAACGTGCGTAACGTTGGCAGATCGTGCCTGAAGAGGCGCCTTGACGCACGCGCATAACGGGAGGAGTTATGACTCCGATGCCCGTTAGGCTGCCAGGCAGTTCACGCCCCTTGATGGTGGAGACGTGGCCTGAGACGGTTACAACCGCTCTGTGGGCCAGGAATCCTGCTCGGTGCCCTTTGGATGGACCTTCCGAGCAGGTGATGTCCAGGGCAGTTCCGCGCAGCAGGGTTGAGGTCCTTTGTTCGGAAGCCGCCTGCTGACGAGCTCGGCAATGTTCCGCCACGGATAGCCGGCACGAGGATCTTCTCTCTTCTGATCCGTACTAAGGGCGTGGGATCGTATGGAGGCCACGTCAGAAGGGGAAGGCGCTGATGGGCCTTGACGCGATGGGCCTAGGTGGCGGAAAACAGCCACCCACAATAGATATATATATATATATATAAATATATTTCGACATTTAAATCGTCGTCTTTTTTATGTGATTATTCTTTGCAAAGTATATACGTATTTAGTTTGAAGTTATTTATATGATTGTCTGGTTTTTTCGCCTGAACATTTATAAGTTATGTTTTGTGTGTTTCAGGAAAAAAATGAAGTTGCTGATGAGAGATATCTAACTAGCAATATATAGCCGACTGCTCAATATAAAAGATCAATCTTGGTCTGCAACCATTAATATATATCGCAACTGTGTACTGTTGCTGATGATCATACGCTCGTGAAGTGCTCCAGGGAGAGTAGTGGGTCCATTGAACTTTTGATCTTTTCATTTTAGAAAAGTTGATCACCTCATTTAAAATATATCACTTGATCTCATCAGCTCCAAAATGGGAGAGATGCCACGAACATCAAAAGTGCATTAGATTGGTGATATCACACTTGAACCTTGATTATCATGATAGGTGGACTCCCATGTCTGAATTCAGAGAAATATTCAGTACATATTTTTTATTATCTAAATTTTTATTGAGAAATATTTCATTATAAAATTAATCTTATAATAATAATAATAATAATAATAAGTGGATTGGTAGATTAAGAATCATATTAGCCAAAATAAGTGTTTCTCTCTCTTGTCATATCATCATTATTACCAGATTAATCTTACAATAAGTATTATTCTTTTAGATATGTCAAGTACATTGAAGAATAGAAAGATTAAAGACTAGATTTATTCATAGCATGGTAATGTGCCAACAAAAGGGAAACCATGTCAATAACAAAAAGGGAAACAGTAAACACAGGTACCCTATAATCCCTAACACGGATTCCTCTTCCTTTTTGTAGTCTTTTCTTCTTTTTTTTTCTCTCTCTCTTCGTTAAACAGATCACCTCATAAAAGATGAGAATCTTGGTAGGTTTCCTTCAATTTGGTCCACTGAGGCAATGCATTCTACTTCTTCCATCACAGGACGCAGTTTGGTCACTGGTGAGTTCGCATGAGAAACACAGTTTTATGTACCTAAACCCTAAGATTTGCTAGGCAACCGTCCTCAGATGACCATTCTTAGATAAACTTTTAGTCGACCATGGAGTTTTTTGGTGCAGGAAAGCCTTTAACCCATGTTTGGTATTAGGATAACAAAAGAGTAAAAGCTATTTTGTCCTCCATTCTTACAGAAATTGAAATTATTTTTCATAAGATGTTAAATTTGATCTGAATTTAGAGTCAATTCTTAAAGCATACTAGAATTTGATCCTTTGGTCTGGTTCAAATATACTAAAAATTTCGCTTAATGCTTAGTTTATTATATACTATAAAGTCACCTTAACTTTTACATGCTTACACAAATTTTAATCATCATTACTTGTTATTTGAAGGTTTTTGGGCCACCTACACTGGCGGTGACCGGCCTGCATGAAGCAGCGGGTAACTGAGGCGAACTTCGAAGGCCCACATTGAGGCACGCCAAAGGACAAGATCCAACAATCCAGTCCACTGGGCCGTCCAAAGCCGATCTGTGGGCCCAAATTTCTAAGATCACAGTGACAGACTACGGCAAAATCAAGGCTCTTTGGTTAATAGACGTAGGAAATAAAAAGGATAATATTGACCAAAAGATTGGGGGAGCTAGAAAGATATGTATAACTTAGTTATCATTGTTCATATTTCAAGTGTGAATGCGCTTCATCAGGTTATGGAGAGTGGTGAGCTAGTGAGAGTTTTTATCAGCATATTTGAGAGAGAACACAGTTGAATTCGTACGTCTCAAGGAGGATGGCTTCAATTATTTAACACATTAATCTGAGCTAAGGGAAAGAGAAAGGAGGTGATTCCTTAATAAAGAAAATGTTAAGTGGGGGAACGTGCCGAGAATTAACTTATTAATTTTCGAAAGATTGATTTATTTACAATTTTGTTTACAGAAAAAATAAAATTTTATTGATAAAATAAACACATGATATAAACTCTCGTACAAAATTAAAGGCATTATATGGGGTTTTGGTTGCTATTTTTTATCAATTTTTTCTCTCATTTTTTTAAAAGAAGAAAGATACAATTGTGGAGTCTGTCTGGTACAACTACCTTTTTTTTAAGAAGAAATCCCACCATATATATCTCTTCCAAAAAAAAAAACAGGTCTCGACCTGTTTTTTTTCCAAAATTTGGCGAACGCCCCCACCTGCGCCTGCCCCCGCGCCTGTCATGACTATACCCTCCCTACCGCGCCTGCCCCCCAACCCCCCCCTGCACCCCTCCCCGTCCAGCGCCCCCTCCTCCTTCCCCTCGCCCCCCCTGCCCCCCGCCACCCCCACCCCTCCCGGCACCGGCGCCCCCCCCCCCCCCCCCCCACCTCCCAGTCGGCACCCCTCCCTGCACCCCCCGCCACCCCCCCACCCCCTCCCAGCGCCCCCCACCCTGCCCCCCCTCCCAACCGCAGCCCCCCTGCACCCCCCACCACCCCTCCGGGTGCCGGCGCCCCCCACCCGCCCGCCCCCCCACCTCCCACCCGGCACCCCCCCCTGCACCACCCCCGCAACCCCTCCCAGCCGCACCCCTCCCGCGCCGGCGCCGCCCCCCTTGCCCCCCCTCCCAACCGCAGCCCCCCCCTGCACCCCCCGCCACCCCCTTCGGCGCCGGCGCCCCCCACCCCTCCGCCCCCCCTCCCGCCGACCCCCCCTGCACCACCCCCAACCCCTCCCAGCCTTTCACCCCCTTTACGCGCCGTCGCCCCCCACCGCGCCATTCCTCCCTACTTGCCGGCGCCCCCCCCCCCCCCCCCCCCCCCCGGCACCCTCACCCCTCCCACGCCAGTGCCCCCCCCGCACCCCCCCCCGCCAGGCGCCCCCCTACGCCCCCCCCCCCCCCCCCCCCCGATGCCGGCCGGGCGGCTCCCTCTCCCGCCCCACAACATCAACACAAATTTTAAAAATTTTATTATTTTACCAAACACATAATATCACATTTTTAATTTTAAATTTAAGTTGAGAGTGAACTCAACATCATTTTTTTAGGTAGAAATAGTTTTTTTTTTTAATTGCTCCCAAACACCTGTTGCTGAAAAATCAGCAAGGATCGTCGGCCGGAGCCAAGCAGGGTGGGCCCCGAGGGATTGGTCGCGCCGCGAAGTCGTCAGAGGAGTGAGTTCAACCTGCAAAGAACCACCGAGACTCCTCGGTGGTCGGACACTCCGACGATCAAGTTAGAGAGTCGTAAAAGAGAGAGAGAGAGAGAGTTTTTGTGCTACGAATAGCGTACCTTTTCCTTGTGGGTCTCTGTCCTTTTTATAAGGGCCTGGTCCTTTGGACAGAAAAGGAAGGTGATGGACGAGCCTCCGTGAGGTGGGGGCGCTAATCATGGAACCCTCGCCAGCTGGACAGGGAGAGTCCTGCCTTGACAGCCGCTTGCCCAAAGTGGGTATGGGCCAGCTGGGGGTCGTGATTTACGGGGCTCGTTTGTACCTAGGGTAAGCGTGACCTGGCGCCGGCTGGGGACGCCCGGACTTAGTGCTTATTTGAATTAGTTCTCGGCGGCGATGGACTAACCTGCGCCGACGACTTCCGACAATTCGTCGGCTCGTCGGTATGGCCGATCCTTATTTAACTGTCGGCCCGATTTGTCGGCTGACGACGACCGTATCACTAGTCCCCCGGGTTCTTTTCGAGGCGAGTCCTCGGCTCGAAGAGAAGCCATTTAATATTCTCAGGAATTCGTACGGGCGTTGGGCGCCGCCTCGCATTCCGCGCGCTGAATTTGGGGGCGTTCTGCCACGGTCATGATGAGGGTCGTGGTCTTGTCATAATGACGGTACTTCTGATGACGGCTTGTCAGGTACTCCCCTCTGAACTCTGCGCCATGATGACGCCGCACGGTTTCGGGGCGCACGCCGCGGATCCGGGTGAACGTCTCCTGGCCGTCGGGCTTCCGACACGTGGTGAATCCTGGATGCGCAGGATTTCTGGCCGTCCGATCGCATTGGCATCATGGTGCTATAAATAGCTGAGGTTCGATACGAAATAGACGCTCCTTTGCCTCGCGCGCGCGTCTTTCGACCCCTGCCACCCCCGACGTCTGCCGACGATCCGACGATTGTGTCCTCGTACGAAGTCGGTCGACGGTCCTCGCTTGCTCCCTTTCGAGGTAAACGATGAGCCCTTCTTCTTCCTCCACCTCTCCTGAGGCTTCCTCCTCCTCGTCGTCCGCCCAATCTAGGGATCCCCATGTTCCGTCGACGCTTCCGCCCCTGTTTCTGAAAGCCTTGGGGAGGGGTCAGTGTCTGTAGAAACCCAGATCTGGGGGCCCGTCGACGATTCCTTTGTTCTTGAACTAGTCCACGGGACCTATGTTCCCAAGGAACCCTCGGCCCATACCTCCGGTGCACGCCGTCGAGCCGACAACGTGGCCGAAGCCCGCTGTGAGACCTCCCCTGGGACCTTCAAGTGGCTACGGAAGCACCCTAGATTCGTTCTTCCTGCCGACGCCTTCGTGTGCGCTAACAGGGATTTTAGGGCTCATTATGTTTTGGATGGGGGGTTCTCGGTTTACACTGAGGCGGTCCGGGCTGGCCTCTGTTTCCCCTTCCACCCCTTCGTTATCTTTCTTCTCTTGGAGCTCGGGGTGGCTCCTTCCCAGTTGGCTCCGAACGCCTGGCGAGTAATCGTCGGCTTTCTATCCTTGTGCTATTCGGCATGGGTCCCTCCGACCTCGCGCCTTTTCTATACCTGTTCTCTATCAAACCGTTGGAGACTGGTTCTACTTCGCGGCGAGGAATGGTCGGCATATTCTCGGGAAACTCCCTTCCTCGCTTCATGGCTGGAAGAGGAATTTTGTTTTTGTTCATAGTTCCTCGGGTTGGCCGTTCCCGACCAAGTGGTCGGCCGTTGACGTCCGGAGCAAAGCTTTTGGACCGCCGAGGCTGACTTCGTCCGAGCTCTACGACCTTAAGTGTTTGAAGGAGGTGGTGCCCCCCAACCTGATCGATATCTCGGACGAGCTATTCCAGCTGATCGAAGAGGGCACGCAAGGTTGCCAGCCTCATAGTCGTATTTTCTACTCCATCCTCGGCTTCCTTAGCTAACGGTCGCGTGTTTGCAGCTATGGCCGACAAGGTTGGATCTGCTCCCTCATCAAGAAAGGGGCCATCGCTCGTGGATCAGGCCAAGAGCCGAGCTCAGTCAAGGGGAAAGAAGATGGCTTCTCGTGCCGAGAAACGCCACCGCGATGCCGAGGCCGTGCCACCACCGGCGCCGACGCCTGGTCAGAGCTCGGGAGCCGTCCCGTCGACCGAAGAAAGATCGAAGAAGCGCCCAGCTCCAGCGTCGTCGGGTACGGCACCCGACGCCTCAGTTCCGCCTCAGGCTCGCTTTTCCTTGGACCCCGTCGAGTGGGGCCGACAAGCCTTGCCGCCCGAGGTTAAGGATGAAGCGCTCGGCCGCCTTGCACGTCGGCTCGCACATGAATTCTATCATGGCATGCTGAGCCAGCTAGCCGCGTTCGACGCGTTCGTGCACCGAGCTGAGGTGAAGAGGCTGGCCTGCGACAAACGCATCGCCGAGGCTGAGGAGCTTGTGGCAGCCGAGAAGGCCCGCAGTCTCCACCTGGAGGAGGAGGCAAAGAAGAGGGAGGGCGCCCTCCAGGCGGCCCTTGAAGCTGTGAAGAAGGCGTAATACGACGAGATTGCGGCCCACGAGGAGACGAAGAACAACTTTTCACGTCTCGTTGCTGAGGAGAGGGAGAAGGCGATAGAGGAGTACCGCAACTCCGACGAGCTTCAGGATGAGATCGCCGACCTCTTCCAGGTGGATATGACGACTGCCTTGCCAAGGTCAAGGAGTTGTATCCCGACCTCGATTTGTCGGGAGCGACTCTTGCTGGAGACGGCGACGGCGACAACCAGGTCGCGGAGGGGGGGCAAGGAGTTCGCCGCTGTCGTGGACGAGGCCATGGAGTCGGCCATTGATCGTTCCCTCGACCAGGCAGCTGAGGCCGTTTTGAATGAGGAATAGTTGCCTTTCCTTATGTACACTGTAATCCTCGTCAGTGAGAATACACGGTCTTTTTAGTTTTAGCCGACGACTGTCTATCCCATTGTTTGCGATTGTACAAATGAACTTGTCGACATGTGTGCTCAGAATTGCCTCGTCGGTGAGAGGGCCCGAACGATTACGTTAGCGAGTGCCTAAGCGACCTCGCATTGCAAGAGTGCCGAGGCGACCTCGTACTTGATGAGTGCCAGAGAGGCCTCGGGCTTATGCTTATAGAGTGCCGAAGGGACCTCGGGCTTACGTTTAGAGAGTGCCGAAGAGACCTCGGGCTTACGTTTAGAGAGTGCCGAAGGGACCTCGGGCTTACGTTTAGAGAGTGCCGAAGGGACCTCGGGCTTACGTTTAGAGAGTGCCGAAGAGACCTCGGGCTTACGTTTAGAGAGTGCCGAAGGGACCTCGGGCTTACGTTTAGAGAGTGCCGAAGCGACCTCGTCGTTCGAGCATCGAGCGACCTCGTCGTTGTGTCGAAGCGACCTCGTTTAGAGTGCCGAAGCGACCTCGTTATGGGAAATATTGTCGTAAATGCTCGGCATTCCATGTCCTCGGCAGGGCTGTCCCGTCGAGGTCTGATAGTCGATACGCGCCTTGTCCGAGATCATCGATGACTTTGTAAGGTCCTTCCCAATTCGGCGATAACTTTCCGACAGCTGTCTTTGGTTCGGAGACGGCGAGTTTTCTCAGGACGAGGCTTCCCACGCGGAAGCGCCGTGGCTTGACTTTTTGGTCGAAGCTTTTCTTGATTCTTCTTTGGTAAACCTCCATCCTCGTAGAGGCCCTCCCCCGCCTCTCGTCTATGAGGTCGAGCTCGGCGCGTAGGGATCGGTTGTTACTTTCTTCGTCGAATCCGAGAACTCTCACTGAAGGGACAAGCATTTCTACAGGCGACACGGCCTCCATCCCGAAGGCCAACGCGAAAGGCGACTCGCGAGTGGCCTCCCTTGGGGTCGTCCGGTATGCCCAAAGCACGTGTAGAAGCTGGTCGGCCCAAGCTCCCTTGTGGCTTGTTATTCTCTTCTTTAGCCCGTCCAAGATCGTCCGGTTGGTGACCTCGGCCATCCCGTTGGATTGAGGGTGAGCCACTGAGGAGAACCTATGCTCGATCCCGAGTGCGTCGCAATTCCTACGGAATTTGATGTTGTCAAATTGTTTCCCGTTGTCGGTGATGATCGTTCGTGGTAGGTCGAACCTGCAGATGATGTTCTTCCATACGAAGCCCCAAGCGTTGGTGTCAGTGATTTTGGCCAGGGGCTCGGCTTCGACCCATTTAGTGAAATAGTCCACTCCGACGATAATGAACCGCCTTTGGCCGGTTGCTGGGGGGAATGGTCCAAGGATGTCCATTCCCCATTGCGCGAATGGCCACGGGGAGTTTATGCTGGTGAGCTCTGATGGGGGTCGTCGGTCGATTCTGCCGAATAGTTGGCATTGTCGGCAGCTTCTGACATACTTTTCGGCGTCTTTAAGCATCGTCGGCCACCAATACCCTTGTCGTGTTATTCTCCTTACCAAGGATCTGGGGCCTGCATGGGAACCGCACGTACCTTCGTGTATTTCGTCGATGATTTTTTCGGCTTCAGCGGGATCTACACATAAGAGGTATGGATAGCTAAATCCCTTTCGATATAAATTGTTGCCGAGGATGAAGAACTTGGCCGATCGTCTCCTTGTCTTCTCGGCCTCGTCTTTGTCCTCCGGCACCACGTTGTCCCTGAGGAAATTTATTAACGGGGTCATCCACGTTGCCCCTACGTCGACGATCATCATATCTCTGGCCGCTATGGCTGAAATCGTCAACTCTTCTATCAACAGTGATGGGGGCGGCTCTAGTGCCGACGACGCTATCTTCGATAACTCGTCGGCTTGTTCATTCTCGGACCTTGGTATCTTTATGAGCTCCGCTGAGTCGAATTCTGCCATCATCCTTAGCACCTCGGCTTTGTACAAGGCGAGCTTTGCCTCCTTCGCTTCGAACATTTGGGACACTTGGCCGACGACCAGCTGGGAGTCACTGTGAATGCGTATCCTCTTTGCTCCAAGGGTTTTTGCCATTTTCAACCCCGACACCACCGCTTCATACTCTGCCACATTGTTAGATGCTTCGAAACCGAAACGAACTGCGTACCTTAGGTCGAGGCCCTCGGGAGAGTGCATTACTACGCCTGCACCGCTTCCATTGGAATTTGAGGCACCGTCGACGAAAATTTTCCAACTCTCATTGGGTTCTTCGTCCATCGCTGCCCGGGCGGTGCCTTCGGAAATGAAATCCGCGAGGGCCTGGGCTTTGATGGCGACCCGGGGCCTGAACTCGATATCGAATTCGCCGAGCTCGACGGCCCACCTCGCCAACCTCCCCGAGGACTCGGGTCGCTCGAAAATTGGTCGGAGCGGAGCGTCGGTGAGGACAACGATCTTGTGTGCTTGAAAATACGGGCGTAGTCGTCGGGCTGCCATGATGAGAGCGTAACCGAGCTTCTCAAGGCTGGTGTAGCGCTGTTCGGCTCCTCGTAGCGCCTTACTCGTATAGTACACCGGGAGGTGGACTCGATCTTCTTCCCGGACGAGCACCGAGCTGATGGAATAGTCCGTCGCAGATAGGTACAACAGCAGTTCTTCGTTGTCGCATGGCTTGCTTAACGTTGGGACGTTCGCTAGGTGTTCCTTGAGTTCGTCGAAGGCCCCTTGGCATTCCTCGGTCCACTCGAAGCGACCCTTCCGCAGTATCTCGAAGAAAGGTCGGCAACGTTCCGCCGACCTGGACATGAACCTACTAAGAGCAGTTATCCTGCCATTAAGTCTCTGTACCTCTTTGACTGTCCTCGGAGCCGTCATGTCGAGGATGGCTTGGACTTTGTCGGGGTTGACGTCAATGCCTCGTTGTGAGACGAGATACCCTAGGAATTTCCCTGCTCGGACGCCGAAGACACACTTCTCGGGGTTCAGCTTCATCCCGTAGAGCTTCAATACTTCGAAAGCTTCTGCTAGGTCTTTGACGTGGTCCTCGGCTCGTCGGCTTTTTACCAGCATGTCGTCGATGTATATCTCCATGGTCTTGCCGATCTGTTTCTCGAACATTTTGTTGACCAATCTTTGGTATGTTGCTCCTGCATTCTTCAATCCGAATGGCATACGGGTAAAGCAATACAAACCTCTCTCAGTGGTGAAAGATGTCTTTTCTTCGTCTTCTGGGGCCATTCTGATTTGGTGATAGCCTGAATATGCGTCGAGGAAGCTTAAGAGCTCGTGTCCGGCAGTTGAGTCGACCAGCTGGTCGATCCGAGGCAGGGGGAAGCTGTCTTTTGGGCAGGCTTTGTTTAGGTTGGTGAAGTCCACACACATTCGCCATTTGCCATTTGCCTTACGTACTAGGACGACGTTGGCGACCCAGGTTGGATAGAATGAATTCCTAACGGTACCTGCATGCAAATATTTTGTCAACTGGTTTTCAACCACTTCCTGTCGTTCGGCTGACAGGGGCCTCTTCTTTTGCCGGACAGGTCGGGCCTCGGGGTCCACGTTCAAGTGGTGCTGGATAATGCTTGGGTCTATCCCGGGAAGGTCGTCGTCAGACTAAGCGAAAACGTTGCCACTCTGGCCGAGGAATGTGGTGAGGTCATCCTCCAACTCTTTGAGTTCGGTCCCGACGATTAGAAGTCCGCTTTCGACTTTTATTTGCTTAGTTAATTCTACTGGCTCGTGTTTTGGGGCGTCATTCACAGTAGGTACGTACTCAGGAATAGCTGATTCTTTAGCTTTAATAGAGTTAACATAACATAGGCGCGCCTCGGCCTGACTCCGACAACTTCGCCCACCCCGCTTGGAGTTGGAAATTTCAGCTTCTGGTGGTATGTGGACGGGACCCCTCCGAGCTTTCTGAGCAGACCGCGCCCAAAAATCGCGTTGTAGGCCGACTTTACTTTCACTATCAAGAAGTCGACCTCAACTGTTACATGCCGAGGACGGGCACCCAGTGTTACTTTGAGCCGGATGGACCCCTCGGCGGTGACCGGAGTTCCGCTGAACCCAAACAGAGGCGTGGTGACCGGTTTGAGCTCCGTGCTCAGGTTTGTCATCTTCAGGAAGCAGTCGTAGAAGAGGACATCTGGCGCCGCTCCGTTGTCGATGAGGATGCGATGCACGGTGTATCCGTCGATGTCGGCATGGATGACCAGCGCGTCGTCGTGAGGGAAGCTTAGCCCCACTGCGTCGTTGGCAGAAAAGGTGATTGGCTCTAGGTTGGGCTGGTGAATCCTGAGGATGACGGCTGACGCGTACGCCTTCCTCTTCCTGCTACTGTCGCCGCCACCCGCAGATCCGCCGGCGAGGACCAGGACGGCGCCTTTCCCCTCGCGCTCGCGATCCCCGTCTTGATCGCGGTCTTTTGGTTTGCCGTCGACGACGTCTTTTCCGATTATCCCTCGGCGCAGCATCTCCGATATCTCCATCTTCAGGCTCCTGCATTGGTCTGTTAGGTGACCGAAACCTTTATGGTACTCACAGTATAGCTCAGCCCCTCGTCCTGATGGAGGCCTTGTGATGGGTTCCGGCCGCCTGAACTCTGGTAGCTTCTTGATGACCCGGAGGATTTCTGACGGTGGCCTCCCGAACCGGGGGAGATCCCTTACGCGGCGATATTCGTCGGGTCGTCGATCAGACATTCGTCGGTTCTCTGAGTCTCGGCGCCTGTCTCCGCGCGCTTCCTCCCTCCTTGGCCTTTTTTCGCTTGCCTCCGAGCTCGTGCTTCCCCTCTCCAGCGGCCGCTTCAGTCGCCCAGCAGCTCCCAGGGTTGATTCCAGGCGGACGTATTTCTGCATCCGAGAGAGGAGGTCGGAGAGGCTTACCGGTGGTTTCTTGGCGATCGACGCCACAAATGCTCCGTCAGTACATACCCTGGTCAGAATGTTGACCGCCGTTCTTAAGTCCAGGTCCACCACTTTCATCACCTCGATCTGAAAGCGTTTCGCATAGTCCCGAAACATCTCGTTTTCTTTTTGAGAAACCAGCCATAGGTCGTCGGTGCACAATGAGTGCTGCACCGTGTTGTAGAAGTGGTCGAGGAACCTTTGGGCCAGGTCCGAGAAGCAAGAGACCGATCGCGCCGGCAACGCCTTGAACCATTGTAGTGCTGCATCATCAAGAGTAGACATGAAGGCCCTGCATTTCAGAGCGTCAGTCACATTCATCATTTCCACCTGGCCCTGAAAATGATCGAGGTGGTGGACTGGGTTGGTTGTTCCGTTGTAGCGTCGGAACTTTGGCAACTGGAACTTCGGGGGGACCGAAGCCGATGTGATTTCTTCTGTGAACGGCGAGGAGGAGAGAAGCGTCGCCACGGATGGGGCGCGAGTGCTGAGCTGCAGAGCTTCTATTTTCCGATTCATCTCCCGCAGATCGTTCTTCCACCGAGGATCGAACGGGGACTCGCTGATGGTGATAGCGGTGGACTCCGCCGTAAAGTGGTCGGCTAGGTCGGCCCTAGCCATATTTCCTGCTGCGGCTACCGGCGTCACGGGAGGGGCGTTGTCGGCGTGGTTAACTGCCGGTGTGGGAGTTCCAACTATCGTCGGCTGTGCTTCGGCGTGACTTGCCGATACCGCCGGAGGCGCTTGCTGCCGATGGAGAGCTTCTGTATCACCCTGATTACCTTGGGTTTGTTCTACTTGGCGAGTCGAGCCCTCGCCTCGAGGAGGGTGAGCTTGTTGATTTTGCTCCATCCTCATAAGGATCTGCTGAAGGTGTACCAGCGTCTGCTCGACCCGATCGAGCCGTGACGAGGTCGTCGAATCCTGCTCCCCCGCGCCTGAGGCTCCTCCAGCTGCTGCTCCTTCAACAATACTAGTAAGGGCGACTTCTTCCTCCGACGGGCGAACTGCGACTTTTCCCTTGGGTGCCATTAGGAACAGCTTTTTGTATCAGGGTTCTCACAGACGGCGCCAAATGTTGCTGAGAAAATCAGCAAGGATCGTCGGCCAGAGCCGAGCAGGGTGGGTCCCGAGGGATTGGTCGCGCCGCGAAGTCGTCAGAGGAGTGAGTTCAACCTGCAAAGAACCACCGAGACTCCTCGGTGGTCGGACACTCCGACGATCAAGTTAGAGAGTCGTAAAAAGAGAGAGAGAGAGAGAGAGAGTTTTTGTGCTACGAATAGCGTACCTTTTCCTTGTGGGTCTCTGTCCTTTTTATAAGGGCCTGGTCCTTTGGACAGAAAAGGAAGGTGATGGACGAGCCTCCGTGAGGTGGGGGCGCTAATCAGGGAACCCTCGCCAGCTGGACAGGGAGAGTCCTGCCTTGACAGCCGCTTGCCCAAAGTGGGTATGGGCCAGCTGGGGGTCGTGATTTACGGGGCTCGTTTGTACCTAGGGTAAGCGTGACCTGGCGTCGGCTGGGGACGCCCGGACTTAGTGCTTATTTGAATTAGTTCTCGGCGGCGATGGACTAACCTGCGCCGACGACTTCCGACAATTCGTCGGCTCGTCGGTATGGCCGATCCTTATTTAACTGTCGGCCCGATTTGTCGGCTGACGACGACCGTATCACACCCTATTAAAAACCCTCATACAATGAGAAGACCTGCCCAAAAAGCAAGTATATGGTGGGGGCAAAGAAGAGGTGGAGATGATTCTCTAATGATTACGAGACGGATCGATCCTAAGAGAAGATACGTCGAAGTAGAGATCAAGGATGAAGACTTGGGCAATGTGGGTAACGTTTCTCTTCCTCATCTTCTCCTTTCGGATGAAACTCCTTCGAGGCTCCGATAGATAAACGCCGACGGCCGACCTATACTTTATGGGCAAGAAAGAAAGCTTCGTTGCTTAATGAAATATGAGTTTAAGTTTCACGTGAGAAGAACACGTGAGCACTAACATTTAAGAGCCTGTTTGTTATGAGATTAAAATAAATAGAGATAAAGATAAATTAATTTGAAAAATATATTATTTTTATTCTTAATACATATTTGTTTAGAGTGGGGATGCCAATCAAACTTTTTACCATTTGACTCCACAAATTTGTAAATAGATTTTAGAAATTGAGTCGATAACCAAACAATCAATAACAGTAACTCAAGAGGGGGCTTGAAGAGCGAGGCTGAGGGATTAATAAACAGATATGAACACCTCTTTATAACTAGAACAAAAAATGAACTTCATATAACTTGAAGAGGCTGAGGCGTTAGCTGTTGACGATTTTGTGTGGACCTCGTTCTCAGGATGGCCCACTTGTCGTGTTTACATTATTTGCTGTCAATTATTTTATATTTTAAAAATTAATCAGTTAATGTGCTAGTTTATTACCCAATTAACACGTTAAAAATTTTGGTCACAGAGAGATTCTGAGAAATGGTAAAAAAAAATCTCACATAATATAAATTGAAAATTAATTTCATAAGGTTTGATTCAAAAATCTAATTTTCGTTTAAAGTAGCAAAGTCCGCTTTACGCCCGGGCGGACAGGACGCGCACCGAGAGCGATTCTTCGTCGGAAAGCAAGCAGCCGGGGCCTGGGGAGCGCTCTCCCCCCGGACGCAGATCTTGGCAGCAATCCACGTGCCGATCGTCTCCCTCCTCCGCAAGTTTATCTGCCGCGGTGCCCTAGCCTTCTGCGTGCTCGTCACCGCAGTCTCGCCCAAGGTGAATGGTTGCTCCAACCTTCTTCTCCCCCTCCCCTCGCCAAGTTCCGCATTGTCGCTGCTGCTTCTGTGATTCTCCCTCGTCTCTCCACCCCTGCCAAGGTTTCCGTTGTTTATTATGCTGTGATCTGTTCCCCATTGCCAATCTTGGTTCCAGTGAAGGGTTGAGCGTGGGATGGGTACCTTTCTCGCACGAGTCGGCCATGTTCGTTTTTCGCCCCTTGCTTTCCTTGTGTTTTTTAGAAGCCTTTCTCTCATGTTTTTTTTCCCCCTGGAATTAGAGCCGACGGAATTAGACGAATATGGCACTGTGTTTTTCTTCTGTGTTCCGTCAATGGCAGTATGCCCCCAAAGCCTTCGAGAGCAAAGAGCTTCCAGTGGTGCGTTTCCCGATCTCCGATTGCCGCGAACTGCTACTTTGAGGCTTTTCATGTGCTCGGCATCCGTCCAAGTCCCAAATTGTCCTAATCTTAGCTCGTACAAGGAGCTACCTCGCATTGTGCTATTCTTGATCGTTGCCACCCTATAACATGCTGATTAAATTCCGGGTGGAAGCAGTTCTCTTGTACGGTCTTGAAGACACTCAAATCTCATCACAAGTATGCTGAATGCCTAGTGCAAAGGAAAAAATGTGCACCTTGTCAATGCGCTCTACCTAAGTTCACTGCAGGCAAGCTGAATGTTTGAGATGAAGTGGTCTACTGATTACCATATGTTAGACTTAGTATGGGCCATTTACTTGTTCAAGTCAATGATCTTCAGATGGGGCATTTTTAACATAAAGCTAGCCCTGACAATTATGTGACAAGCTAATTCTAAGAAGACCCCCAATGCATTCAACCTCTCTTTCCAACGTATTGATTGTAAGAAATAACTTGTCCCTAGGCATGGATAATCAGTTATCCTGACCTGGTTGTTATATTCAATGCCTATTATCCATAAAAATAAATATGAAAAATCCAGAAAATGAGTCAAGTAAATTTGTATGAAAGTAAATTCGGTTGTTGATGTGGTTTGTTCAATCACGATGGATCCTGATAAGTGGACGGCCATGGATGGGCTTTTGGGCAATTGAGACGAGAGAGGGGAAACAAGTGTTTCGTGACTTCCGATTTTGCTCTGACCTGTAAGATAGTCAATCTCGAGAAGGGGTTCTTGGGGTTGTCCTCTGACGATCAAGTCAATAGAGTGGATGAGCTTAGTCTGAGAAAGGAGAAAGGGGTTTAGTGGAAGGAAAATTACGTGCTGGACTATGCCTATGTGACACATGTCCCGCTTGCCTTTAATTGTGATTATTAGCCTTCCTTTGAAGACGGCTAATAGGTGGGGTGAAGTGCAGCTTTTGATATGAGACTAATCAAAGAGACCTTACCCTCTTCTTTAGGGTGGTTTTTTGGGCTGGGCCCATTGGGCCTTTGCTGAGCTCATTCAGTGGGCAAGTGGATTCGGCCCAGGGGTCTTTCATGCGCTCTCCACTCCAGGCCCCTACTTGGCTTGTCGAGTTCGGGGCTCAGGGTTACCCTTGCTCCTTGTAACATTCATTGGCTTTCTATAATGTTCCTTTGTTAAAGGAGCCGTGATGATGCCGGTTGGTACGACATCAGTGAAATTGGGGTGAGGTTGGGTTTAGAGCCACGTATCATGTTGCTTGCGACCGCGCTTTTAGATCTCGGGACCGTGCGCGGGGGCTGACAAGATAGGGTGTCTCGAAAGTGATGTGCTGCACTATTTTGCTAGCATTGCCATGATACATCATTGCTAGGTTGGAGTGACGTTGTATGCACAAGTCGTCATAATGGCGTTTTCATTGGGATGGATGGTCCTCTTAGGTGATAGTTGTCGTGCATCGGGCTGTGCCTGATCCTCTAAGGGGCTTAAAAGGTAGGGGCAGTGGGCTATTGTTACTTACCATTGTTGCTGCGTTCACAGGTTCAAGAAAATTAGTTGTAGGGGTCAAGAGAGCTTGGCAGCAATCATACATGCTTTGAAGATCTAAACAATTAAAAGATCATGAAAGAAATTATCCGGCTCATGACTTAGACTTGGCAGTAATCATACATGCTCTGAAGATCTGACGCCACTACTTATATGGGGAACAATTTGAAGTTTATACTGACCATAAGAGTTTAAAGTACATATTTTCTCAGAAGGAACTAAATCTAAGACAAAGGAGATGGTTAGAATTTTTGAAGGATTATGATTTTACAATAAATTACTATCCAGGTAAAGCTAATGTAGTTGCTGATGCTTTGAGCAGAAAGAAATCAAAAGCATTACAATTGCACCAACAGTGGAAAGAAATGACAGATTTGATCGAATATTCACTAAAGTGTGATACAGAAAATCTGATATTGGCACAATTGACAATAAGGTCAGTATTATTAGATAAAATTGGTGAAGCACAGAACCAAGATCAGAAACTAAAAGAGATGGTAAATAAACCAGGATACATCAGAGATGGTCAAGGGATAATTAGATTTCAAAACAGAATATGCATACCGGAGAATGAAGAAATTAAAAGTGAGTTATTGAAGGAAGGGCACAAATCTCAGTATTCGATTCATCCTGGAAGCTCTAAAATGTATCAGGATTTGAAAAAGCAGTTTTGGTGGCATAGAATGAAAAAGGACATAGCAAAATTTGTGAGTAAATGTCTGACATGTCAACAAATAAAGGCTGAGCACCAAAAGCCAGCAGGGCCTATGTAACTAATTGAAATTTCAATATGGAAATGAGAGCAGATAACTATGGACTTTGTGATTGGTTTGCCAAAGACAAGGAAGAAGCATGATGCTATTTGGGTAATTGTGGATAGATTAATTAAATCGGCTCATTTTCTAGCAATTACGAAGACACAATCATTAGAAGATTTGGCTCAATTGTATATAAAGGAAATAGTGAGACTTCATGGAATTCCTTTGTCAATAATTTCGGATAGAGATCCAAGGTTCACTGTTAGATTTTAGAAAAGTTTGCAGGCAGCCATAGGTACACAATTAAAATTTAGTTCAGCATATCATCCACAAACCGATGGCCAATCAAAAAGAACTATCCGAACACTCGAAGATATGTTAAGAGCCTATAGTTTGGATTGACGTGGTAGTTGGGATGATTACTTACCCTTGATTGAGTTTGCATACAATAATAGTTACCATACAAGTATTGGAATGACACCATATGAGGCATTATATGGTAGATCCTGTAGATCACCCCTCTGTTGGGCAGAAGTGGGAGAAAAGAGTCTCATTGGGCCAGAATTAATTCAGAACTGCTCAGAGAAGATTAAGCTAATCAGGGAGAGATTACTAATAGCTCAAGACAGACAGAAGAAGTATGCTGATAGGAGAAGAAGGCCACTGGAGTTTAACATAGGTGATCATGTATTTCTAAAGATTTCTCCAACCAAAGGTATCATGAGATTTGGTAAGAAAGGAAACTCAGTCCAAGATATGTAGGACCTTTTGAAATATTGCAGAGAATAGGAGAAGTAGCATATCAGTTAGCTCTACCGCCCTCTTGGTCACATATTCATAATGTATTTCACATATCTATGTTGAGGAAATACATAATGGACCCCTCTTATGTGATCAGCCATGAAGATGTGGAAATACAGTCAGATTTAACCGTACAAGAGGAACCCGTGAAAATATTGGACAGGAAAGAACGGGTCCTCAGAAATAAAGCAGTTTCTATGGTGAAGATCTTATGGAAAAGCGCATTCATCGAAGAAGAAACGTGGGAATTGGAGCAAGAGATGAAAGAAAAGTATCCACAACTATTCGGTAAGTAAAATTTGTCAATTTCGAGGACGAAATTTATTTTAACAGGGGGAGAAATATAATACCCTCGAATTTTAAATATCACGTTTTACTTATAAATTCTTGTTTATGCAAACCAATTAGACTTAAATTGAGATATTTAGGATTAATGGTATGTTTAAGACACTTTATCATACCCAGGTATCACTTTCGATCGTGCGCACCCCGACAGGGCGACACCGAAAAACTGTAACGAAAATGAAATCTAAGAATACCATAATTCTTAGAAAAATATGGTGGTATCAAATATGTAATTATCCGGAAATTTTGACGACCGGATTTTGAGAATAAGCCGACGCAACTATTTTTGGGGTGATTTTTCACCCAGTGGAAAATAAATTCTAAAAATTAAACTAAAATCACCATAATTTGTAAAACCATCACATTAGGCTATGGTTGAAATTTCAACACAAACGGACGTCGTTTGAACACCTTTACATAGAGATTATTGGGCCAGTTGAATTAAGGGTCAATTACGGGATGGATTTTTGGGTGATTTACGTGTCAGGCTCTACAAAGGCCAGCACACATTAGGATAAGAATAAAACATGAGTTAAACCTCTTACATGTTAGTTACATAGGTGTAAGTGTTAGATGGGGTGCATGAAACATGTGTCACAGTAAAAATCAAATGGTTTTTACTGTTACACCTGGTTACAGGAGGTGGCGCCATGCATGTGATGGTCTATAGGCTATAAAAACCTCTCCTCACCCTTCGTACGCACCCTTTCCACCCTTTGTACCTGCTCACCCTTGCTCACCACAGCTCCTGCTTCCATTTTCTTCTGTTTCTTGCTGCTGGAGTGGCCTTGCTGAAGTTATCTCTGCACCCTTACGTGGATAGCTTGCAATTGGAGCTGGTTGCTGTGTGTTCTTACAGCTTCGTTGCTAAGGATTACATCTCTCAGGTTGCATCTGTCAAAGTGGTCAACCGTGCAAGCTTCTTATTCCTTCTTCTTGTTTCTGTGAAGCTTTACATCAAGGAGAAACTTACTCTAATCAGTAAGGTAGGATTCATCTCCCATTGATTCGGTTCTGTCCTCCCCACATGATAAGAAAATCCTCTTGATAAGCATACAAGATGATATACCTGAAGCTATTCTATTTTTCTTTCAGTTTTGGTAAACACGTTCTTAATGGGAGAAGAACAACCTTGTTCCACTCTAAAGACTGTTTTCTATCTTCTTCTTCCACCCTTGATCTTTGTACCGGTTATAGAGTGTTGCTAGAAGTCGCCATATCTTTAGAATAGTGTGATTACTTTCCATTTAGATGTTTGTACCTCAAACTTTGATTTGGAGTCTTAAATACCTTGAGTATTAATGTTTATTTTGTGGGGATCTTTCCATTTAATCCTTGTTATAAGGGCCATACTTTCAGTGCTATGTCATGTTAACTTCTAGCTAGACAAGTACGGTTTGTAAACCTCTTGTTTCATCCCATTTGTTTAGCTTATAAACCACTGTGAGAACTACAATTAGACTCTTCAAATTGATATAAATCATGTCTTGATTTATAAGTTCCATGGTTAGAGTGATTAGAATAAATACAAAGTCACTTATGAGAGAAGAACTGGTGGCTGTCGATAGGCAGCTCATAGCTGTCGACAGGCCAGCCTTCCTGAACTCAGGAATAACTGGGACTGTGTGCATCTGTCGACAGCCATCTTGTTGCTGTCGACAGATGAACACAGACCAGCAACCTGAGCTCTGTCTGCTACAATCTGTCGACAGCCCCTTCTTGGCTGTCGACAGCTACAACCTTGATTCAAATTTCTGCACTTTTCCGTGTATGAATCCTTGCTTAAACTTCATCCTAAAAGCCTAGCAAGTTACCCTCTCATTTTCTTTGGTATTTACTGTCATATCACAGCAAAGTTTACCCACATTATGTACCTTAACCTCCCTTGAATAATTCTTAACATTGTCAATTACGAATAGTACTCCGATTGAGTCTATTCTTCCGTATTCGGTAACTGAGTCTATAAAACTTGATCACCTGAGGGTTCATATGTTTGAACACCTTATGAGATGTGAATAACTTGTGATGGCAATTGTGGATCTTCTTTTCTTTGGATTCTTATGTGATTTCAACCTTCCGAAGTTATTGGCTTTGAGTCATAACCCTGTCTCAACCAATTGTCTTTCTTATATTATTGAACTCCGAACAACTTTGTCACCAAGATATCTGTATTAATTCTCAATCAAAACTACCTTTGGATTTCCAATCTCTGTTATGCTCATGAAAAGAAATTTATGATATGAAGACAGTGTTCTCTTCAAAAGAGGGTTTAGGATCACTTGTGGTAGCACCAGCCACTTGTGATCAGCTGAGGGCGACAATTTGTAGGTAAATCCAAGTCAATGGACTGATGATGGTGGGTAATAAACCCCGTTCTTGCGCAATGAACAAGATCTAAGGTGCTGGAATCGCCTAGGCACTGAGGATGGTATATTACGTCTATATAGTAACCTCTTGAGAGCAGTGATGCTTGTCGAATTTGTTCCAAATTAAGTTATGGTCTGAATTCTGAAAGACAAATATGACTTTTATTCTGTGATTTGTTGGAGCTCATTATGAAATCAATTTGAGCTATATGTTTCTGTTAAGTATGAAATTCATGAGCAATTATGTTTTGATCCACGTATGCACTATTTGAATATTCATTCAGCTCTGCAAATGAAACTTCTACGCTATGTTTACTGATACCTACTGAGTCCTTTCGACTCATGCCTTTGTTTCCTCCAACCCTTTCAGATTGAATGTGTGTATAATCTCAGCTACATGTGAATCCTAATTCCGCTGCGGACGACGAAGAGATGAAGAAGAATAGTGTAGTTTTAATAGTTTCTTTTAGTTGATGTTGTATTAAGTTAGAGAGAGAGAAACTTGTCTTTTGTAAATAATGAGTATTAATACTTTGTTACCTGGTGAAGTATAATATGTTCAAAGATACCTTTGTGGAATGGTTTGCTAATGATTGAGCATTACACGGATTTATCTACCCATAACGAAAATTTGTCAGCGTAACCCCTCTTCCGATCAAAGGTTATGTATGTGTTTGTGTGATGTCGGAGGGGGGGTGTTACACTTATTATGTTCACATCCCATGCCAATGCAAACCTGCCTCTATCAAAATTCTAGAGTGATTAAGAGATTGGACACAGTGACAATATTTCACATTTGGTCTCCTTGACTTCCAGCCGTGGTTCAGCCAATCTTTCAGAAAAATTCATTGAAGAGTGCCAAGTTGACGCTATTTTGCAACCCCTCACCATATGATGCCTCATGTAATGCCATGGGCCCTCTTCAGCTTCATTTTCCTTGGCATCTTACCAACTTCTACTCTGTTATCCTGTGAAGAATCTTAAACAAGAATAGGTTGCAAGTGGGGCTGTAAGTGTGTTTATTGTGTGCTTGGCGTAGGTCAGGAAACCACAGCCTGGCCTGAGTTTGATGCTCCATCTTTTGATCCTGACCCCAGCTTACCTTGTGTATTTGATATTTAATACAAGGCTCAACACCTTTATTAACCCTTCCTTTGTTACTGCTGATGGGTTTCTTTGAGTAGTTGAAGATATCATAAATGAAACTATAGCTTATTGGGCTCAGGTTTTTGAGTTTGCTTGAAAGCCACCCCCTGGTAGCATCCGTTGCACATCCTTTTCTGAAAAGTACATATTGTTGGTTTCACATCCATTTTGCATATTGCAAGCCTGGGATGCCGGGCAGGCATTGTGTTAAATCTTCTTGTTATGTTCGTCAAATTACCAACTCCATAGACTAAAATTTGGAGGATTTCTTTTGGTTCCTCGAGTTAATGACTCATTGTTGGTCTGACTTGTTTAGGTGATTCATAGAGACATCCTCATTTGTTACTGAAGGCTGAAGCTCACAAAATGGTATGGTGTATTTATGTTCCAATTGAAATAGTTTTGTATTTATTGGCAGTAACCAGAATTTATATATACTCATTTTTTTTGAATGGTGTTGTATATTTGTATTCTGATTGAAACATTTCCCATTTTCTTTATATTTTGGGTTCCATATATACCATGTCATCCATGTAGCAATGGAATCTGAGGTGCATTTACATTATTTTACTTGAAAGAGATGATTCTATCAGAATTTAGTATTCATACATGCAATTTATAGGCACCAATACAGGATCCAGTAACTTTTTGGTCTAATAGTGTTGATGAGAAGTTACTGTAAGGAGATGTTGAATGAACAGTTGTGTGAACTGTTTTCCTGAAGTGGATGCATGAATGGAGTCTAATTAACATGGAACTAGTGACTGCAAATTGACCTAACATGTTCCCAGCATGTTTGAGTTCATCCAAACTGGAACTGGCCAGATCTGTAAGTACATGAAAGGAAACTATTTAGGAAAGGAGATTTGGCCACTGTTTTTTTCTTGGGATAGAAGAGAGCAAGACTAAATTCCAGTATTCCAAATCAGCCTTTTCTCGATATTGTTTCAGCTGGCGTATGAACCTGTTAGCACACATTGATTTATAATGTGAAAATGGATCATGGTTAGGGACTTGAATTGTTGTAGGTACAGATTGGAAATACCGTTATTCTGAAGAAAAATTAGTAGAGAAAGGTTAATGCTTACTCGAAACCAACTAAAATTCTTAAGTTCTAAAAAATGGTGTAAAATTGAGAAATTAGCAGATGGCAAGATAATTAACCACATAATTAGTCCAAACAATTCTTCCACATTTTATTATGAGTGTTAAGCATCATGAAAAGAAGTGTCACATATACCAGCTCAATTTGTTTATTCGTTTCATCATCTAAATCATACGAAAGGGATCTGATCAGCATTTTTGTGGACTATGACCAAAGGCCTCCAGGTGCTTTTACACTACCATTGTTACTTGACTTGATGTCACCAAACCTGAAACCAACAAGATAGTTTTCGGATTTCTCAAGTCAGCCAATATATATGATGTTAAACTAGTTAGCATTTGGTTGATAATTAAAAATTTTAACAAGAGAACTTTTCCCCATCTGTTATATTTTATGCATATAATTCAAATGTGGAGGAATCTCTCCCTGAACAGGGTTGCATACCTCTATTTATATTCTACAAAATTGGTGGTAAAACTCATGTTTATTATCTGGAGGGGAAAAAGGAAGTTGCTTATGCATCATTATGAGTCTGGCAGGTATAATAAATTTTCAAAATGCTGATGACATCTATATTCGTGGTACTACCCACTTTCAAAAAAAAAATTGCTGATGCGATCCAAGACTGATGTTACTTTACAATCAGAATTGCTAGACCTGACCTTTATTTTGAATCAATACTGACATTCCTCATACTAAGTACTAACATGTTGGCTTACTTCAGCTTCTTGCAAGTATTCTTTATTCTTACATCTTTTATATCCACTATCAGCAACCATATGGATTTTACTTCTACTTGCTGCAAATAGATCTACATTTCCATTTTTGGGCATGTGCTTACTACACCACTTTTAGCCATTTCAGTTTGCAGTTTAACTTCCTTGTGGATTAGTTGGTTTGGTCCGTGATTGCCTTCTTTTCAATCTTCATCGAATTATTTATAACATGCCCATGCTTGTCACAGTCTTGTTTTAAAGTCACATCATGGCTATTTCTCTAGTCCATTGAACAATGAAAAATAAGTTCCACACTACATTGAATTCCAGCTGATTTAATTTTGTCATTTGCAGTTTTTTGAAGGATATGGATATCATGGAAATACATTTGAGCAGTCATACCGCTGTTATCCTGTGTCTTTCATTGACAAGGTAAAGCACTTTATTATTGTCTTGGAAACTAATTCTTATCAGCTTCTTAGCTCATTATGGACATAAATGTGAAATCTTTTATTCACGGTGCACTCATTTGTTGTTAGCTGTGTTAACCTTTATCGCTAGTGAATACCACCACTATTCCTGTACTACAGTTCTACAGCCGTTAGAGACTATCTTTACTAATGTTGTTAGTACTTTATTTGTTTATTTCACATCTTTGGACAAGCAAGGTCATTGAAAGTATTTATTGTTAGTAATGTTGAGTTGTGTGTTTTGATGATGACATATTGTACACAATCTAATGATATCATATTGTACATATGTGGGAGATTGTTGTGTTGTGTATTTGGATAATGACATTTTGTCACACATCTTCAATTGTACATATAATGATCATGATAACATTCACAATGTTTTGATGTTCAATCTTAAGTGCTTTCATGTTGCATATCATTTGATTTATGTTTGCAATTCATAGATTGACTGGTCACATTGAAATCATGCTAAAATGAACATCGAATGTTCACTTTTGGTCGTAGTCAGCCGAAGCACAGACATCGGATTTACAATTTTGTTCTTTGTCAGTCAAAATTAAACATCGTCATATATGAAGCTGGACTTCGGATATGACGAAGTCACTTCGACTGATCATGATATATTTAACACTGTAACTTCGGATGTTCTATTTTGTTCTTTGTCAGTCGAAGTGGAACTTCATCATATACGAAGTTAAGCTTCGGATATGACGAAGTCATTTCGACTGATCAAGATACATTTGTCACTGTGACTTCGGATGTACTCATTTGTTCTTTATTAGATGAAGTGTAACTTCGTCATATACGAAGCTAGACTTCAAATATGACGAAGTCACTTTGACCGATGAAGACCATTTTGACGTTCTGACTTTGAATGTTCACTTTTACACTTGGTCAGTCGAAGTTTGGCACTTCGTATATTCACGTATTTCTGCCATCCGAAGCACCTTGACTTCGGATGTCACGATTGACACGTGGTCAGTCGAAGTGCTGAGCTTCGTATATTCATGTTAGAATTATGACAGTCGACTCTATGACAGTTGATGTTTTGACAATCGACTCTTTGACAGTCGATCAGACATCGATTACTTCATGTTTAAACTTCGATTGTATGCACATCGATTACTTCATGTTCTACATATCAATTACTTCATGTTAGACATTGATTACTTCATGTTTAAACATCGATTTTCTGGACATCGATTGCTTCATGTTCTAACATTGATTACTTCATGTTAGACATCGATTACTTCATGTTTAAACATCGATTGTTATAACATGGATTGCCAATCACTTAAATATCGATTACCTCATGTTTAAGATAGATTGTCATAACATAGATTGATTTCTTAATCAACTTAACATCGATTGCCTTTTTCTCCTGAATAACTAAAGATGCCATCTGTGCAGGATGTCATGTGACTGGCATGTGTCTTACTTGGGGTACACGAAACCCTAAATATGAGGTTTGGACATTTAGGTATAAATAGGCCCTTGTCCTTTGTGAAAGGTGCGCGGCTAAAAAGGAGAAGTATCTAGTAAGGCGGCTAGGAAAAGGAAAAGTGCAGATGATATTACAGTGAAGGAAGAAGAAGAAGAAGAAGAAGAAGAAGAAGTTCGAGGCAAAGGAAGCTCCAGATTTGCGATCTTCAAGAAGAGTCTTGAATACAGATCAATTCTAGGAGAATTGATCCATCCTTATTATCTACACATCTTATTCTTCTGATCCATTTGTCGTGTGTGGATGTGTGATCGTGTAGGTCACAGTATTTCTATGTTTGTATGAATTCTTCACACAACTGTACTGAACCGTTTCGGGTGTGTGTTGGAGCCGTCGTGCTCTAATATGTGTGTGGTTTGAGCCGTCGTACTCAAGTGTGTGTGTTGTTTGAGCCGTCGTGCTCAAGTGTGTGTGTTGTTGATGCGGGACGAGAAGGGGAAGGAAGGGACGAAATCCGGAGTCCACCGGAGCAGGGGGAGGAGGATGAAATCCGGAATCCACCGGAGAAGGGGAAGAGGGGGACGGAGGAGGAGACCCGGAATCTGCCGGGGAAGGGAGACACAGAGGCTTCAGTCCCAAGCAAACTGTCTTCTTCTATTCCATTCTTCACTGTCTTTTTTCTCCAACAGGTCGTTACAAGCACATATATAGGGTGAAAACCCTACTATTCACCCAACCGTGGGACCAAAATATCCCCAAAAATTGACAAAATGCCAAACCTGTCCCACTTACCTTAAAACTAGATATTTAATTCTACTTGGCCACAATAGACTCCACTAAAAATAAAATTACAGAATAAAATAGAATGGATGTCAATATGTCGCCGACGTCTGTAGTCTCGAGTCTCGTTCCACGTCCGTCACGAGTCACGGTCCCCGTCAGTTGTACTCAAGTTTTGAGTAGTGTGGCCTCACTGTGTGAGGGGTGGACATAGGAGTCACTGAAGGTGTTCTCCGAACCACCTAAAAAATCCCTTGTGCACTGTGGTTTGCTTGTGTGAGTGTGATATTGATCGCATAGATGATTGCATAGGGATTTAGTTTACACACTACTTGTTAATCTGTTCACACATACATTGTTTGATTAAATATTTTACACACTTTAATCACACATAGTACATCAGATTTGTGAGGTTTAATTGATAGAACTTTTAATTTTGAAGTAATTTTTAATTGCTTTAGTTTCTGCTGTAAATCTATTAACCCCCTCCCCCTTTCTAGATTTTGCTATCACCGAATATCTGATTCTGCAAGTACTTCTATTTTGCAAGTAATTCTATACTTGTACATTCTCTCCTCTTTTTATTTATACATCAGTGGTACCATCCTCTTTTAAAAAAAATTCTACTTTGCAAGTCTTAGGATTTTCTAGCTGCCTAGTTGTGTTTACTATTAAGTTATTATTTGAAGGTTCAGTTATTCTTATTTCTTAATATGTTGTTGCTTTGGTTGACATCTTTCAGGAGTTTTTACATTTTTCCATTTTTGCTAAAAGTGGAAACGGAAGATAGCATGTGGGTAGCGGGCAGGAATGTCTGTATATGAGAAAAATCAGGCTAATTCTTATGCTTTAGCACTGTAAACTACGAACTCATCAATCAAGGCTCACCTCATGACCCCGTCCCTCATGACCATCCCAACCCAAAAAAAGAAGGGAAAATTACATGCATACCCTTGGAATTCATTGTATTCTCGGTTATATCCCTGAAATCTGCATATTAGATTCCATACCCCTGAAATTGAAAAAAGTCATCATGTATACCCCCTGCTGTTTTTTTTTTTGGAAAAAGTGGACGGTACCTCTAATTTATAAATAACAAAGCAGAGAGAATGTACAAGTATAGACCCTACAAAAAGCACAAAAAGCAGCACAGTCCGCCTACACATAGCATAATCGTCCACTCCCATCACAACCTTTCACTGCCCCCCCCCCCCCCCCCCCCCCCCCCCAACTATAGTTGTGAAGGCATCAAGGTGACCAAGGTGTTGTTGGGGTCTCAGATCGTCTAAGCGCTTAAGGCGCCCACTTAAGTGGTGCCTAGGCGTTTAAGATGGAACTAAATATGAGCTGTTTTCAATGTCCCCTCTTATATGATATTTATGTCTCTAAAAATATACATGATGATGAAAATTCAATAAAAAAGATCATAATATGACAGATATAATTGCAATGACATATCATTATATGGCAAATATGTTATTAAATAGTACATAAATATGAGAAAATATAGATAATAGCTACATATCACAAAAAAATACTTACAAAAAAATAAAATGTCACAACAAAATGTCAAAACTATATGAAAGCAACAAAAATTAAATTACAAGTAAACAAACTCACATTATATATCATAAAGTCATAAAAAACCTAAATTGACATCTTCAAATAAACAAGTACACTAAATAAGAACAAGAAGTGCAAATATCATTATATCATCAGAAAACTAATTTTTAACTTTTAAAATAAACAAGTAAATACTCATACATGTAAATACGGTAAATGAAAATAGGAAGTGCAATATCTTAACAACTTAAAACAAATAAATAACTAAAGGAGTCCTGAAACGGCTCTGGATATTTATACCCAATAAAGGTCCATATCTAGATCCGTCTCCCGCGAACGGACCGAAGTCTCGTAAGGGATAGCTCGTACGCGTGCCCAGGAAGAATATAAAAGACAAACAACAACAGTAAGAGACACAAGAAAGTACATGTGCTCATAACTGCATATAACAATTTACAACTGTCCCATTACATTATTACATGCCCAAATTAAAAAGAGTACAACTACATGGGGCATACCCCGAGGGAGCACAAGTTCGCACAACTCTACTAACACTACTGCTGGTGGTACAAGTCTGTCACAACACCTCCTCAAGCGACACCAACGGTAAACCCTGAAAAGAACTGTAAGGGAGTGAGCCTCAACAAGTCACTGGCTCAGCAGGGAACCACCCAAAACCACACACAACACAGGAGAACCTCAACTCCAACGGGTCTCACTGGCAACACCAGAAGCCAAACCATTTCATGCTCACAGTAAAGCGTAATTATATCAATTCACACCAATTCCGGAAATAAGATGAGACAACGAAGAACTAGCACCACGCTACTAGTCTGCCCAATAATTGGAAAGCCTAGGCCACAAGCCTCACAGGCCTGCCATCTCAACAGCTGGTCGCCTAAACTGTAAGCCACACAGGCAAAGCATTGCCTAAGCTACTAGCTTCACTAGCAAGCCTCTAAACATATGGGTAACAGGATTGCTAACCAAGAGCTAATCCTTTATACCCTTAAATCACGATATATCGAATGTCATACTTAAGAAACAGGACTGGCTTCCACGATGTCAATCCATCGCACACTAAATCATATTCGGAAACTTACCCAAGGAAGGGTAAAACACAGCAAGTGGAAGGTCTCACCGCATAGCCTCCACTTCACCATCTGAAAAGGCTAGTACTCAGCGTACTACGAGAAACTAGTACCCACAAAAGATACAGGTACCTACCACCACGAGGTACCACCACTGAAACACAAACACAACTGTGCCACCACTTGGGCACAACATACATAACCAGTCAAACCACAACTAGTGAGTCTCCGCTTACCAACCACAACGATAACCGTGCCAACACCATGGCACACATCAACGGGTAAAACTACAACTAACACACACTATAGCCAATAGCAAAGCACGAGCTGGAAAGCACGACGCCACCACACGGGACAGACTATTGGTTCATGACGCCAGTATCCAACCCGGACAACACAACACAAGAACTACCTCTCAGTCTCGCAGTCACGGACGTAAGGTCCAACTGCCGCTCCACAACACAAGTAAAGCCAAAGAACTGTGGAGACCAACCAAACCACCACAACCTACAGGTCACACACCCTGCAGGCCCATGCCTGGCACCTTTAGAGACTCTGGCCTAAGCTCTCAAAAGTGAGGCATTGGTAACAGGACTAGCCAGGGCCCAGTACGTCTACTGGTGTCCGTAACCCCCAGCTACGAGCGCGCTACAAGTGACGAAACACAAACTCTCACAAGTCATTGTCCCACTGTCGTCTTTCCCTCAGCCGGACGACAACTCTCCCCGAGAGTGAGGGTGTCCAGGAAGACGATAAAACCTCAACGATACCACTGTACCGGGACAAACTCCGAGCACACTCACGTGCCTGGCTCTCCTCGGAACCTGGGGCACCCAACTGAAGAGGCATTCTGGAATAGGCGCCAGACCACCAAACTCAGCAATGCACAAACCACGATGTATACTTGTATATTCTTTATTACAAACCAGAGTACAAATGTCAAGAATAGCTTAACCTCGGTTACCCTGTGTTCTACAAACTACCTCACACCAATACACATGTAAACCACGATAACCATTTACAAACTGGCCTATCATTGGTCATCACATGACCTCCTTGCTACATACATACCATATACACTAACTATACATTAACTCTTAACCTTACTTGCATTACATTAATTAAACCATCTCTATTAGTCCATAAAGGACGTTACAAGACTGAGGCTAGGTTCACACTTGAACCATCATTGCCTAGCCATCACTATACTATGTGCCATACACATATTCATATTACGTAAACACCACACCAACTATGTAAACCATACGTAATCCACCTACCAACCACGTGGGCAACATGCTCATAAAGCTTTACGGGTGCCAATGCACCTCTTACCAAAACCATGCACGTTAAACATCGATAATCGGATAACCATAACAAGAAAAGCATGCAAAGCAGAACCCTCGGCTGTGATTGCGACAGAGGCCATGACCGCCTTCTGATCGCGACGCCATGATATGTCGCGATAAGAAACCCTGTCGCGACGGGTCGGCCTGTCGCGATCTGGTCGCGACAATAGGGTCCGTCGCCTTCTCAGGCGAAAACCCTAATCCGGGAACCGTCTCCGGATTTTTCATGCAAACCACCCTAAACATGATTTCAACCCGTTTTCTTGCTCATTTCACCTCCTAGACATGGTATCTACTGTTTTTAAAGCAATAAACAACCAATATGCAATCCTCGTAACAAATCAAGGTAGAACTCCCTACCTTCACGAAGAACGCGCAATCTATGCATGACGCGGCGTTTCCCCCACTCCTCGCGACGTCCTCGCGTCAAGAGCGCGATGAGAACTCCGCCGAAACGCCAAATTGCCCAACAGAGCCGCAGCAGCTTCTTCCTTGGTCGAGCAGAGCTTGTGAAAGCTCTGTTCGGCCAGCCTGCTTAAAAACCGCACAGCGGTTGGGATCGTGACATACCTTCCCGTCGCGACCTGATCGCGACGGACTAAGGCATCGCCTTCCCATTCCTGACGTCCGCAAACTCCACTCCATGCGCGACATGTGGCGCACATGCAGACGTCGACCCCAGCAGCGGCAATCAAAACGCGACCCCTACTGCCGTCGCGTTCAGAACGCGACCTACACCCCCGTCGCGTTCACATTCAGTGAACCAACGGGCACCACGGGCCTAACCTGCCGGCCCACTAAGCTCCACACAGCACGCGGAAACCAGAACCAAGGCCCAATGACCCCATATTGGTCATGAGCACCATACCAAAACCAGTAAACACAGATCCGAACTACCACTAATCAACAATCCGCGAAGATCCGAAAAACGTGCTACGTTACAAGTCCACTACATAATTCTACAATATGTTTAAAAATTGAAAAGAAACTAGAAAATGACAATTCGCATGAGTTTGGGTGATGATAGCTTAGGTTTGACCAAATTCTGAAAGGTCTCAGACAGAGTAAGTGTTGTCAGTAGGAGAGTGAGTCTTTTGGAGAAGTCACATATACATTTGACTTAATTCACCGAACTTTGAATTTTTAGTGTTCTATATGGTTTATTCGAATTATGAAATTTTTAAGTAGATCAAATTACGAGGGCTTAGAAAGTCGGCATTTGGATGGAATCACCAAAATCGTGATTTTTTCTTCGATCGGAGAGATGACTTTTTTTTATTAATAAGAGATATGATTTTTTTGATATTTTTATTAGATTCAAATATGGGGTACTTCCTTATTGATATGTAATATCTTAAGTAAATAAAACTATATAAATGATATTAAGAGAAATAAGCTATTAAACTATGCATCATAAGGTCTAGACCACTCAAGCCGTAACTTAAACCATGCATCATAAGGCTTAGACAACCCAAGGCACCCCAAATGGGCCAAGGAGCTCGCCTAGTTGGCCTAGGCACCGCCTTTGGATGCTTTTCTGGGTCTCTAAAAGGCGGACTTTTGTCCAGCCATCCATTTGGCGCCTTCCTGCTTAGGCGCCGCCGCTTAGACGTGCACTTTGACAACTGTGCCCCCAACAAAGCAAAAGTGAGGAATAAGATGATACACATTACACAACTTGACTGCCTACTCTTTCACCCTACTACAAATGACGTCAAAAAGATGTTCAACATCCCTTGCAGTCCTACGAAAGATATGGTAATTTCTCTCTGTCCAAATCATTCATAGTGTAGCATGAAGAATGAGCCACCATATAGTGTTGTCCCCCTTAATCGACCAACGCCTCCTCCACTTAAGCATGAAAAAAAGCACATCACCATCAGGAGGAAGCTCTCCTCGAGTAGTACCCGCCGCCGCCTCCCACACCATTGAGCATAAAAGCAGCCCAAGAATATGTGATCGATAGTTTCCTCACCCACCCTACAAAGAACACACATTGACGGTAGCTCTGGGAAGAGGTAGAGTAGTCTATCCTTAGTGAATAGTGGTGCTTGGGAAATTCTCCAGGCAAGAATCTTCACCTTTAGCGAGCTTTTGATCTTCCAAATTTGATAGTGAAACCCATGTTGCAGCCCACCATCCAAAATGATATGATAAGCTGATCTCGCCGTAAAAGTACTGCCCTTATCCCATCTCCACGTCCAACTATCCATAGAGTCGGAGCGTGAAAAGGAGGACAACTGGACAAACAGATCCTCCAGTTGTTGGATCTTAGGCTGATGCAAAATCCTCCTGAATGTAGGTGCCCCGACCCTAGGGAAGGATCAAGCTTCTGAGAGACCAAGCATAGTGGAGCTGACACCACCTAAAAAAGGTCGGGGAATTTCGCACAAAACGCGAGCTCTCCGCACCATGTATCCCTCTAGAATAGTGCCAACTCTCCATTGCCCACTAAGGGCCTAGTCCCCGCAAGAACAATATCTCTACAAGAGGAGATACCTCGCCATAGGGGGAAGTGATGGACCTTTGGGAAGGAGGCAAATCCCAAACTTTGGAATTCTGGAAGTATCTCTGCCTGATGATAGTAGCCGACAAGTAGTCCTCACCAGCCCCTAACCTCCACAACCATTTTAGCCAGCGAAGCCAAATTGAAATCCCAGATGTGTTTCAGCCCCAAACCACCCTGTTCTTGGCTCTTGGTGACTCTCGCCCAACCCACATCATGCCAGCCCCTACTTTTGCCACCACTACCATGCCAAAAGAATCTGCACTGGATGTCTTCCAATTGCTTAGCAATTTGTTTTGGAATTCTAAACATAGATAAAAAGTATGTGGGAAGACTATCTAGCACCATGCTACCGAAGACCAACCTACCACCATATGACAAAGACTTCGCCTTCCAACCCGCCATCCTTGAATCAAACCTCTGCACAATGGGGAGCCAGTTTGAAACTCTCAGCACATCAAGAGAAAGTGGAAGGCCCAAATACAAGATGGGGAAAATCCCCAGCTTGCACCCCAACACTGTCAAAGCTTTCTACAAGGCAAACTCCTCCATATTCACCCAATCAAAAGACTCTTGTCAAAGTTTACTTTCAGCCCAGGAATCTCCTCTAGCATCTCAAACAAAAATCTCACTATGAAAGGCATATACTCCCCTCAGGAAGGAAAAGAATAGTATCATTAGCATACTATAAATGAGAGATGGATTTACAACCGTGGATCCCCTGAATACCTACAAGAGGACCGGCTGCCTCCGCCCTCTCCCACATCCTATCCAGCACACTCGCCACCAACACAAAAAGCAACGGGGAAATAGGATCACCCTACCGAAGGCCATGACCATCAAGAAACCTCATTGATGGCTTGCCATTGATGAGGACAACAAAGGTAGCCGAAGAAACACAAGTCTTGATCCACCCAATCCACTTCTCGCTGAAACCCATCCTCTCTAAAACATGAAAAAAACAAAGCCAATTAATTCTATCATAAGCCTTTCAAAGTCCTGCTTCAAAATTAACCCTTTCTCTCTGCGTTGCTTGAGGGCAAACAAACATTTATGAGCCACCAGAAAATTATCAAGAATGTGTCTACCTTTAATAAAGGCACCTTAAGCTTGCTCTACTAGCCTATCCATTACACAAGCCAACCTGAAAGCCAACACTTTGGACAAAATCTTATAGGAACCATTCAACAAGCTAATCGACCTATAATCATAAAGAGAATGACTTACTGCACTTTAATAAAGTGCAGTAAGTGCAATCCACCTAGGATGACAGCCCATGTGGCGCCACATGGGCTGTCAGGTGGATTTTTTTTTTTTTTTTGAAATCTAGCTTTTTTTTTTGGAGCCTAACCCACCTATTTTGGAGCCCAACTTTTTATTTTGGAGCCCAACTTATCTTTTGTTTTGGAGCCAAACTATTTTTTAGGCTCCAAAATAAAAAGTTGGGCTCCAAAATAGATGAGTTGGGCTTCAAAATAGATGGGTTAGGCTCCAAAAAAAAAGCTAGCCCAACTTTTTATTTTGGAGCCCAATTTATCCTTTGTTTTGGAGCCAAACTATTTTTTATGCTCCAAAATAAAAAGTTGGGCTCCAAAATAGATGGGTTGGGCTCCAAAAAAGATGGGTTAGGCTCAAAATAAAAAGCTAGATTTCAAAAAAAAAAAAAAAAAAAAAACCACCTGACAGCCTATGTGGCGCCACATGAGCTGCCATCCTAGGTGGATTGCACTTACTGCACTTTCCTAAAGTGCAGTAAGTCTTTCTCAATCATAAAAGCACACACCATCCTTTTTCTTTGGAATCAGCACAACATGTATTTTATTAACTCCACCAAGTGAGCCCTACCCCTCTTGAATTCTGCCACTGTAGCAATCAAATCTTCCTTGACAATGTGCTAACACTTCTAATACAACGCCACAGGAAAGCCATTGGGTCCCGATGCTTGATCCCCTGCCAAATCAAAACTAGTTTTGCATACCTCCTCCTCCGAGCAAATATGGTCCATAGTCACACTATCCGCCACTGACAAGCGTTGAAAAAGATCCTCTTGGAGCCTTGGCCTAAAGTTGTCCTTCTCTGTAAAGAGCCGCTGATAGAAGTCCCTTGCCTTGTCTCTAATGTCCTCCTCTTATGTAATGGTCTCATCACCCATGCAGATGCGTGAGGTAGCATTAACCCTTCTTCTGTGGGAAGCCACTTTCTAAAAATAAGTTGTGTTACTGTCACCTTTTTTGATTCATTTGTTTCTATATCCCTGTTTCCAATATTTCTTCCTTGCATAGAATGTCCTCGTATTGCTCTTTGAGAGAGTCCCGCACCCCCTGTCCTTTTCATCAAGAAGGTCTGTCTCCTCTAAAATGTCCCAAGCGTCAATCTACTGCAGCATGCTACTTTTGGCTTCCTTGCCCGGCATGGTCTTATTCGCCCCCCAACCTCTCAAAACCTGAGCCATGTAGCTCAACCTCCTCACAAGTGTATCCATAGCTGAAGGTCCTCTCTCCATAGTATGCCAAGCCTCTATCACCACAGTCATGAAGTCGTCCTCCCTCATCCAGGCTAGCTCCAACCTAAAGCTATTTTTCCTGATCTGAATTCTGGAAGTCTTTAAAATAATAGGCCTGTGATCCCACACCACTCTAGTCTGTGCTACAATATGGAAGTGAGAAAAATGGTCCTCCCAGTCCACTGAAATCAAGAACCTATCCAACCTAGAGCAAGATGCCTCAACTCTAAGGTAAGACCAGGTAAAGAAGCCATCGGCCGTGCCAATATCCACCAAGGCTGCCTCCTGGACAAACTCAGAAAAATCCTCCATGCACCCATCAGCCATAGGAGAGCCAGACCTCTCCGATGTATGAAGCACAATATTAAAATCTCCTCTAAGGCACCATGGTCTCCCCGAGGACTGGTGAAAAAACAACAGATCCCCCCACAACTGCTTCTTATCCTCCCTGGATTGAGGTCCATATACCCCAGTAAAGTCCCAGGAGAAACCATCCTTCACCCCCTTGAAGTGCACCGACACTACCCATCTATTGACCACTCTATCTTCTAGTACCTCCACCACTTCGAAAGGGTTTTACAAGATCATCATTCCCCCATAATTGCCCCAAGCAGTTGAGGCTACACCATAAGTCAGCCAGTTTCCCCTTATCTCCCTCAAGATAGCACCTAGCTCCCCATCCCACTTGATCTATTGCAGACACAAAATATACACCTTACACCTACGTACCAACTCCTTGACAGCCCTTCTCTTCTCTGCTCCCCCAAGACCCCAAATGTTCCAAGGGAGTACCTTCATCAGCAAACAAAAGACACCCACTCCTCCCTCCTGTCAACCATCTCATCCTCCATCCTTTGCATCCCTCTCCCCGCTGCCCTGATATTGGCACTCCACCTCTTCAAAACCTTGACATATGCCCCTTCAAATCCTTCTCTGCCTCCCCAACTGAAGAAATCCTTACCATCTTTGCCACCACCTTAGCATTATCTATGCATAGGGCCTCCGCTTCCTTCAACAAGGTCTTCAACGCCTCCAACCGCAGTGCCGAAGAGGCACCACAGTCTCCAACATTGTGCACGATCAACTCCCTCCCGCTAACTTCCCAGGGAGACGAGCCTGCCATCTCCACCTCCTCTTGGTGTTGAAAGGCCACCAAGTCTGAGATTCCCTGCACCTCTAGGACGTCCGGGGATGGCCTGCCAAGGGCGACAGAGAGGTCTTCTCCACTAGAAGGATGACCAGCAGGGGAGAAGAAACCAACTCCCTAGGATGACTGGAGGAGGCCATGCTCCCCGATTCACTGCCAACTCCCGAAGTGACAACATCAAGAGCTTGCTCAACCTACGACATCCCCCTCTGATCCCGATTGCAGAGCAAGTCAAGGGAGCTCCCAAAGGGCACATCACATGCTCCTAGCTCCTGGAGCCACCCGTTGGGGCCGACTTGGAAGCTGTTCGTCACCTCCTTAGACAGGGAGTTGTCTCGCTGCTGCGTCAGAGAGCTTCCAGAAGGGAGCCCCAGCCCGGCCTCCGCTATCGGGTGAAGAAGACAACCAGAGACGGGCCCCGACAGACTGATAAGCAGCTCCAGATGCGAAATGGGTAAGTCATCGAGCCGCAGCTTGGGTTCCACAGTCAGTCCACCCCCGATCGGTTCAAATAGAGGCCGATTCACCTCCCAGACCCCACTCGGCTTGTTGCAGACTGGACTGGGCGCAAACGGAGCCCCAATAGGGATCCGCTCGCCCGGGCGATTTGAAGTCGAATTGCCCGCGCAAGTCCCTTCTACCACCTCTGGACGCAATAAAGGATGCCCTAGCTCCTGCATCGTCGCCGGGGGGGCAATCACCTCCTCTAGGAAGTGACACCGAATGACCAGCCTCTTGTCGTCGAAGCCAACTACAATTGCTGCCGGAATCTCTGCTGGAGAGCCCGCCATAATGGTTGCTAGGATCTTCAATCTATCTTCCGTCACCTCAAACTCCGTCGACCCCTGTACCAACTGACCAAAGGGGCGGACTAGGAAGGAGACCCCCATCTCATCACAGAGACCAATCGGGATACCCTCCAAGGCTCTAAAGCATCGTTTCGGCAGGGGTGGAAAGGTTCCCCACTTCGGGGGGCCCCGTCGCATGCCAAGAAAGGCTTCTTTGACCATCATGACCCCAACCTTCATGGCCTTCAAAGCCCTTTCTTCCCCACTGCAAACGGCCATAAATAACCTCGGGGTGACTCTCAGGACCTCCCATTCCATCCCAGTGATAACTTCTAGTTTGCTTTTCACTCCACCATCTTTAACTTGCCCTGCCAACAAAGCAACTGCTAGAGTCTTCCTCTCCAACTCCGTCGGCTGAGGACATAATCTGCCGGCAGCTCCCCAACTTCAACCACCTTCTCGGAGTTAGGAATCCCCTGTGAGGGCTTCACCTTGCTCTTGACCACCTCTGCAAAGGATCAGGGTTCACGACCATCCAACTGCAAGGTCGCAGTCCCCCGAACCTTCCGTGCACCTCCTCGAGACTTCGAGAGCCAACGAGTTGCAGGGCACCACTTCTGCAGGTGCCCTCTTCTCCCACACTCGAAACACATCGGAAGAGTGGAGGACGGCCCCCTACGGCCATCCCGCGAAGAGGCACCAACCTCCCTCACTGGACAAATACCCGTGGAGCCTCCACCACCTCCTTCCATGGATCGCTGACCCCTCCCTCCTGAAAGGGAGCTGTTTGGCCCAGGCATCTGGACAGATCTCCACAACATCTCTCTTTAGAAAGCTAGAGAGAGAAGATATATCTCTAAACATTAACTCACCACCTACTATTTTATTCCATTCATTTAACTCAATCACAGTTGAGTTAAGAGGGCAAAAAGACTAACTTGCCCTCTATCCCTCTTAAAAAATTATTTTTTAATAACTCTCTCCTACATGCCCCTCTCTCTCTTCGGCCCCTCCACCGGCTCTCCACTTCTCTCTCTCTCTACATTCTCTCTAACACACTCACCCACCGGGACCACAGGGGGAGGCCCCCTCCGGCACCCCAAGGGCGAGGGGACCATTGTGGTGGGAGTCATACGCCATTGACGTGCTGCCGGGGAGCACCAAGGATGACACCTGCATCTTCGTCTATAGCATCGTCCAGTGCAACCTGTAGTCGCTGGCCCACACCACCGATAACATCACCCGCCACCGGCTGCCTTCCTCTTCTCCCTGAGCAACCATGCCCTGTTTGGTTCAGCTTGCTCGCTACCCCCTTCTATCTCTCTCTCTTTCTCTTCCGTTGGCCATAGCTTTCTGGGTTCCTCCCATGGTGGGAACTCTCCCCATCCCCACTCTCGTCAGTGTGGGTTAGTATTGCATTTAAATATGTAACCCAAGAGGTCAAAGATTAAAAGATGGGTGGAGGGGAATAAACAAGAGCATCGCCAATGAGGAACCATGATGTCCTCTCCTGTGCAGCAGCACCACCCAAAAATCCCACGGGCATCCCCAACCCTGATGTCATCGTCATTGCCATCTTGCTTAGATATCCTTGGATGTTTTATTAATACTTCATCTGACCTCGTCCTCGTTGTTGTCCCCCCTGCCCTCTCTCTCTTTCTCTAATTAACCCCCGCCGGTGTGGGAGACAGCCGGAGGAGCAGAACCAGATGCTGTAGTTTAATGGCCTCCTGCCCACAGTTTCCAGTTTTAATGGCTGGTGTGTTTTTCTCACACACCAGCCATTAAGCTACAGTGACTGCTTTCCGAGGAAGAAACTGCAGCGTCTACCGTGGCAGGTATGATCGTCTGCACACAGTTTAATGGTCGCTCTTTCTCTCTATGTTCTCTCTCCCTCTCTCTCTGTCTCTCTCACACACACACGTGTGCACCGGAACCGGAGGGGGAGACTCCCCTTTGGCTCCCCCAGCCCCCCCCCACCCTGCTTTCTCTCTCTCTCTACATTCTCTCTCTTCATTCTATCGTTTCTTTATCTTGCTATCTCTCCCTCACTTTTTTAACAGGGATATTTTAGTAATTGACTTATTTTTAAACAGTTCCTCTACATGATAGCGGAAATATTTCTCAAATTCTAACGGCTAATTAACCATGGAGACAACTGATGACTTTTTTAGATTTCAGGGGTATGAAACTAATATGCAGATTTTGGGGGTATAATCAAGAATATGATGTATTCCAGGGGTATTTATGTAATTTTCCCAAAAAAGAACAGACATTGTAAAGGCATACTTGTCATCATGTGAAATGGCAAAACTGAAGTTCTCAATGTGCATTGCCTGTAGTCATGGAAGCAACCTTTCTTTTGGTTATAGTTGGTTTGAGTAAGACAACACTATCTTCAATATCTTATAATGTGCATATGAAGTAAAGAAAAGTTTCTTCCTCTTTTATTTATGATTTCTTGATTAAGTCTACCTTTTTCTTTTCACCCTTCTGTTTGCAGCCGCATCTCGAAAGTGGTGACAAAAGTACGTACCTTAAAATCCCCATCTTATGATGTTATTTGTGGAGGTTTAGCTTCTGTCATCTTTCCTAGATGCAATGATATTAATACTTTTTGAGTTGTCTTATTTCAGTTATAATGCCGCCTTCTGCTCTTGACCGTCTTGGTAAGCAAATTCGATTTTTCATTATCATCCAGGCATGCCTTTATTTCACATGACAATCTTTATGATAGATACACGAGCATATGATTTATGAATTGGCTGAGCCTTAGGCATTTCTGAGTTCGCAACATAGTATGTTGCTTGGCATACACCATCTATCTGAAACTAGCTGCCCATGTTATAGCATTTACATTCTGACAGTTTTACCTTATTGGTAATTCTTATATTTAGATCCTAATTAATGGTATTCACTTTCTTCATGCAGCTTCATTGCACATTGATTATCCTATGTTATTTGAACTACGCAATTCTGCAACTGAGAGAGTTTCACACTGTGGTGTACTTGAGTTTATTGCTGAAGAAGGAATGATCTACATGCCATATTGGGTACGCATCCCTGAAGGAAGAGAACTTTTTACTTACTAGTCACATGACTTCTAATTTGAATGTTCAATGCATTCTTCTCTTGATTGAGTTATTTATAGATGATGGAAAACATGCTTTTACAAGAGGGAGATATTGTTAGAGTCAAGAATGTAACCCTTCCCAAGGGTACATATGTGAAATTGCAACCTCATACCCAGGACTTCTTAGATATCTCAAACCCAAAGGCTATGTGAGTGTGCTATTCTAGTCTTTTAATATACAGATCCGCAAATAGCTGAATCTCACTTCATTTACAGAAAAATCATTTTTTTGGTTTTTTCCCCTACTTTTTGCTGAAATGAATTATCCTTGTCATTTGGCAGCTTGGAGACAGCTTTAAGGAGTTTCTCTTGTTTGACAACTGGAGACAGTATCATGGTGGCCTACAACAATAAGAAGTACTATATAGATATTGTCGAAACAAAACCTTCTTCTGCCATAAGTATTATTGAGACGGATTGTGAGGTGGACTTTGCACCTCCCCTTGATTATAAAGAACCAGAACGACCTGCTGTTTCTACTTCATTAAACAAAGTGCCAGCACAAGGTTTTCATTTCAGTTGTCTCATTTGCATGTGATTATTTTGGTCAAGTGAAGTTTTTTCTGCGTAACATTGTCTTTTACTATGATTGCAATACTTCATATGAAAAGTTATTTTTTCTCTCAATCTCCCATTTGTCTCATATTGCCTGTTGGGGTACTTCATCTGGCAAGCATGATTGGTCTATGGATTCACTGATCCATCGCATGACATATAGGGGCGGGGCATAAACAGGCATTGACAAAAACATGAGTATAATTTGTTTCACATTTTCATTTATATGTATTGTGAAGAGTTGAAAAGGAAATCAAACTGGGAATGTATTCACATTCCGGCTTTTCTCTCTTCAAGATACTGGCAGGTCCAGCTATGTTGCTTCTTTTTTGTTAATTCATTACGTGGCTTATACTGATTTTTCTAAGCTTATACTGATTTTTCTAACCAATGTGATCTTAATGTTTTTTCCTTCATTGTTACTGCAGGAGCAATTTTTCTTCTTTTACATTGCTGTGACATTACTTTTCTGATTATGTTTTTCTAGTAGATTATGTTGAAATATATATGACATATATCACCATATCTTAAAGCGTTGTTTCCTACACACATGTTAAACTTTACTTTGGAGAGGGAATGCTTGTGTAGATGGAATTTTTTGGACCAGACTCTTATCTTTCCTTAGAATCGCTGTGTATTTGTACTCTTATGCACATTACTTTCTGTTTTTTTTTTTAAATTTGGAAACTTTACTATTGTGTCAATCAATCAACTTTTTGATAGGCCTGATGTCGAGTACCGTACAAGATTTTCATCCTTTACTCCAGAGCCTTGTCTGCTTATGCTGGGGTGTTCTTTGGTACCGACGCGTTACATTGGAACCCGGATGGAATCATAAGTGCGTAAGGACTAGTTAGGCCCCATAAGCAACGCATTGCAATGGAGCACGATTGCGGTGTCAAATAGACAAGGGTTCCCGTGTGGGGTTGGACGAACACGGGGAAAGAAGTTAGTCCAAAAGGATAGGATCTGTCTAGCTACTTGGAATCAGGGTTGGTCAGATCAGAATCGAGGGACGAATTGGGAAAATCCTGATTTGCCCAGATTCGCCCCGATTCCCCGATTCCCTCAAATCGATCCGATTTGGATTGATTCACATGGGTACATATATATATATATATTATGTATAGTTATATACAATATATCATATGATCTATATATTGCATATATATTATATATATATTACAAATACATATATATCATATGATATATATTACATATCATATTTGAGATACATTTATATTGATTAGATAAATATATGTAATATATATCATATTTATAAGGGGAAATTAATTAGAAGTCCCTGACTGTAATAGAGAGGTCCTTACTGTAACATGATTTAACATATACTGTAACAGGAAATAACACTTACTGTAATGAGTTACAGCTCTGTCAGGGACTAGAAAATAAGTCAAATATCTATCAAGGACTTCTAATTAATTTTCCCTATTTATAATGTATGAAGGGAATCAACAGAGTCGAACGAATTAGGGATTGTTTTGCCCTTAATTCGCGCCGATTCGGGGGAATCTGGCCGATTCGCCCTGATTCGACAAACCATGCTTAGAATATAGGAATCTTAACAGGCAAGGGTTTAGAGTTGGTTAAGTTAATGAGGGATAGGAGGGTTAACATAGCATGTCTACAAGAAATTAGGTGGAAAGGATCTAAAGCTAAAGATATTGATGGATATAAAATTTGATATACAGGAAATAGTAACTCTAGAAATGGTGTGATTATAATAATAGATAAAGACTTAAAAGATGAAGTTGTAAGAGTTAATAGACTACGGGATGGATTTATTTTAATTAAATTTATCTTAGGTGAGGATACTTTGAATTAGTTAGTGCATATGCACCACAAGTGGGTTTAGAAGATGGCATTAAATAACAATTTTGGGAGGCTATTGATAGATTGACCCAAAATATCCTTAGTGAAGTGAAACTTTTTGTCGGTAGGGATCTTAATGGCGGTGGGTAAAAGAAATTGAGGATATGAAAGGATTCATGAGGATTTAGTTTTGACGAGAAAAATCATATGGGCACTACTATTCTTGATTTTTCTATGGCCTATGATCGACCTTTTTTAAGAAGAGAGACAAACACTTAATAACATACAAGAGTGGAACACATAAAAGTCAAATTGACTATTTTCTTATTAGAAAGACCGATAAAATTTTATGTGAAGATTATAAAGTTATTCCTGGAGAGAGTTTAGTCCACAACATAGGTTACTAGTAATGATTGTTCTTATCCCAAAATTCAAAAGAAAAACCATCATAAATAACTATTCTAAGATTAAGTGGTGGAATTTAAAAAATAAAAATTTAAAAACATTTTAAAATCATCTAGTAAACGAAAATATTTGGAATTTTGATCAAGAAATTAATGTTAGTGGAATAATGTTACAAATTGTATAAAAAATGTAGTAAAATGACTTTCAGGTGAATTTAAAGGTAAAAGGAATGTAGAAAAAGAGACTTGATGGTGACATGAGGAAATTCAAAATACCATTAGAGCAAAAAGAGAATATTTTAAAGCTTGACAAACTAACAAAAATAATCAAACTTTAGAAGCTTATAAAATAGCTAAAAATAGGGTTAAGAAAATAGTTAGTGAAGCTAAATCCAAGGCGTTTGAAAAATTATATAATAAAGTAGGAACCTGAGAGGGTGAAAAAGATATATTTAAACTTGTTAAATTAAGAGAAATGAAAAGTAGAAATTTAGATCATGTTTGTTACATTAAGGATGAAGATCAAAGAGTTTTAATTAAGGACCTAGAGATTAAAGAGAGATGGTATAGATATTTTAAAAAATTACTTAATGGAGATTGCTTCAAGAATTTCTCTTTAGAAGAGAACCAAGAGTCAATAAAATTTAATAAATATTAGTATTTCGTGCGTATTAAGATGTCAGAAGTGGGTTATGCTTTAAGAAAAATGAAAATGGATGAGACCTTGGGACCAAATGGCATATCTATTGAAGTGTGGAAAGGCTTAGGAGACATTGGTATTAAGTGGCTTACTAAAATTTTCAATAAAATTTTGAAGGAACAAAGGATGCTGAAGGTGTTGTGGTTCCTTTCTATAAAAATAAAAAGGATATTTAAAGTTGCAATAATTATCGTGGAATCAAGCTTATAAGTCATACTATGAAATTTTGGGAAAGAGTAATTGAGAAATGAATTCGGTGGAATAACTATTGTATCAGAAAATCAATTTGGTTTTATGCTGAGTAAATCTACTATAGAAGTTATTTTCTTATTATGACAGTAAATGGAGAAGAATAGAGAGATGAGAAGAGATTTATACATGATTTTTTTTTGATTTGGAGATGTATGTTCGAGTATCGAGAGAATTGATTTGGTAGACACTAACAAAGAAGAGAGTCTCTCAAGGATATGTTGACTTGGTTCAGGATATGTACGAATGTGCCACTAATAGTATGAGAGCTATTGCTAGAGAAACGCTTGAATTTTCGGTCAATATAGGTTTGCATCTAGGTTTTGCACTAAGTTTATATCTCTTTGCTCTGGTTATGGATGAAGTAACAAAACAATTGTATGATGATATCTCTCGGTGTATGTTATCTGCAGATGATATTGTCTTAACTGATGATAGTATTTATGATTTAAATGTTAAGTTAGAAAGTTGAAGGCATGCCTTGGAGTCTAAAAGTTTTAAGATTAGTAGAAGCAAGTCCGAATTTATACATTGTAATTATAGTAATGGGAGGATGTTATAAGAAGATATCGTTCTAATTGATGGACAAAATATTCTTAAGAGTAGTAACTTTCGATACTTAGGATCTATCATCTAAGAGAACAAGGAGATTTATAACGATGTTGCACAAATGATGAATGTAGGTTGATTAAAATGGAGAAGTCCTCAGTGATCGTCATATACCCGTGAAACTTAAAGGGAAGTTTTATAGAATAGTTGTGAGGCCTGTTTTGTTATATGGTACTGAGTGTTGGGTAGAATGTAAGAAACATATTAACAAAATGTGTGTAGTAGAGATGAGGATGTTGAGATCAGGGTTTGGCGTGCCGGATCGGATCGGGCCGATTCGGGCGAATCGGAGCGGATCAAGGGAAACCCGATTCGCGATTCGCCTGATTCGGTTCGATTCGCCTGATACCTGTTCAGGGCCTTCAAGCAGGGTTGTCAGGACTCAGGATCCTGTTCAGGCAGGGTTGTCAGGATCCCCTTATTTACCAGAATATCATTTAAGTAAATGAAACTATAACGTTTACTTAAGATATTACATGTAAATAAGGAAGTACCCCCCATTTGAATCCAATAAAAATATCAAAAAAATCATATCTCTTACCAATAAAAAGTCAACTCTCCCATCGAAGAAGAAAATCACGATTTCAATGATTTTAGCGAAATGCTAACTTTCTAATCTCTCATAATTTGGTCTATCTAAAAATTTGATAATTCAAATAAACCATATGGAGCACTAAAAATCTAAAGCCCGGTAAAAAAAGTCAAGTGTGCATGTGACTTCTCCAAGGGAGCCGCTCTCCTACTGACAGCACTTAGTCTGTTTGAGACCTCTTAAGATTTGGTCAAACCTAAACTATCATCACTCAAACTCATGAGAATTGTCACTTAGGGAAGCACCATGAGTTTGAGTGATGATAGTTTAGGTTTGACCAAATCTTAAGAGGTCTCAAACAGACTAAGTGCTGTCAGTAGGAGAGCGGCTCCCTTGGAGAAGTCACATGCACGTTTGACTTTTTTTACCAGACTTTAGATTTTTAGTGTTCCATATGGTTTATTTGAATTATCAAATTTTTAGATAGACCAAATTATGAGAGATTAGAAAGTTAGCATTTCGCTAAAATCATTGAAATCATGATTTTCTTCTTTGATGGGAGAGTTGACTTTTTATTGGTAAGAGATATGATTTTTTTGATATTTTTATTGGATTCAAATGGGGGGTACTTCTTTATTTACATGTAATATCTTAAGTAAATGAAACAACAAATTATAACATTTACTTAAATGATATTCAGGTAAATAAGGAGATCCTGACAACCCTGCCTGAACAGGATCCTGAGTCCTGACAACCCTGCCTGAAGGCCCTGAACAGGTATCAGGCGAATCGGACCGATTCGGTCCGATTCCATGCGAATCGAACCGAATCAGGGAGAACCCGATTCGGTTCGAATCGCCGATCCGTCAAACCTTGGTTGAGATGGCTGCAAGGTTTTGCCATATCGGATCTAGACTTTGTCTCGGGATGGTCAAAGAGAAGAGATCTCGGAGAGATCAGGATAACATAAAAGCGTGGATCACATAGGTTCACATAGATAATTCCTTAAGGAACATAGATAATTGCATACATTCTCAACCCTCAACCATGGATGACATAGGTTCACATATATCATACAACAAGAGTGTGGGAATTGGGATTTAGGATGTGCATTTTCATTTTTCTCTCCTTAGGATTCTAGTTTCTTTTCAATTAGAAAGTGAAAAATCTCACGAGTTTAGGTGATGATAGCTTAGGTTTGACCAAATCCTGAGAGGTCTCGAGCAGACTAAGTGCTGTCAGTAGGAGAGTGGCTCCCTTGGAGAAGTCATATGTACGTTTGACTTTTTTTATCGGACTTTAGATTTTTAGTATTCATTAGGTTTATTTGAATTATGAAATTTTTAGATATGTCAAATTATGAAAAATTAGAAAGTCGTTATTTTGATGGAACCACCGAAATCGCGATTTTCTTCTTGGATGGGAGAGTTGACTTTTTATTTGTAAGAGGTATGATTTTTTTGATATTTTTATTGGATTCAAATGGGGGGTACTTCCTTATTTACATGTAATATCTTAAGTAAATGAAACTTAAATGATATTCAGGTAAATAAGGGGATCTTGACAACCCTGCCTGAAGAGGCATCTTGGTCTTCTCGTTTCTCGGGAAGGGGCCGAGACCGATATTCTCGCGAGAATCTCGCAAGATTGCATACCATGGATGGCTGCGTGGTAAGAGGAAGAAAAATAAGATTAGGAATGCACGTTTCTGTGAGGACTTAGGGATAGCTTCAATTGATAGAAAAATGAGAGAATAGACTCAGGTGGTTTGGGTACGCGCATCTTCGCCCTAACTCGACACTGGTTAGAAGATGTGACTAAATATTAGTGGATGTCAGTAAAAGAGTTAGGGGAAGGTCTAAAATGAGATGGTGCAATATTATTAAGAAGGATTTTGACTTCTTAGGTTTAAACATGATTATAACACTTGATAGAAATCTTTGGTGGAAAAAGATTTATGTAGTTGACCTCAAGTTATGGAATAAGCTCTGATGATGATGATGATGATTTCAGAGCCTTGTCTGTAACTTTTATTAATGGTCGATCAGATAAAGTTGGTTTCAATTCCTTATCTTCATTAGGTTTCACCAGTGTATTTGCGTGCATATGTTTTTGATATATTCTTTACTAGAGATTTTATTTGTTTCATTCATCGATGTGACCTTTTTACTTGTTCATGGCACCATCTAGTAACTCTGATTTATCCTTCATATAAAAAAGTGTGGTCCTATCACAGATCTTTTTGTGTTGGCATAGGTGTTTCATTCCACATCTTATCCCAAGTTAAAGCTTACACTGAGAATTAAAAATAATAATTTCTAGATACTGTTTCATGCATTTGTTTACAACTTTACATTATATAAGATATTTCAAGAACCAAGGTTTGCCAAATAAGATCTCGAATTTGTCTCAGAGGATTGGGAGGGAAGAGATATCGGGGAGATCTCAGTAAAATCTCGAGAGATCACAAGATCTCGAAAAATGTCATATATGATGACAACAATAAAATCGATTCCTAAATAACATATATAATTATATATATTCTCAACAATGGATAACATAATTTCACATCAATATCATAAAACACATATATTAAATAAAGTAAATGCATATAAATAAAAAGATCAATGGTGTACATAAATTAACATGTCTATATCTCACGATAAAAGTACATAAAAGAAAGTCAATACATATCCATGATACAAATATTGGCCAATTGGTCATCACTTTATTCACTTAGACTTTAATATTGTTCAGAATAATAATTTTGAACATAAACACAATATTGCTCCCATTTCATCCTTTATTGATACATATGTATGTACTCTCTCACATATGTATTATACTCGTGAGTAGAAACATTAATCAAGATCTTAATCCGAGGGTATAAATGATAAGAATATGACACAGTTGGCACTACCATTGGTAAAAAATGTGGATATGCATAGGGAGTGCTATATGATCCATATCCGTAACCATAAGATGAGTTAGAGGACTCTTGTTGTGGAATATATCCATAACCATAAAATGAGGTAGAGAACTCTTGTTGTGGAACATATCCATAACCATAAGATCCATAACCATATGATGAAGACGATGCCTTTTGAATTCCTCCATATATCCCACAAGAACCAGAAGAAACATCCATTGAACTAAATGTGCGAGAAAGTTTTGCTTCATCATCGTGTTGCATTCTCCGATCTTGATGATTCTTTCTTCGACATTCATATGCACTTGGGGCAATAGTAAGGTGAGAGGATTGATCATCTCCCATCCAATGTTTGCCATATCGGATCTTGGCTTTGTCTCGGGAGGGTCAAAGAGAAGAGATCTCGGTAAGATCTTGGAGATCAGGATAACATAAAAGTGTGGATCATATAGGTTCACATAGATAATTGCTTAAGGAACATAGATAATTGCATACATTCTCAAATCTCATCCATAGATGGCATATGTGCACATATATCATACAATAAGAGTGTGGGAATTGGGATTCGAGATGTGCGTTTTCACTTTTCATTCCATAGGATTTTACTTTAAGCATAAAAAAAATAATTCATGACATGGGAACCTATGATAAAATATCTTATTTATTTGAATATCACAGTGGACCATGATTAGGACTTAGTTGCTGTCAGTAGGAGAGTGGCTCTCTTGGAGAAGTCATATACATGTTTGATTTTTTTCAACAGACTTTCAATTTTTAGTGTTTTATTGGGTTTATTTGAATTATGAATTTTTTAGATAGACCAAATTATGAGGAATTAGAAAGACGCTATTTTGATAGAATCATCAAAATCACGATTTTTTTCTTGGATGAGAGAGTTGTTTTTTTATTGACAAGAGATATGATTTTTTTGATATTTTTAGTGGATTCAAATGTGGGGTACTTCTATTTTTACATGTAATATCTTAAGTAAATGAAACTATAAATACTAACATTACTTAAATTATATTCAGGTAACCCTAGCTTCAGAGGATTCTAACACTAAGTCCCTGACTACTCATCTCGGCCTTCTCGTTTCTCAAGAAGGCGCCGAGACTGAGATTCTCGCGAGATTGCTTTCTATGCTCCCATCACATGAGTATGTCCTTCATTGTTTCCATGCCTTTCCTCAACACCCTCCCCATCACCTTCCACCACTCCCTCCATGATCATCATCACCATCACTTCCATGAGTTCGATAAGATGATTCATTATCACTGTAATGCTTAGAATCTTTAGAAAATCCTATCAAAAGCAGGGTCATCATTATGACGATGAGTAGACTGAGAAGATGATTAAAAAATTTAACGTGTAATTGCATACACATCAATGCCTACCTCTCGTGCTGCACTAGAAACCTCTTTTGATGGTGGACCATCTTTTTCATCCAAGGTGTTAGTTGCAATCTATTCAGCATATGGATTCTCTCGATCATCCATGTCATTTTCACCCAATAATGTAAAATAATTAAGTGGATCATCCTCAAGTTCACCCCCCAGCCATGCTAAGCCTTCATCCTCTTGATCTTCAGTTGCATATTGTAATGACAAAATACAAGTTTCTTTAACTTCTAATAAGACAATCATCTATTTCTTGGCTTTGTGTACCGATATAAATATATTCCAATTTCTTTCACAAGGTGAAGCTGATGTTGTTTGTGACAAAACTTCAACTACGAGTTGTCTCAACTTTGAACACTAGTGCATGGTTTCCATACATTTTTCACCATTCTCCTAAAAAATCACAAGTAATAGTTGTAACTTGTGAGGAATAGATGCACATGCACTATATACATAAGTACGATAATTCATAATTGTAAAGTACTAACTTGGCCACATAATCTCTCTACTTGCTATAGCATTCTTCGTTCCAAATATGGCCAATCCTTCTCTAAACTTGATAATCTATGGAATAAAATTTCTCCTAATTAATTGTCATAAATATTTTTTTTTAAATTTAAAATTACGAGTTTAACTACTTCACCTCATTCCCAAATTGAGATCTCTCTTTTGATTTTGGAAACAATTTATCAAAGACTTCATGTACAACCTTGATAAGTGTTTGATTATCTCCCAATCATTGTTTGTATTGATATTTAGGATTTAGAAAATAAGCTAAAATAACAAACAAAATTAGGAGTTAATAGATTACTAGTTAAATAATTCATTTGATAATATACTAAAGAAAATTGGTAAGCATAAAAAACTCGCTAGCCTTGTAGATAGGTGCATTCATTGATTTCAACCATCTTTCATCAATTATCTTATGCACCCAAGTATAATTTCTTGAAGATGATACCTTAATTCCCTCTTTCATAATGGTCATAGCTTGATAAACAAAACCCATGTTAGGATATTTATCTGTATCCTAACTCTCAACACATGATACATGGGATCCATAATCTTCACAAAATCTCGTGTATAATCTTAAAACATCATAGTGCATATGATTTGCTCACATTCTTCCTTATTAGAGTGTTCCTAAAATTAGAATTGGACTATTCAGAACTAAGGAAAAAATTTCGCAAACCATCTCAACAAACTTTGGAGGGATAAATAATTCATTGCAAATTGAGTTGGTCTAGGTTGAATGAATCTCGCCCACAAAATTTTCAAACTTGATCAACAACCCAATCATGATTATATATAAATCTAATGACAATTCGGCCCATCTCCACACCTTTCTTAACCATACTATATTTAGCCACATGTTCAAACATCAAATCTATACAATGAGTAGTACATGGAGTCCAAAAAGGATTGTACTTCTTTCATAACAAAGTACCTACCTTTTTGTAACTACTTGCATTATCTGTAACAATCTATACTGCTCTCCTTCTCCCAGTTTGCTTGATCTTCTCTTCCTTCGATTACATGATGTACTCATGGTTTTTTTCTTTACCTGTTGCATCAATACAGTCTAAAAATATAACATGTCCTGCACTATGAATCATGAAATTAATAATGGACATTCTAGTAGGTCTAATCCATCCATCACATAAAAGAGAAAAACCATGAGCATCCCAATGTGGCTCGAATTTTTTCACATCACCTTCCATCTCAGCCACCAACTCATTTAAATATTTATCTCGAATTTTTTTAGGAGTTGGTGGGAGATTTGCACGGCCAAGATTTTGTGCCTCAATTATTATATTCTTAAAATGATGTTCCCCAGTAACATTTGTAGGAATATGGTTGAAAATGATGAATTTTGATACCATTTTATCTAGAGACTCTCTTAATGGTCCCTTTGTCAACATGGTTGAAATTTTTGGCTGTCTTGCATCATCAGACTTGTACAACCTTGCCTCAATTATTGGTTCAGACACCTTTCCTCTAGAACTTTTTCTCATAAAATCTGTTGTAGTTCACTTCGTCTTCTTCTCAAAACCACATCCACTAACTCCTGTTGCTTGAGCTTGAATTCTTTCACATTCCACTTCATCAATATTCATCGATCTACAACAGAAGACACTGCATTGCGGTGATATTCATGAGCTTTTTCCCCTTCATCATGCTCGTCATTAGAATTGCCTCCCATATCATGCAACTCTTCCATGACCTTTTCTTTTGTTGTTTTTGCCTTCACGGCTTCTAAAGTTTTTTGCTGCTTCAATGCTTTCAATTATTTCTGCACTTTTGGGGGACAAAGTAGACACTTTCACACATCTTGTCCCCTTTTCCTAATTAAATGATTTTTCAACCTTGTAACATCACCGGCTTTCTCACTTTTCCACAAAACTTGCATTTTGACCCTTTGCCCTCAGGTGTTCCATATTGCCAACCAATGTTAGAAGAAGACATATTTCTACAAAATCTCATAAAAATAGAATAATGATTATTTGACATTCATTATTCATTAGTTATTAAATATAAAAATTTTATTATAAGAGTAATAAAATAAATATTAATTAACAAAATAAATTTAGAACCACAATGAAGGTGAGTGGAGAACCTGGAGATCATATAGCACTCTGGAATTAATTAATTAAAATATTCACTAATTACAAAAAATTACCAAAAATTTTCTATCAGAATAAAAGAAAAGAATCTCACCTTAATGGAGGGTGAAGGTGAGTGGGAAATGGGGGATATAACTTCAAAGACTACAGTGAAGAAATTTGTCAACAACATAAGAAAAATAATAAAATTCAGACTTCATTTTGAAAGGGAGGAGAGATAGGGGGGGGGGAGAGATAGAGAGATGGCAGAGTCAAAGAGGGGGAAACTTCCCCGGGGACCAGGGGAGAGGTTGGTGCTGAAGGGGATCACCCATTCACTCCCTCTGGCACTGGCATATATATATATATATACACACACACACACATATGGAGAGAGAGAGAGAGAGAGAGAGAGAGGCGCCTGAGGGGACCCCTCCAGCATTGGCACTGTGTCAGGGGGAGAGAGAAAGAGGGGAGGTGTTGGAGGGGATCACCCCTTTGGCACTTGCATTGTGTTAGAGAGAGAGAGAGAGAGAGAGAGAGAGAGAGAGAGAGAGAGAGAGAGAGGCGTCGGGCGTCGGAAGGGATCACTCCCTCTAACATTGGCACATTGTGTTGGGGAGGGAGGAGAGGGGAAGGTGCCGTAGGGGATCACCCCCTCCGGCACCGACACTGTGTCGGAGAGAGAGAGAGATGCTAGAGGGGATCACCCCCTTCGGTTACGGCACAGATATTGTGTCGAATAGAGAGAGAGAGAGAGGGGGAGGGAGGAGAGGGATAGGTGCTGGAGGGGATCAGCTGTCTGACACTACCATTGTGTGTTAGGGGGGAGGGAGAGAGAGAGGAGGAGGGAGGAAGGGAGGGAGGAGAGGGGGAGGCACTGGAGGAGATCACCCCTTTTGGCACTGGCACACTCAGCGGAGGGGATCACCCCTTCCGTCACTGGGATTGTGTCGGGGAGAGAGAAAGAGAGAGGGAGAGGGGGAGGTGCTGGAGGCGATCACCCCCTTTTAACTCCAGCACATTGTGTGTTGGGGGGCGATCATCCCCTTTAACTCCAGCACATTGTGTGTTGGAGAGAGAGAGAGAGAGAGAGAGGCGTCGGAGGGGATCACTTACCAGTGCACTGAGAAGGGAGACACAGTGGGCCGATGCAAAGGAGGTGGACTTCACCTTCGGGGGAGGGGGGCACTGGGGCAATGGGACTTGGGAGGGAGAGGATGGGTGGGGGTCAGAGAGAGGGGAGGTGCTGGAGGCAATCACCCCCTTTAACTCCAGCACATTGTGTGTGAGAGAGAGAGAGAGGGGGGGAGGTGTCAGAGGGGATCACCCCCTCTAGCACTGGCATAAAGAGAGAGAGAGGCGTCGGAGGGGATCACTTACCAGTGCACTGAGAAGGCGACCGCTGCCGCCTGTTGAAGACACAGTGGGCCGATGCAAAGGAGGCAAACTTCACCTTCGGGGGGAGGGAGAGTTCCTCGTGCTGGGGATTGGGGGGGGGGGCAGTGGGACTTGGGAGGGAGAGGATGGTGGGGGTCTCAAGGGCGAGGCCTTGTGGCCGATCTCTCTCTCTCTAATATGCCTTGGACCCATGGCCCTTTCTATTGTGTGGCGGAATTCTGGGACTTTTTTTTCAAATCCTGCGCAACTGGGTTTCAGGGGCCTCAATTCTTGGTAGTCCACCGAGACCACAAGAATCTCGCGAGATGGCATGATCCGATGCCTGTTGTTGCTGTCATTGTTCATTATTAGCCCAGGCTTCTGCTTTGTTGATTGATTTGAGAAAACTGTAAAACCAACATTACTTAACTGTACTATATACAGCTTCAACAGCCTTCTAGATTATGTGCAATAACATAGCTGCTTATGGCTTGTTGTTTTAACACAATTGTCTTTGTTTTATGATTAAAAGAATTCCCAGTGAACAACCACACATATCATGTTCACATTCTTCAAAGAGGCAAGGAATAATGGATGGTTCTACACTCATTCTATACTGGGTGTGATACAATCCTAGTGTTCGTTCTTTCTATGAACTTATGGGGACCATCATACTTGTCTCCTACTGTACATGTTTGTTTTGTTTAGAATTTTCAAAAAATTGCAAAGTGTTGTCATAGAAGATGAGATTATCTGTGGTTGAATAGATTTGAATATGCACCTCTAGAGGTGATGGTGCTTTTAGATGTCGTAAAACTAATGGAAGGTAATGTGTTAATTTTACTACTGCATACTCATTTCTGGACCAACTCATGAGGTTACCCAGGTGGCTTGGTACATGAATCAGCTGTCTAACAATTTCTCTGACTTATTTATTGGCTGGGTGCCCTTTGCAAAACATCCATAGTTCTGAACATTTACTTGAGGTCCTGTTTGGTATCGAGATAGGGAAGGAGGAGGATAGGTATAACGCATCCCAGCATAAGTTATCCTCATCCCCTAACCTCATGTCATTTCGTATCAGGTAGGTTATCCCCATTTTTAAATTTATCTCTTGTTTGGTGAAAACAAAGATGGGAATGGGAATAAGGATCTCTTTTTTTTTTTTTTTTTACTGTTTTGCCTCCCAGAATATTTTGACATATAAATATCCTAACTATGTTACTATGTTAATTACTATAGTTATGTGTAATATAATAACGGTAACATTACTAATAACTCTTTTATTGTGTTAATTACAATAATTATATGTAATATAATAATAGTAACATTGCTAAGTTCATTACTAGATTAATTACTGTAGTAATGTAGTAACATTATCGAGTATATTGTTATTACTGTAATAATATAGTAATTAACTATGTTAATTATAATAATATTATTGTGTAAATATTTTATTGTCTTAAGTCTGATCTGATTGCTATATAATATAAGTTAAAAGGGTTAAGGGCATTAATGAGTAAAAAGTTGCCTTGAAATGTGTAAAATGGGGATAGAAAAATTGGGAATGAGTAGGGTCCCCTTGGAATGAGTTATCTCCATTGTTATTTCCATTTTGAAGTTATCCCTATTCCACTTAACCCCCTTTATTCCCATGAATAGGAACCATATCAACAGAGAATGAGGTTGGCCACCTCGTTTTAGTTTCGGTTCAAGCCATACATTTAACTCAGAAACAAGGTAGCCCTGTCTTAGATTGCCCTACTAGAAGCGACCTAGCTCATGCTTGTGCAGGCCTGATAGACATGCATATATACTCTGTCCTGCATGCATACTATAGGATAAGTAGGTTGCAGGTACCATATCTTGAAACAACATAAATCTTAAGCCCTTCCCCCCCTAAGAAGAAGAGCTCATCTTTCTTTTTGCTGCTCTGATTTGTGCTTTTTCTGGCTTTTCAACTCACATGGATTATTTTTACCTTCTTCCTCTCATAGACGGTCTTAGTGGGCTGCGGAGAACCAAGGCCCACAAAACCGCATCACGTGGGATTTGAAGGAAAAAGAAGCCCTTGAATTTTGCCACACGATAGAAAGGGACATAGGGTGTATTAAAAAAAAGAGACCCTCTTCATCGGCCCCAAGGCCTCGCCCTCGAGACCCCCACCCATCCTTTCCTACCCAAGTCCCACCGCCCCGACACTCCCTCTCTCCCCCCAATACGAGGGACTCTCCCTCCCCCGGTCACCCCCCCTCTGAAGGTGAAGTCTGCCTCCTTCGCATCGACCCACCGTGTCTCTGGCAAGTGTCGACGACTGTTGTCTCCACAGTGCACTAGTAAGTGGTCCCTTCCGGCACCTCCCCCTCTCCTCTTTCCCTTCCTCTCACTCTCTCTCTCTCTCTCTCTATTTATGTTGGTGCCAAAAGAAGGAGATCCCCTCCGACACCTCCTGTGCCTCCCCCTCTCCTCCTTCCCCCATCTCTCTCTCCCCACTCCCCCCGACACACGATGTGCCTGTACTGGAGAGGTGTGATCCTTTTTGGTGCTTCCCCTCTCTCTCTCTCTCTCCCCCCTGACGTACACAGTGTCGGTGTCGGATTGGGGGGGGGGTGATCCCTCTGGCGCCTCCCCCTCTCCTCCCTCCCTCCCTTCTCTCTCTCTGAAACACACCATGTTGATGTCGGAGGGGTGATCCCCTCCGGCACCTCCCCTCTCCTCCCTTCCTACCTCCTTCCCCTCCCCCCTCTCTCTCTCTCTCTGACACATTGTGTCGGTGTCGAAGGGGGTGATCCCATCCGATGCCTCTCTCTCTCTCTCTCTCTCTCTATCTTTGACATAATGTGTCGGTGCCAGAGGGGGTAATCCCCTCCGATGCCGCCTCCTCTCCTCTACTTTGTCTCTCTCTGTCTGACATAGTGCCGGTGCCAGAGGGGGTGATCCCCTTTGACGCTTCCCTCCCTCCCCCCTCTCTCTCCCCCTCCCCCCTAATACATAGTGCCGGTGTTGGAGGGGGTGACTCTCCCTCTCCCTCCCTCCCTCTGTGTATGTGCCGACGCCAAGGTTTGCCATATCAGATCTCGGCTTCGTCTTGGGCGGGTCAAAGAGAAAAGATCCCGAAGAGATCTCGGAGATATCTTGGTAAGATCTTGGGAGATCAGGATAACATAAAAGTGTGGATCACATAAGTTCACATAGATAATTCCTTAAGGAACATAGATAGTTGCATACATTCTCAAGTGACAAGTCTCAACCATGGATGACATAAGTTCACATATATCATACAACAAGAGTGTGGAATTGGGATTCAAGATGTGCATTTTCATTTTTTTCTCTCCGTAGGATTTTACTTTAAGCATAAAAATATTTAATTCATGACATGGGAGCTTATGGCGAAATATCTTATTTATCTGAATATCACATTGGACCATGACTAAGACTTAGTTGCTGTCAGTAGGAGAGTGGCTCATTGGAGAAGTCATATGCACGTTTGACTTTTTTCATCGGACTTTTGATTTTTAGTGTTTTATTAGGTTTATTTGAATTATGAAATTTTTAGATAGGTCAAATTATGGATTAGAAAGATGCTATTTTGATGGAATCATCAAAATCGCGATTTTCTTCTTGGATGAGAGAGTTGACTTTTTATTGGTAAGAGATGATTTTTTTGATATTTTTAGTGGATTCAAACGGGGGGTACTTCCTTATTTACATGTAATATCTTAAGTAAATGATATTTAGGTAAATAAGGGGATCTTGACAACCTTGCCTGAAGAGGATCCTCTTTGCCTAAAGAGAATCCTGACCCTGACTACTCATCTCGGCCTTCTCTTTTCTCGGGAAGGGGTTGAGACCGAGATTCTCACGAGATCTCGTGAGATTGCTTACCATGGCCGACGCCAACCTCTCTGTCTCAGGCCTCGGTTCCCCCTCTTTGTCTTTCCTAGCCTTCTCTCTATCTCTCTTCCCCCTCTCTCTCTTTGTCTCTCCCCCCTTTCAAAATAGTCTGAATTTTATTTTATTTATGTTGTTGACATATTTCTTCACTGTAATCTTTGGGGATCTATCCCTCGTTTCTCACTCACCATCACCCTCCTTTAAGGTGAGATAATTTTCTTTTATTTTGATAGTAAATTTTTGGTAATTAATGAATATTTTGATTACATAATTTTAGAGTGCTATTTGATCTTCAGATTCTCCACTCACTTTTACTGTGGTTCTAAATTTGTTTTGTTAATTAATATGTATTTTATTACTCTTATAATAAAATTTTTATATTTAATGATTAATGAATAATGATTGTCAAACAATTATTGTTCTATTTTTATGTGATTTTACAAAAGTATGTCTTCTTTTGGCATTAGTTGGCAATATGGAACACCAGAAATGCAGGTTTTGTGGAAAAGTGAGAAAGTCGGTGGTGTTACGAGGTTGAAAAATTATTTAATTGGGAAGGGGGACAAGATGTGAGTAAGTGTCTACTTTGTCCCCCCGAAGTGCAGAAACAATTGAAAGAATTGAAGCAATAAAAGACCTTAGAAGCCATGGAGGCAAAAGCAACAAAAGAAACGGTCATGAAAGAAGCACGATATGGAAAGCAATTCTGATGATGAGCATAATGAAGGGGAAGAAGCTCATGAATATCGTCGCAATGAGTTGTCTTGTACTCTAGATAGATCGAATATTGATGAAATGGAACGTGAGAGAATTTAAGCTCAAGCAATAGGAGTTGGTGGAAGCAAGGTTCAAAATCTCGGGGATCGGGATCGGATCGGTCGGCCCAAAACCGATCCGACCCGGCGATCCCGAGCCCGGCTCGGCCGATCCGGGCCGAGCCCGACCGGGTCTGGCCAAGCAAAAGGGGGGTGGATCGCCCCCCTTAAAAAAATTGAAAAAAAATTAGAAAAAATATGAAAAAATAGGAAATATATGAACATTGTATTTATGAACTGAAATACATAAAAAAATGTATTTATTGGAATCGTACATTATATTGTGTGGACATAAGGTTTACATAATCTGTCCAAGACATATAATGTTGGTAATATGCCTCATATTGAGTCAAATATTGACTATAGGCATCCGTGTTCGCATATATGATAGTGATTGGTGTGTAGCCCGGTATTTCAGGCACTTGATATGAGCCATATGACTCATATGAGTCATGTGAATGTGAATCGGACTCAGTGGATTGTGCATATGCTCCACCTCCGGTGTAATATGATGCATCCGGGTATTGAGGATATCCCAAGTAGCCTCCCTGCCCTTGGTAATATCCTTCAGTGGAAGCATAAGATGATGTATCTGACGCTTGCTCCATGGTCTCAAACTCCATCCGTAGCTTTTCTTGACGCTCCCACTCCTCTTGCATCTTCTTCTTCTTCATTAACCAATTCCGTCTATGCGGAATGAAGTTGGGATTGTATCCCGAATCTTCGGATGCTCCTTGCCCTTGCCCTTGCCCTTGCCCTTGCAATTGAGATGCCACTTTCTTCCCCTTTCGTGCATATTTTTGACTTGAGGTTTGTGCTTCCCTCCCTTCCCTACTCCCATGATGTTGATCTTGAGTAGCATGGGTGAAGTCTTCCTCTCCGGTGAATACAATAGGGTCGGGTGGCGGTGCCGGTGGCGGTACACTGCTGACAACTAGGACATCTCCTCCATGATCGGATCCCTCACTAGGAGTACTTGTCTTCGATGTCGAGTCATTAGAAGTTTGGTATTGAACATTATCGCTTGGCTCCGGTGTTTCATCATCTATATCTTCCTCGATCGTGTCCAAGTCTGCAATGCTAATGCCATGTTTCGTGCTCCTTCCTCTTGCACCCACTGTCTTCTTTTGGCGTTTAGGGGCTGGGGGAGTTTCGAACTCCGGAAGCAAAGGCACATCATCAAGCTCACCTAAATGAGACATAAACATGTTAAAATGAGAAATAAATAATTTATAAATGATGCATGTACATTGTAAATGTCATTTACCTTCAGCCCATGCACGATCATGCGGGTCGAACTCTGGTTGAACCGAAGTGCTTGCATTTACCCATGCATGTAGTGGATGTTCCTCCTCAAAAACTTCTTCTATATCTATTGTCTCCGATGGAGTTGCTTCAGCTTGTTGTTGCCCCGAGGATCTATATCTCTCTCTATCTTGAACTTGCTTGATTAATTGGAGGTTTTTAAGCTTCAATCTCATGTTGTAGTGGCAAAATACCAACTTCTCAAGACGTGCAGACTTCAACCGGTTTCTTTGTTTTGTGTGGATCAAGCCAAATGTGCTCCAGTTTCTCTCACACCCTGTGGCAGACGTTGTTTGGCTTAAAACCCGAATAGCTACATAGGCCAAGTCTTCATATCCATAAGTTCTTCCATGATCCAACCACCAATCCGCTGTAAATGAAGCATGTATAATGTGTTAGAAAATAGAACCAACTCATTGTACATGCAAATAAATATGATGAGTAACTTCTAACCTGGACTCAAAATCTGAGCAGCTCGTTGTGCCGTGCTAGTACCAAAGTGGTAGAGTTGAAGTCTATAATCATGCATTTGTTTGCATGCTATGATTGCCCTATCCTCATTGTCTAGCATCCGTTTGATTACATTTTTGGCCCCAATCAACACTTCGGAGGAATTGTCATAGTTCTCCCTCCTCCCATCAGTCCTATACATGTATTGGGGGTTGAAGAAATGCCCTACATGTAGAAGATAAATGTTAAAACATGAGTTGCAAATAATATGTAATCACAATTCACAATAGTTGAAGTGTTATGCTTACCTGCAGCATGAAGATCATGATGCAATGTGTGCTCCCATCGCCGATCTACGATTTCCCACCACTTGGCATACGTTGTTTTGTTGTTCATTTGGATAAGCTCCTTTGCTCGATCCATAGCCTCGTACAAGTAACCCATCTCGGATCTCCTCTCCCCATCTACCGCCCTTAACACTCGAACAAGCGGTTCTACTACATTCAACACATTTTGGACCCCCTTCCAAAATGGCTTTGATTGGATAATGTCGGTCACCTTCTTTCCATTCTCCCTCACCCGTGTAGGAGCATGTCGGGACATATAGTTTTCCCACTCTTCCGATGCTACCATCCTAATAAGGTTGCTACGTTGCCCATTTATGCTATCCAATGCAATATATTGGGATGCAAACCTTGTAGGTGCTGGCCGAAGCAACTCCCGTCCATGTGTATGCGTCCTCATGATGTCCAATATGTTGTTGTGGTTGTAGATGAAAGTGGTTACGAACCTTGCATTGTTGACCACATTTTCCACCATTGGATCTTCACAAATGTCTTCTAGCATTAAGTCAATGCAGTGCGCGGAGCAAGGAACCCAATATAAGTGTTCCCTTTTCTCCATTAGTTTTTGGCCCGCCAACTTGAAAGCCGCTGCATTGTCGGTTACCACTTGGACAATTCTTTTCTCTCCAATCTCCTGCACCATCTCATCCATCAACTGAAATAGGTAGTCCGCATTCTTCACCTTGCCAGAAGCGTCTACCGACTTCCAAAAAACAGTCCCTGCTTTGCAGTAGATTAAGAAGTTTATCATACTTCTTCGTGTAATGCCTGCACAATTCCATATGAAAAATTAAAACCTATGTCTTATTAATGAATAAGTGAATAACAGTTAACTAGCCAAACACTTGTACATACCTGTCCATCCATCGCACATTAACGTGCAACCATATTCATCCCATATTCGTTCAAATGTGGAAACATATGCCTTCATATCTTCAACCTCCATATCCAAGTATTTGTTGTAGATTTCATATGAAGTAGGGCCTTCCACCCCTTTGCCCACTTCACCAATAGTCTCTATCATGGACTCATAATATGGTCCTTTTGCTGCATTAGCCGGTATGCTGTTGAAGAAGAACCATCTTGACGTCGCTCTCCCTATCTTCTCCTTGCATATTTTCAAATTCTTGAATGCTGCAGAAATGGATGGTTGCTTCTCCCTTCGCCTGGTGAGAAATGGGTCTATTGGTCCCACTCTAGGATCTCCGTCTCTAGGGATATCCACTGGAACCTCAGGTATATTTGAACTCATTCCAGCACTTGAACTCCCTTGTCCGCTACCCCCATGGCCACTACCTTGACCTACGTGACGACCGGTACGTCGGAGATAGTCCTCTTCCGCATTAGACCTTCGACTTGCTTCCGATGCCCGACGAAATTGTTCTATAATATGAGATAGAAATAGAATGAGGGTCGGAGGGTGCTTAAAGCCTTAAACTAAAATAAATGTTTCAAAAGTAAGTTAACTAATTACTAACCTTCTTCATCTTGATCAAGATCAAAGAATTGTCTCCCTCTTGGTAAATCTACGGACCTTCGAGGAGGGGCAGATAAATCTTCCCGGATTTGTTGCCGTCTTCTACTAGTGTTTGCTTTGGATGTCTCTTTCTCCTTCATATATTGGCAAAATTGCATTCGAACTTCAGCAGGAACTCTCGAGCATGGTGCCACCTCACCTTTAATTCCCGCTAGATGTTGTTTCAAACGAAATATGCCGCCCGATAAGACCCGGTCACAATATTTACATTGGACCTTCCTTCGAGCCATGTCCACAACGATACCATGAGCCCAAGCGGGATCGGTGCTAGGAGGGTTGCTTGAAGAATGGGGAGCCGGAGCAGCACCACCTTCGGCGGCCATCACTTACAACACAAAAAAAGAAGTTAAATAATAATAAAACAAAAAATAAATAATTTTTTTTTGCGGATGAGAGAGAGGGAGATGAATCGCAGCCAAGAGTTCGGGCCAAGAGTGTGTGTGAGAGAGTCCGAATAGTCGAACAAGAATCCCAAGAGTGTGAAAGATGAGATCGCCTCCCAAATAGTGCAAAATAGTGCCCGAGAGAGAGAGAGAATGCCCAAAATATTGAGAGGAGGGGAGGAGAACTCAAAACTTGAGTTTAGAACATATTGGGGGCCTTTGGGGGGTTTATATAGACCCCCAAGGCCTCCAAAGGCTCCAAAGAGCCGTTTCTGGCCGTTGGGGAACAGTCCCCAACGGCTAGAAAACGGCTAGTTCTGAACTAGCCGTTGGGCCGCGGATCGCCCCGGTCCGGGCCGATCCGCGGCGGACCGGCCCGGGCTCGGCGATCCCGCCGAGCCCAGCCGAGCCCGACCGATCCGAGCGCAGGGGACCGGACAGGTTACCCCGGCTCGGATCGGAGGGGCCAAAACCGAGCCAACTCGGGCGATCCGATCCCGAGTTGGCCGAGTTTTGATTCCCTGGGTGGAAGTGGTTTTGGGAAAAAGACAACAAACTATAACAGATTTTTTGAGACAAAGTTCTAGTGGAAAGGTGTTTTATCCAACAATGGAGGCAAGGTTATACAAGTCTGATGATGCAAGAAGATAGCTAAGAATTTAATCCATGTTGACTAAGGGACCACTAAGAGTGTCTCTATGTAAAATGGTGTCGAAATTCATCATTGTTAACTATATTCTTGCAAATGTTGCTGGAGATCATCATTTAAGAATATGATAGTTGTGGCACTAAATCTTGGTCATGTAGTTCTCCCACCAACTCCTAAAAAAATTCGTGGCAAATAGTTAAATGAGTTGGTGGTTGAGATGGAAGGTGATGTGAAAAAATTGGAGCCACATTGGGATGCTCATGGTTATTCTCTTTTATGTGATGGATAGACTACACCTATTACAATGTCCATTATTAATTTCATGGTTTATAGTGTGAGACATGTTATATTTTTAGACTATTGATGCAACAGGTAAAGAGAAGAACCATGAGTACATCATGCAATTGATGGAAGAGAAGATAAAAAAAATTGGGTGAAAGAGAGTAGTAAGATTGTCACAGATAATGCAAGTAGTTACAAAAAGGTAGATACTTTATTATGAAAGGAGTACAATCTTTTTTGGACTCTAATTGTATAGATTTGATGTTTGAACATGTGGCTAAACATAGGATGGTCAAGAAAGCTGTGGAGATGGGCCGAATTGTCATTAGATTTATATATAATCATGATTGGGTTGTTGATCGAGTTCGAAAATGTTGTGGGCGAGATCGAGTTTGAAAATGACCAACTCAATTTTTAATGAATTATTTAGCCCTCCAAAGTTTGTTTGTGAAAGAGATGGTTTGCGAAAGTTTTTTCTTAGTTCAAATGGTCCAATTCTAATTTTAGGAACACTCTAATGGGGAATAATGTGAGTAAATCATATGCACTCCGATGTTTTAAGATTATGCACGAGATTTCGTGAAGATTATGGATCCTATGTATCATGTGCTGGGAATTATGGATAGACAAATATCTTATCTTGGGTTCTGTAACTTCTGTTTTTCATGCTATGACCATTATGAAGGAGGGAATTATGATATCATCTCCGAGAAATTATACTTGGGTGCATAAGATAATTGATGAAAGATGGTTGAAATCAATGAATGCACCTATCTACAAGGTTGGCAAGATTTTTATGTTTACCAATTTTCTTTATTATATCATTAAATGAATTATTTAACTGGTAATTTGTTAACTCCTAATTTTGTTTGTTGTTTTAGCTTATTTTCTAAATCCTAAGTACCAATACAAACAATGATTAAGAGATGACCAAACACTTATCAAGACTGTATATGAAGTCTTTGATAAATTGTTTCCAAAATCAAAAGTGAGATCTCAATTAGGGAATGAGGTGACGTAGTTAAACTTGTAATTTAATTTTTTTTAAAAATTATTTATGACAATTAATTAGGAGAAATGTTATTTTATAGATTATCAAGTTTAAAGATAGATTGACCATATTTGGAACGAAGAATGCTATAGCAAGTAGAGAGATTATGTGGCCAAGTTAGTACTTTACAATTATGAATTATCGTACTTATGTATATAGGGCATCTATTCCTCACAAGTCACAACTATTAATTGTGGTTTTTTAGGAGAATGGTGGAAAATGTATAGAAATGAAGCACTAGTGTTGAGACAACTTGTAGTTCAAGTTTTGTCATAAACAACATTAGCTTCATCTTATGGTTATGGATATGGATCATATAGCACTCCATATACATATCCACATTCTTTATCAATGGTAATGCCAACTGTGTCATATTATTATCATTTATACCTCCGGATTGGGATCTTGATTAATGTTTTTGCTCATGAGTATAATACATAAGTAAGAGAGTGCATGCATATGTATCAACAAAGGATGACATTGGAGCAATATTGTGTTTATATTCAGAATTATTATTCTGAACAATATTAAAGTCAAGTGAATGAAGTGATGACCAGTTGACCACTATTTGTATCATGGATCCATATTGACTTTCTTTTATGTACTTTTGTTGCGAGATGGACATATGTTAATTTATGTGCACCATTGATCTTTTTATTTATATGGATTGACTTTCTTTATTGTATTTATTTTATGATATTGATGTGAAATTGTGTTATCCATTGTTAAGAATATATGCAATTATCTATGTTATCTAGGATTCGATTTTATTGTTGTCACCATATATGAATTTTCTCAAGATCCCGAGATCTGATCTCATGAGATTTTACCGAGATATCTTCTTTTCAACCCCTCGGAGGCGAAGCCGAGATCCAATGTGGCAAACCTTGTGGGCCTCTTGTGTGAATTTATTTCCATTTTCTTCTTCTGACTTCCATACCGCATTCCAACTCCCCAATTCCATCACTCTTTACTGGGCTGCACTGGGCTGCAACAGTATTGGTATGATCAGCCTGCCCTAGGACCTAGCTGAGTCTATTATTTCATTGAAGAGGTTGTCTAGTGGATTTTGTTGCTCCATTTGTTAGATATCATCTTTGTGTGGTGCTACATCTTGAGTTGTAAAATATGGGAGTTTAGTCCCTGCGGAAAGGATCATCTGGACAGTGACTTTTTCAGGGTTGATCATAAAGACGATTTAAAGCAGGTACCTTAAGTACATTCCATTATTCATAGAAGACTTTTCTATATTTTCAGGAGTCTGGGGCATACAAACTCCTTTTCTTCCATTGTTCAGGAAACAATTTTTGTTTGATAGGATATTTTTTTAGAAAACATCGTCACTGTGGCTTATACACTTGCATTGTCCACTGTCTGGGAAAAGTTCAAGAGAGTAAGATGAACGAGAGTACACAAGGTTTTCTGTTTCTAGTTCACCCTGATAATTGGTGTCATCCTTGTCATCAAGCTCTGCCGCATTTTCTCGTGATAGATCTGATATTCAAGAGCCCAGGTGTTTGAACTTAATTTCTGAGACCAATGCTGGCCTCCCATTTGAATCGGTGGTATCAAGGAACAGGCATGGCATGACGATTTTTTTAACTCCTATTTGCTACTAATTGGGTGGTAGCATATTTAACCAAATATTTTCTTTTTGTTATGTTGGGTACTATCTCAATGGGAAGCCTTGTATCATGCAAACAATTGATCCTTAGTATATAGTATTCTAACTATTTATGCACTATCAGGTCTATGGTTAGATGAGACTACCTTCACTGTTTTTGAATTTTCCTGGACATCAATTATTTTTATTAATTTTTAGCCCAAGAGGTTGCAGTGGCCACTTTCACTTTTAAATTTGTTATGGACTTTGATTGCCTTTGTTATTTCTCAGACCAAGAGATTGCAGCAGAACCTGAACCAAAGTTCTGTCCCTTCACTGGTGCTGGAAGACGATTAGATGGAAAGCCATCACAACATCAACCACCATCAGTCCCTCCATCCACGAGAAAGGACCACTCATCTGAAACGACCATCAGCAGGAAACCTTCAACCGAGCCCACTTCACAAAGTAGTTCACGGCAACCTGCAGGAAAACTTGTCTTTGGTTCAAATGCAACACCAAAAGACAAACAGAAGGTATGCAATTCTTCCCTTCATTCTGAATAGGATAGATTTTGTTTGTTCCTCTTGTTTCTGTTTATTATGCCATTAAGAAGCTGTTTGTCAGTAATATATGTAGAAAACGTTTTTGGTGCTTCGGGGTGCATTTAAATAGTGTAAGGTTATAAACGTTTAACTTGTAACCTTCGGGGAGTTCGTTTGGACCTTCAAAGATATGAATTTTTTCAAAACAATCGTGTATCAGATTCATGTCTAGTGAAGATGAGAAGGATTATACATCCGGTATTGCATTATTTAGGGCCTCAGAATACTCTATTTCTACTTATTTTGCTTTCAAAAGATAACAATGTGCCAGGAATGACTGGAAAATTCACTGTGGAGGTACCAAATTACATCACCATAATATGCTGTTTCATATGCATTTTCTTAATCAATTACACATTTCTTTGTGAAATTTCATGTACCCTACTTGGTAAGTTGGTATCTTGCATAATTTGACTTGATTGCCTCATGCACAAAGCTAATGCAAACCCTTTTTCCTGAAAAGGAAAATGGATATGCTTCTTGATACACGAAGTAGAGCTTCCTGTGTAATAACACGGCCGTTTTTCTTGCGTCCCCAGGCTAAGGAACCCAAGGAAGAACCTCCAAAGAAAGAAGAGCCAAAATTCCAAGCTTTCACGGGGAAGAAGTACTCACTAAAAGGTTGATATGCTATCATATTTATTATTGTTAGCACGGATTCTACTGTTTGTGTTGCATGGATACCTTCTAAAAAAGGATTTTAGTGTATTTACAAATTCGGTTCAACCATTCTCGCAACAGTATCTGCTATCAGCAAGTTCTTTCTATATCAAGAACAGTCCAGGTACCGGTACTCTTTCAAGTTGTGATAAATCGTCCTACGAAGTGTCATTTAACACGCAACTTGGAGGCAACAACCAAAAAGATGCTGCTACGACTTGATTGTCTTAGTCCCTCTGGTTGCTAGGAAATATCTTGCAAACTCACACCAGCTAAGGATGTCAACTGTGCCAAGCCTCATGATTAATCCTATCCATCCAGTCAAACAGCACAAGTAGTTTAGCCTCTGTTTGACAATGGGTTGGGGTTAAAAGATAACTTCAATCCATGACTAAAGTTATGCAGGGTTAACTCACTTTTTAATTTATTTTCTTGTGTGTTAACCCAGTTTAACTATAGTGAGTTAACCCACTTTCTCTTGATTGTTTTGGTAAGATAAAGTGAATTAACCCATTGTTAACCCACTTTCATATCAAAAAGTGACTTGAAAAGAGAAAGTAGGAATTAATGTTGTGTTGGAAAAAGAGAAAGTAACAATTAATGTTGTGTATCGTTGAGACAAAATGATAGTTAACTCAATAGATTAACTCTAATCCATCTCCAGAGGTGGGTTGAAAAATTGTGAGTTAATTTACATCTGACACACTTTTAGTTTAACTCACTTGAGTTAATTTTTTTATTTATTATCAAATTGTATTTTGAGTTAATTTTGAGTTATTTTTGAGTTAACTTTATATTAACTCGTTATCAAATTGAGACTTAAAATTCGTTGGCCCAAGGCTCGTTGATGGTCAATTTAGGTAGGATTTTTTATAACGAGATAAGAAGACTGATGATAGATTAGTCATGTATAGATTATTTATGTTTGGGGATTTTTTGTTTGTTTGAGATGGTTTAATGAGAGATAATTATAGAGAGATAATTTTTAATATGATGTGATGTGATGTGATAGAGTGCATATAATTATCATCACTTTATGTTTAATTTAATAACATTTGCCTATCTATAGGGAGGGATATATGATTTTTTAGAGTAAAATATTAATAATTAATGAATTATTTCTAAAGATAAATTTTATCCCCCTTTTATAAGAGGGATAAGATATCACTCTTTTATCTTTCATTTATCATGTTTAAATTTGATCACCTCTGCATATCCTATCTCAATTACTAAATTATCTGTGGACTTCAAAATCTACGCTAAAAAGGGGAAATACCTCGTTATCAAACCCACCCAAGTTTTCTTGTCAAGCCAACCTGTGACTAGCTTATCTGATCAACATATTTCCATCATTCATCTCTTCACCTCAATAAAGGAGTCAAGTCTCAACTTGTTTGTTTTTATCAGCTAGATTGAAGAATAGAAACTAATACATTTTATGGGGCAGGTTAACCCTCAGTTGGTTGTACTATACTATATTATATTAGTGTGAAACGGTTGTGCCGCACCATGCTTGAACATTTATGAGACCTAGGCACGAGCAAAATTGGGTACCTTTGAGTCAGTTCTCTCTCTCACTGTAGTTGCAGTGGTGCCCTCGTTGCCGAAGTTGAGGAAGGTGTTGCAGAGGTCTTTCGAGAAGGACTGTTCTAGTACCATGATGAAAAGGGAGAAGCGGAGATTATGAGGGAGGGCATGCTGCCATATATAGAGAGAGAAATACTATAGTGCGGGGGGGGGGGGGGTTCAATACGGTCCCGTTGTAACATAGTGCGGACCGTTAGATTTCAATCTAATGATGGGGAGTTACAATATATCTATGCTCTGTGTTTGAGCACTCGGGTGTTCGGAATACTCGTTGAATGAACGTTAACATATGATCGCTTCTCTGCCGCCACCATCACCACTGCTATGCTATATTCCCATTTGAGTAGAGTATTAGACCTCGCCTCCTCCTCAATAAGGCTCCATATCCAGAATCGCCTCCCGCGAACGGATCGAAGTCTCGCAAGAGATATCTCACACAAGTGTCTAGTAAGAATATAAAAGACAACAACTACAGTATAAGACACAAGAAAGTGCATGTGCTCATATCTGTAAACCACATTGTACAACTATCCCAATACATTATTACATGTCTAATTAAAAATTACAACTATCTGGGGCATACCCCGAGGGAGCACAAGCTCACACAACACGACTACAACTCAACTGTTGGTGGTAGAAGTCTGCCACAACGTCTCCACAAGTCACATAAACAGCAAGTCTTGAAAAGAACTGTAGGGGAGTGAGCCTCAACAAGTCACAGGCTCAGTAGGGACCACCCAAAAATCTCAACAACTAAACAGAAGAGACCTCAACCTCAAAGGGTCTCACTGGCCACACAAATAGCCAAACCACATCCCACTTACTTAAACCATGGTTAATCAACAATTAACATAAACATATTAATTAACGTAAATCTCGGAAGGTAAAAAAGAACAACAGGACTAGCACAACATTACTAGTCCGCCTAACCATCGGGAATACCTCAACCTCAAGCCTCACTGGCAGACCACTGCCCAGCTCCAAGTCTCACAGGCAAACCATTGCCTCGGCTACAAGCTTCACAGGCATGCTACCCACGTAGGGTAACCGAACTGGCATCAATGTGCCAAGTCCAGAACACATTAGAACCACGATCGGAAATGTACCTTAAACAGGGTACACAGCACGTGTGGAAGGTCACACCTCACGACCTCCACAAAAACACTGGTTCATCGCAACACTTGAAAGGTTGGTTCACAACGTACCACAACACAAAACCAACCCCCAAGGGGTACATGTACCTACTATCACTAGGTATCAACACTGAAACCTCAAACGCAAGGGTAACAGGACTGCTAACTAGAAGCTAGTCCGCCATACCCCAAAATCACAATACAATGGAAAGCTACCCTTACAAGGGTACATTACAGCAAGTGGAAGGTCCTACAACACGACCTCCACGGAGCACAGCTCCACCTCAACACCTGAAAAGGCTAGTACTCAGCGTACCGCGAGAAACGAATACCCACAAAGGGTACAAGTATTTACCTCCACGAGGTACCACCACAGAACCACAAACACAATTGTGCCACCACCAGGGAACACCACAACCAGTCAAGCCACAACGGTGAGTCAACACTCACAAACCTACAACACAGGCAAAGCACCTACCTGTCATGACGCCAGTATCCAACCCGGACAACACAATACAAGAACTACCTCTCAGTCTTACAGTCAAAGACGAAAGGTCCAACTGCCGCTCCACAAGCACAAGCTAAAGAATAGTGGAGACCAACCAACACCACACCTGCAAACCACGCAGCTGCAGACCCATGCCTAGCACCTTTAGGGACTCTGGCCTAAGCTCCCTAAAGTGAGGCACTGGAAAACAGGACTAGCTGGGGACCAGTGTCGACTACTAGTGTCTGTACCCCCAACTACGAGTGCGCTACAAGCGACTAAACACAAACTCTCACAAGTCACTGTCCTCTGTCATCTTTCCCTCAACCGGACGTACAACTCAAGCACAGGAGTGAGGGTGTCCAGAACAGACGACACAGACCTCGACGGTACAACACAAGTACTGGGACAAGCCCCGAGCACAAGTCTGGCTCACACAGAACCTGGGGCACCCAACTGAAGAGACATTTCGGAATAGGCGCCGGACCACCACACTCGGCAACACACAAACCATAACACTTACACATTTCATCTTTATTACAAACCACGGTGCATATGTGAGGAATAGCTTGTCCCAGTCACCCTGTGACCTACAAGCTAACCTACACAGGCACTTACATAAATCACACCAATCGATAATAACTTGGCTTGTCATTGGTCACGAGGTGACCTCCATCGCCACATTAAACTCAATACACGATAACCACTTGATAACTATACTTATACTTTACTAATTAACCATCTTACTTAGCCTATAACAGACATTAGAAAGCCAGAGCTAGGTTCACATGGAAACCTCACCGCCCAGCTACCACAAACCAACCTTTATAACACCATTCAAACCATGCACACTGTATATTAACCACGTAAACCACACATTTATGACACAAACAACACGCCAACAAGCGAGCTTAAAGAGCGTTATAGGTGCCAATGCACCACTCACGCTAGCCATGCACGTAAAACACCGATAATCGGATAATCGCACCATTTAAACCATGCACACAGGATCTCTCGGCTGAGGTCGTGACATGGGATAATGTCGCCTTCAGAACGCGACACCCCGATATGTCGCGTTCAAAATATGAACGCGACGGGTCGGTCTGTCGTGTTCAAAACGCGACAGGGAGCTCTGTCGCCTTCACAGGCGAAATCCCTAATCCGGGGAACCCTCTCCGGATTCCCACCCCAAACCATGCAAACCATGTTTAATTTCCAGTTTTCATGCTTTAGTGAATACCCTAACATGATATCTACTGTTCTTAACACCAAAAACCAATCATACATGCATTTCATGCAATCCACGCAGCGAAACAAGGTGGATTCTCCCTACCTTTGCGAAGAACACGCGACCCAACCACGACACGGCTTCTCCCCCGCTCCATGCGACGTCCTTGCGGCGAGAGCATGCCAAAAACCACTTCAAAATGCCAAATCGCCCGAGAATCCCGCGACAACTCTTCCCCCTGGCCAAAGAGAGCTCGCCCAGCTCTGTCTGGCCGACCAAGGTTAAAAAGAGTTCGCAGTTGAGAACGCGACGTACCCCTCCGTCGTGACCTGAACGCGACGTCGGAGGCCGTCGCCTTCTCAAGGCCGGCGTCAGCATGCCGCCCAACGTGCGACACACGGCGTGCATGCAGATGACAACCGCTCAACGGCGGCAACATGAACGCGACGTGCAGGACTGTCGCATTTAGAACGCGACACCCCTCATTGTCGCGTTCACAGCCAGTGAACGGACAGGTGTTTTGGGCCCAAACGGCCGGCCCACAACACCCCAAACCCGCGCAAACACCTGAAACATAAACTAATGGGGCACACACTGGCCACCAAACTCGCTAAACAAGGATCCGCGAAGATCTGAAAAAACACGCGACGTTACAGGGAAATCCTCAAAATTTTGAGGATATTCCCACTCTATCTCCGGTCTATTCAAATATCAAACATGGCCTAACTGTCACGACTCACATATGGTCCTTGTGAGGAAGGTGAGGTTGAGGGGTAGGATTGTAAGCGGGTCGGATTCGGAATCGGAAACACATATTCCGATTTCGATAATTGAAATATAATTCTGATTTTGATAAAATCGGAATGGTCAATTTCGATTTCGTTTCGATTCTGATAACATTACCAGAACCGAAATTCCGATAAGTTAACGTGCTTACCATAGTTTTACCTTTTGAGTTTATGGATAATTTATCGAAATAACTGATACTGATTTCGATTATTTTTCAATTCCGATTCCGATAGCTTATTAGAATATCCGATACCGATTTCGATAAACAATCGATATCATTTTTCAATTATGAAATCGATAATTTTTTATCGGAATCATGTCGGAAATATCGAAATATCAGATTCTATTTACAACCCTATTAAGAGGAGTGATATTCAACATGGACGGAACGTAGAGGGTGCCGTGATTGACTTCGACACCATATGTTGAGAGGTGCTGAAGGAGGAGACCTACATGGCATGACGGTCTGCGACCCCAATGGGAGCATCGACATCCTTCACCACATTGAGATGTAGATTCCCCCGACATAGCAGAAAGGCCTGGGATGAACTGTCCAAATCAGATATGGTACGCTGATCCATATCATACTACAAGATGCGGATGCCGATCCACTGCGATTCAGCGGACCAACCTTGATCAGCATTCGCAGGAGATTCCACTGTCCCACATACAGGTGATGGCTATTGGTGCATCAGGAGATCGTCACTGATGTGCATATTACACAAATTTCATTGAGAAAGGCTTTCTGCACTTCTAAAAGTGCAGAAATGCCTAGTCATCTTGCACTTTCTCCTTCCCATTAATGGGAATCAAGTTGGCACATAAATCTCTCTCTTCTTTTTCACTAATGGGAGAAGAAAAATGTAAGATGACTAGATATTTCTGCACTTTCAGAAGTGCAAAAAACCTTTCTCAATTTCATTTTACTTCTGCATGTCACCCAGAAATGAGGACCTATCGCTGTGCAGGAAGTAGATGTTTTGTTCCTCCACAGCGAAACAGCTGAAGGAATGTGCTTACTGATTTCCGTTGCCTGAAAGATGAGAGAAAAAGATGGGAGAGGGAATGTGACTTGAACACTCTCAGTTCTTGCTGGAGTCTCTTTTTTGGCAGACCTCCAGAGGGAGGGCACGTTCTTTTGCAAATTATATGGATCATACATGGCCTGTTAACCGTTGTTCTTATTTTTTTGGTAAGTGGGAGGAGCCCGGGGGTTCTTGCCAATGACTACTCGCCATTCTAAACCCTTCTCGGAGGATGACCTAGCGAATGTCTTTTTTTTTTTTTGAAAACTAGTCACACATTATCCTTAGAAAATTTCTTATATAATTTGCTTTAGTGAGAGTTGAACCCAAGATCTCATCCTAATATAACCCATCCCACTAGATCCCTCGTCATCTTGTGCTCTCCCTAGCTATCCTGCATCTCCATCGGAGGTCCGCACACAGCAAAACTATCCTCTCAGCTCCATGTATATATGTAAGTGGCAAGTTAGGACAATTGGTCAATACGTAAGTCAAGATAATGTATTTTCATAGGAAAGGGGAGAGAGATCAGATGCAACTTTAATCTATAGAAATTAGTAGCAATGAATGTGACATAAAACGTAACAAAATGAACGGCACAGGATATTAATTTCCCATTATATTCTTCAATGATTATATGATGCTTAATTTGCTATTCTTGATACGCTTGACCTCGGCTTTTGCGAACCTTTGAGTCCGATGGCATTTGGGAACAAAATTGGAAAAATTTCAAGATTAATTTTTTTTGAAAAGACTAACTCTCTTCCCAAACACAGCACCTCTTTTCTTAGTTTTTGAGCCCTCTAAAATCGACCGGAGAAGAGAGATAGAGGGAAGAGTTGGAATATAGAAAAATTGTGTTACACCTGTTTTTAAAAAATTTTAAAACGGAAGGAGAGAGATAGACAATGCGCGGTGAGAAATTTTTTATTTTTTATTTTTTTTTACAACTTCAAAAACTTTGTCACCCACGTTGCAAAAGATGTGGACGACGATGCAACAATCGCAAGACCGTTGTCAAGTGCAGCCGAAATCAAATTTTGCGAATTTTTCTTTGCGAACGATGCCTAAGTTTGAGCTAAACATCAGACTCGCTAGCTTTCAGTCTGGCTCGTTAGGTTAATCCAATAGACAAAGCTAGCTGAAATTGATTCTTCCACAGGATACCGATCGAAAAGCTCCGAATGCGGGGCATATGAGCACGGATAGGTTAACCAATTGCAGTCTCTTACTCCATCAATATGGGATTGATGGGACTTGAGGACATGAAAAGGACAAGTGTGTTACATTTTTTTTTTTTTTGAAAATTTTCTTGTTTATTAAGTCCTCGTTAATCTTGTGTAAATCAAGGGAATAACGATTCATAGCCTTGGCATTATTCTTGTATGATTTTTCAGATTTCAACACACTGTATTCAGGACCAATAAGTCAACTTGTGAAGACACGGGTCTGATTCTTACCAATTTATCTGTTCCGCTCATGTTTGGCAATGAAAGAAATTAATTAAGGCATAACTTACTCCATCCCACCGCTAAAATATTTTCCCAATATATTTTTTTTTCAAACAAAAGCTCGAATCTCCTGTCTCACAACGTACCTTTACTCATCTACAGTACATGCAACTGCCTTCTCGATCACCTTCAGTAATATCAATTATGTAATAGCCAATTATTCCTGTTGCGAGTACACATCAGCCTCATACCATGAGCTGGATCGTAGTGAGGTGCCATCAAGCCGAGGGGGGGCTCCAGTGGTCCCCCTATGGGTTCACAGTCCCCTATGCCGTGACCTACACAGCGACGCAGCCCAACCACATCCTTGTCATCCACTTCAACAAAACAACAATGGACGCCGTCGCCAACCCCTCAAGCACACCGAGCTCACTTCTATGTCCCTTCTGGTGGGTCTTCCATCGCTCCAGCCCAACCATCTCTCCTCCTCTCTCCACACAACTCGTTCGGTGACATCTCACTTTCATATGGCATCTTCTAACCAAACCCATCTGATGCATTGGCATGCTCCAAAGTCTGTAAAGAAGTACCCCGTGCCCCAATCGTAAACTCGGGCAGCTGGGCAACTCCCCACCAACCATATATATCCACTTCTACAGTGCCCTGGGCATGGGCATTGGAGGGCCAAGATATTTATTATCGTAATGTGAAGGTATAGATCCGTATAGAATTGTGACTCTTGTTCATGGTTCCCTAGTTGTCCTGTCACTACCTTGTGCCCCTGTTGGTGGAACAGCCAGGGCAAAACCCCCTACTCACTAATACAAATATGAGAAACGCTTGTTGTATTTTTAGTACATTTTTGTACTTTTTATTGGATGAACATAATATGTCATTATGTCGTACATTAAAAGTACAGCAAAAAAAAATGCAACAAATCTTTCTCTACAAATATACAATGGAGTTACGTGAGGGGCCAAGGCACTTCCAGATTCTGATCCCTGCCGCCCACGTGCTCTATCGCTTTCCCACCCCTCCCATAACTATCCCATCACTCGTCGCCTCTGAGGGTGCTAAAATCCCACCACATCCCCATCTCTCTCTCTCTCTCTCAGAGTAAAACTTTGCCTTCAATAGAAGCTGTCTTTTAGGTTGTTTACATAAAGATATCGTTAACATCAGCACTCTTCTCTTTGTGCAGGCCCCGGCACATGATGTGATGTCTCAACAGTTTGACGCAGACAAGAATGGTAGATTGGGAATCAAACAAAGGGTCGTTAGCTGATAGCTTAGATGTTAACCCTTAACTCTAAATAAGACAAAGATCGTGAGGCCGGTGACGTTAATTAGATTTGGCATTTATGTATCGAAGTGCTTCAAAACACAGCAACATGTAGCTAGACAAGTAATACTCACGATTATGAGTAAGCAATGGGCAGAGCTCAAGGTAGGAGGATCAATGAGAGGATTTAGTGTCATCATCTGTAGGGAAAACCCATTGAGTACGCCAATGGAGGAGTTGAAGGAAGGAGTGGTTTCGTCTTCAAAACTAGTTAAGGATGGGCTCGCTTGCCAGTTGCCACAGCTAACCAACACATAATAAAGATAATGACCTTCTACTGTTATCATAATGCTATGTATATGTTACTGTTTTCGCTAACCACTGCACTGCAAGTTGCAGATCTGCAACAGCCCACGCTGCGCGGCAGTGGCTCCTGCCTGTCGTGGGGAAGCCGGGCCGCCGGCAGCCACTTAATTGACAGATGGGGATTGGAGATCTTAGTGGACTATATATATATATTCTCAAGAATCAACACTACCCATATTATTTTTCTTGGAGACAAAACGTCTTGCAAATAATTCAGATAGAGAGAGAGAGAGAGAGAGAGAGAGAGAGAGAGAGAGAGAGAAAAGAAAGGTCTCAGACATGTTAATTGCTAAAATAGAAGTTCCTTCACAAACGAAACATATAACGCGAATTTCTCTCAATTCCCATATGGAAGCATATATATATGTAAATTAATGAGAGCCTAGCTAGCTATGGTTTTTATTAAAGAACCCACGATTTTATATCTGCCGTAAGGCATCCTGTGAATTTTCCCATTCACGTGATGATATTTTACTAGCTAGGAGGTTGTTTGCACAAAGAGGTAACCGTGGTCCTTGGATTCACAGGGGAATCCGATAATTCATAAATACTTGTGCTCCCGACCAGCCGGCTCTCGCTCGTGATTTGGATTTGGATTAGCGAGGGGAGGGGACCATCGGGCTCCCCCTTCGAATCACCCGGTGGTCTTCGCCCCGCTCTGGCGCCTGACCCCACCCGTGCGCTGGATGAGAGAACCCACCGGCGGTCGCCGTGGCCTGGCGAGGCACCGGGGTCCCCAACGGCCGCCGACCTTTTGAACCCACACAGAAGGAGCGGTAAAAAGAAGAGGAAGACCGGAAGCAGTCAACAACCCGGGAAAAAGAACCCATATATGCTTCTGCCACTCTACTTTTGATGGTCCAAATTTTTAGACGTAAGAATCACTTTATTTCCCTCATGGCTATTCTCACTCCCATAATTTTTTTTTCATAAATATTTTAAACAGTTTAGGAAAGGATAAGTTCGTAGAAATATAAGTACAAGTAATACATGCAAAGTTCTTAAATCCTCAAGGGCAAAAAAAAAAAAAAAAAATCTCGGGGCCTCTCGCTCACGAAGGAATTGCAAGTTGTAACTTGTAACGACGTCAGACTCGCCCGTTGAGTTCGGTTTTCGACTGGGCGTGCTCCTCGTTGCGGCCCGCGTTTTGTTCTCCCGGTCCGGTGGCGGTTCTCCCACACGGGCCACACCTCACCCAACACAACACGTCCTCGCCCTTTAAAATTTTTTTTAATCAGTTTTTTACTGGCTGCATATATAAATACATTTCACTAATTTAGTAAATCAACAGAAGCCCGTATTAATTAATGAACGATTAATCAAACAGAAACACATAACGACATAGATAGAGACGGGAAGAGAGTGGAATAAGAGAGAGAGAGAGAGCGCGCGAGCGAGCGAGCGAGAGGGAGGGAGAGAGCGCGCGCAGAGGTCTCTCTCCACGTTCCTTCCCACCCCACAAAGACTGCCCGCTCACCGGTCACTACGCTCCGCATCTCTCCTTCTCCACCTCCCTCCACCACCTCCCCTTCCACGCCGCCCCTCCTCCCCTCATTGCCCCCATCTCTCTCTCTCTCTCTCTCTCGGACGGCATAGCCATGACCAGGTTGGAGGTCCACCAGGAAGAGGATGACGGGGATGAGGAGGAGAGCGACGAGAGCGGCGGCTTTGATGGGAGCCTGATGTCGTCGAAGTTGGTGGACGCGGAGGAGGGATGGGGGCCGCCGGGGGAGAACCAGCAGTACCGGCAGCAGCGGCGGTGGCGGCAGCAGTTCCCCCCTATCTTCGCCATTGTCGCCGCGGCCCTGAGGAAGTCGCTGGTGACGTGCAGCGTGGAACCCCGGGAGGACGTGTGTGCCTCCATGGACATCGGGTGGCCGACGAACGTGCGGCACATCGCCCACGTGACGTTCGACCGCTTCCAGGGCTTCCTCGGCTTGCCCGTGGAGTTGGAGCATGACGTCCTCCGGACGGCGCCCAGTGCCAGGTGAGCTTCCTCCGTCCAGATCTGTCTGATTTGGTCATTTGGCCCCTTCACATCCGTTCGTCTCGTCAATTTCTTCCTCTTATGTCTCCATTTATCGATTGCTCTTGCTTTAAAGATTCCTGATCACCTTATATCTCTAGCTCTGCTGAATTCCTCGTGCGTAGATTCTACGTTATCCCGTCTCTCTTTTGTATAAAATAAAGATGTTTTCCTCGGGTTTCTGTTTCTATTTCTGTTTTTGCATTATTTTCAGAAATATCTGAAAGTTGACTGTTTTCGAGGGGTCCTGCCTTCTTGTTTGTTCTGCAACGCGCAAAACTAGGACAAAGCTTTCCTAAGAATGCTCGTTCCGAGACTGTTAGAAACGTGTTCTGACTGCTTTTTTGAACAAAGTTGAGGAATAGTTCGTAAGCGGGTCTTTGTATGAGCGTATTCTTCTAGGTTCTACTTGGGGTACGAGTTCAATAGATGTGCCGGAGGGAGCCATCCAATCTAGGCCACTACAGAGACTCAAGTAAAATTTATGAGGCGAAAATAAAATAACAGTGAAGATTTTTAATTGAATAACGAAGAAAACCGGTTCTTTACTTAGGGTTGTCTGCTGAATGAGGGAATCAACGGAGCAGCTGAAGTAACGCTATGCTAACAAATCTCGCTGATCCTGCATTCCTGCATCTGTGTGTCTATTTTTTAAGCTAAGCTATGAGTTGAGACTTTGATTCAGGTTCGGGTTTTAGCATTATTCTTGAAGTGGTACCCCTCTATCTGGGGGTTTCGTGTTTGACTGGTCTTCCTCTTTGACTCTTCCTAGCTCCGAGATGACATTCCCTTTGACCTTTTAGTGCATAGAGAAGTTGGGTATTCAACTGATGCTTCCTTTGTGGTTCTCAAATGTTAGACTCCCTTTAACATAAGGCTTGGCTATGCTCATTTAGTTCCAACAATCAGAGCATATTCATGATGATATATCTCCTAGTAGTTATGGTAATTCCACAAGGCATTTTTTCCCCCCTTCAACGAGTTATGTGGGTGGTACCATCGTTAGTTCAGGTTCACAACATAATAATGGAAAATTCTAACTAGAGTATTGATGTTGTTGGCCTTGTTTTTATCCTGGAGCACTATGGCAATTATATGTCCACCTTCATTTGGTATATGCAGAAGCTTAAGAATAGTTAATGAGGTCAATTGGTTTAAGTGCATGTGTACCTATGCATCTCTTTCTATCTACCTTTTAATATATTTTGTGGTACCAACCACATTTAAAAAAAAAAAAACTCTTTCTATCTGCCTAATCTGACAGCTTTGCCACTGATAGCAACAGAAGAATTCTGTTTCATGCCTGTTGACCTTTTCTTGCAACAAGATCTTACATTTTGTGACAGCTGAAATGTGCATGCTTGCTATTGTATTTGGTCATACCTTTATCAGAATTATGGATATTGATAAGTGTTCCATGATAGATACCTGTTATGGAAATCCTTCTTACCGTATGCTACTGAACTAAAATGTTATCACAAACTTTGAATTAATGGGTGGAGAGGTCTACAGACTAGAAAAAAAATAGAGGCATATGGTAGCTTGTGAACCTCTAGGACTGGATGACTTATGTCACCACCCCTTACAACAAAATCCAGGTAGAGTTTTGTTGTGGCAAGCCATGCTTTAATAGCTGTGTACCAAACTAGAGGAAACATGACAAGTCAACAGATTCTGGTACCGTGCTATTGAATTGAATTGCAAACCCAAAAATCGTGGTATTGGGTGAACAATTTGGTTCAATAACATAGTTTGAAGCCAACCTATATTGAAAACAACATTCCAGTCTCATGTTCTTCTTTCAGTGCCATCTGTTGTCTCTTACATACTAGGTTACTGAGTGATTTCTGCCTGGATGTCAGGGGGCTGTTGAATCCACATTTGATTCTATATCCCGTAGGAATTGGATCTCTCCAATGATTGCCAATTCCCACTTTGATATTGAGTGGAGAGGCCTATTTTTTGTGGGTACTTTCTCACACACAACTGATATGGGACTTTAACTATGTAGCTAAGGCTGTGCTTGCTAGACTCATCTTTTCAAAGGAGAAGCTCATTCAACATCTCAAGAAAAAAAATGAAATGCTTGCATTGATCATGGATTATCTTAACTGCTTATTTATCCCAGGAAGGAAACAAAAAGACATGGATTATTTTCACTTCTTAGTTATCCCATGAAGAAAACAAAAAGAGGTAGAAAAAGAAAATCCTGAAGCAACTGTTCCTCTTTGTTAACTAATTGAATGGTTATTGGGAAAGGTGCTCATCATGGTTGACCATTTCAGATTGGATCAGTGATTATTATAAAACAAATGTTTCGTACCGCAATCCAGATGGTTGGTATTTGGCAGGGAAGCCAGTTGAAACACTTTGCGAAAATTTTGGATTCTTCCTTGGATCTAACCAATGCACATGCACTAGAAGACCAGATTAGGATGCTGGTTTTCTTTCCAATTTGTAAGGGGAACTGGCTGGCTCTGACTAGTACTGACAAGTTGCACCTGGTTGCGCCTTTTTTCTGGAAGGTGACCAAGAGGCCATGATTCATTGTAACTAGATACAAGAAAGTTGACAAACAAAATAAGGAAAAAAAACTCTGTCAAGATGGTATAGACCCTGAAATCCAAACCAAAACCCTCAACCCCTACAGTTACGCAATGAATATATTCCAGGGTATAGTCTTCTTACAATGATAGAATCCCTCTCCCAATTACCTATGTAGCAAAAATGCCACGGACAAATAAAACGATACATGTGTAAGTAATTTAAAGTGTCTGCCCAAACACATCTCTGAATGTCTTATTGTTTCTTTCCCACCCACTTGCACCCTGTAGCTGATGCAGGAGGAAAAAGGAGGAGGTAGAGGGGGGGAGACAGAAAGAAGGAAAAAAGAAGAGAGGTGTAGAGGGAGGTACCTATCATACAGTTGCAGCAGCAATAGGAGTCAGAGCAGCATGTCTCAGTGGCAGTACACACAGCAACCGAACAGAGTGGGCATTGGACAGCAGTGGCTTTCCCTTCTGCTTTTCTTCTTTTCCTTTTTCTATTCACCCGAAGGCAGGGATAGGGTGAAGTGTTTTTTGTTTTTGTTTTTGGAAGGTGTTTAGTACCACAGAATTATATTAAAGGAAAATTGAGAATGTACATGTATAGGCGTGTTGATCGGAAACATCCTCTGATGCTTTGCCGTCGTTGTCTAGATTGGAAATATGCAAGTAGAAACAGAATCACAGAAGAACAGAGAGAAGAAGAAGAGACAAGACACACCGATTTACGTGGTTCGGATTGGCGATGTGCCAAACCTACTCCACCGAGCCCTTCACCTGTACAGCCGCCTTTTCCACTATGAAGAAAATGATACAATGCCCTAGGCCAAGAACATGGCCTTAAATATACGGAATCAAAAAGAGGAAACTGCCCAAAACTTTGTGCACTGGAAGCAGTCGACTGCTCTGGGCTGAAGCGGTCGACCGCTTTTCCCAGAGCGGCCAGTTGCTGCACACTAGCAGAAGCGGTCGACCGCTCTGGGCTGAAGCGGTTGTCCGCTTTTCCCGGAGTGTCCCTGCTCTGTTCAAATCTTCTTGGTACCCTGTCATGACAGAACCTGTCCATACCGCTGCTGTTGTCCCGTAGATGCCCACTGAATTTGAGCCACATCTCAACAAGGTGGCTCAACACCCAAAAAGCCCCAAAACACCTATACGGCACAGATCACACCAAGAAAGTGTGATTCAATTACCCCCAATCAACCCAAAAAATGGAGATACATTAGAATTGATATGAGAAAGAGTGGCAGTCCATTCCTTAACTCTCCCACATACAAAGTCAACAATAGCTTCATCGGAACGTGACTCCCTTCTGAAGATACGGTGGTTCCGCGTGCCCCACAATGCCCATAGCGTGGCTTGAAGGGTGAGCCACCACACTTTTCTATCCGTTTTGCAGGGCCAAGGTCTGTCCCATTCCGCAAAAGGCAGTGAACTTCATTCCACAAAATGATGCTGTAATTTGTCCTTTGAGCAACCTCCATCTAACCCCCCTGAGAATAGGAACATCCAGCAAAAAGATGATCAATGGACTCCTCCTCGACACCACAAAGACAGCAGGTGGAAGTCAAGTCCAGCATGAAGCGCAACAGCTTGTTTCGGGTAGGGAGTCTTCCATAACTCTCCAAACCAAGATGTTTACTTTGAGGGATTTGTTGAAGTTGGGAAGCAGGTGGGTATGGTTGATAAAATGGTTGGATTTTTTTAGAAAAACCTGTAATAAAGCACAATTCATATTAAACTTTTAAAGTGAAAAAAATATAAATCCCACCTTTTTCCTGATAGAAATAGCTGGTTCAAACATGGCATCACTGCATCAGGCCAACTCTGATCCACTTTGAATGGTTCCATTTTGAATCTGGCGAACAGCTGACTCTAGAATGATGAATACATGCTAAGACATTGATGCTGATATTAATTACATTTCAAAAGCCCGTCTTTGCATTTATTGACCCTCATAAATAATCTACTAAATTGACTATTTCTCTGCTAATTGTTGTCTTCCAATTAATTTTGTCCAACTTATTATGTTCTTTTTCAGTGCAAGCGTCTTTGGAGTTTCTGCCGAATCAATGCAATGTTCAATTGATGGTAGGGGTAATAGTGTGCCAACTATTCTACTGTTGATGCAACAGCACTTGTATTCACAAGGAGGTCTTCATGTATGTGCCACTGTCTTTGCTTATCATAGTTTGCACAGAAAGCTAAGTGCTATTCTCACTATTATGTTTTTTGTCTTTATTGTGCTTAAAGGCAGAAGGAATTTTCAGAATTAATGCAGAAAATAGCCAAGAGGTATATGTTAGAGATCAATTGAACAAAGGTGTTGTTCCAAAGGGAGTTGATTTGCATTGTCTCGCAGGTTTAATAAAGGTACTATTGGTAATTTTAAAAAGTTTAACTTTCTTTTTTTCCCAGCGGAATGTACTGGCAATTTAAAAGAGCTTTTACCTCCCCCACCCCCCACAAGAGACGGCCTTTGTTGGCAGTTCCTAATGATCTATCCACTGATCTTTTAGAAATTTAGGGCTGAGATGTTTTTCTTTTGATTAATAATGTGTTCATTCTTAAGGAGAGGTGACATTTTTGCTGTCTACTACAACTAGAAGCCCTATTCGCTTGGGATTTTGGTGCTTAATTTTCTTCTTGTTTCTTACTTTTATTTTGAAACTCCAGAGCAAATATGTGGGGAAACATGACAATTTCTGTAATAAATGTCATATGCAATAACTTTTGAGATGGCTCGGGATGCCTTTAGTTAATCAAAATGCATGAGGTGCGAATAGAAAAAGACTTGACATATAGAATTCTCATTCATTTGATGATATATTTACTTTACCCCTTTTCCTTTCACCGTGGTAGAGGCTATAGGTAAGGTATAAGTGTAGAGATTGATAAAGAGCCACTGCATTGAGTTCTCATCTTCACTCTGGCTTCTGAATAGGAGAAAAGAGAAGCCAAGAAGGTATGCTATCTGGTTTCCTTTTGGTGTGCTTAGAGAACTACTGAAATCGGGAAGTAGCAGACAGTTCTCCAAAGAGATGACATCGTCGTGTTTAAATAGCTGGCATGTTTTGGCCGTTCTTGTTCTAGGCTTAACCTCTTGCAATCCTCAAACCGAATTGTCTTTCCACCTTAAATACCACTTTCCTGAGCCATATGACACCTTAGTGTAATATATATATATATTTTAATTTTACCTGTTTATTTCTGTGTACATGGATTGGTTCACATGTGTAACATTTGTTTGGGAGTCCATGTTGTATGAGTTATATAAGTAGGAATACACCACAGGGAAAATCAGTCTCTGGAGGATTGGATTTCCTCTGCTTGGTGCATGGATGGCAGAGTCGGGTCGGGTGGCTGGGTCGGCCCCAGCCGATCCCGACCCTGAGTCGGGCCAGAGTCGGCCTGACTCGGCCTGAGTCGGGGCAGTGGACTTTGTAAACCAGTCCTGTGGGTGGGTCGGTGTTCACCCCCCAGAGTTGGGTCGCCAGGGGCCGACCCGACTCAGAGTCGGCCGACTCCGCTCCGAGTCGGCCGACTTTGCCATCCATGGCTTGGTGGAGGCATCTTGTCTCAATAAAGTGAAATGGCAAATGTCTTACACTTTTATATGCCAAGTTAGGATGAATCACTATGACATGAGCGAAGATGCTTTGGTTCCACAAGGTCCCATGAAGGAAATATCAAGAACAACTGGTGAAGGTTTTTGAGATGGCAGAAGGACAATTGGAAGTTTGGAACTTCGTATGCGAAGACAATTCTTGTTTCCATCAGTAGATGCTCTATTCGCTGCTTAATAGGATCCCTAGGAGTCATTCCATTTAAATGAGTGAAAGCACCATAGATCAACTAATTAGTGTAGTTGGAAGTCAGATGAACGGTGGTACCGTGGTAAAGGGTTGGCTTTGCTAGAATTCAGACGATGTATAGCAGTTTTACTGTTATCCAAACTAAATTTCAGATAAACTCTCTAGATATTCTGACCCGTACATGGTCCCCACTCCCGAATCTGATAGACAAAGTGGGGCAGGTAAGGCACTCCAATGCTACAAGCATGTAACCTTGGGTTCATTATCCAATATATCCATTTAATACCTTAGCCAAGTATGGTGGGTAGGGCCCTCACATGCCACTGGCACATACCTCAGGTTTATTATCCAGTTCTTGTATCCATTTAACACCTTGGCATTGAACCTTGGCCATCACATCAATCAAAGAAGTCTTCCCAAGTTTCATGCATGCACTTGCACATAGTTGATGCCTTGATGCCAGTACAGATGCTAATGAAGTGGCAACCTACACATGCCAGAAACATCAACGACATTTTTGGCAGATCAAAGAACCGAGTCTGTGGGGTTAATGGAGGCTGATGGGTGTTTCTTTTATTTTCTTGGATTCATATCAGTATTACTAGGGGCACCAGTTTTTATTTGTTCAGTTTGAGTCCAATTATGTTCTACTTATGATATTAGTATAAACCATTGCAGGAGAAAGCCTTCTGCAAGTTTCTAACTTCTTGTCCAGAGATTTAGGTATCTGGAGGACAAGCCAACCACTGACAAATAGACAACAAGGTTGGAGAGGGTTGACTGAGATAGTATCCATCTTGTCATGGTCCAATGTATAATGTCTTTGCTTTTCAGCCTTCTAGCTTGTCATATAATATCTGGATGAAGTTCTCATCTCAGTCTTTCGTAGGACCTTCCAATTTCTGTTGTGTGATGAGAAAAGGTTTAGAACAGCAAAAAAAACAGCTACTTGCTTCACCCTATTAGGCTATTACAAAGAAGCCAAGCACCTGCCAATGGAAAAATTGATGTTTAACAGTTAATGGTGAGGACACCCGAGTTCGGTTACGGTTCGACCCGACACGCGTCTATCGGCGGAGACGACACCTGGCTACGACTTCGGCATCCATTTGGCTAGACGACGAGTTGTTATCTTATTGATGTATTTTCCTTTTGTTTAGTACCTCTTTTTGGGGGTTGTTTGGCCCATTTGGGGCCCAGTGGGGCCTTTTCCATTTTCTATGTATTTTGGGATGCGATTTTACCCTTTTTGGTCCTTGGGGTACTTTGGTCCTTCTTTTTGTAAAAGGTACCCTAGGGTTTTGTGTCCCCTCCCCTATTTATATGCTTGTACATCCCTTGGGGAGAGGCAATGAAGATGAAAAGTAAAAAAACCCTTGTTGTGTGTGCCGCCGCTGTGAGAGCTGCCTCCTTCCTCTCCTTCTTTCTCGGGTGAGACTCCCTAGGCGTGAGGCCTGTCCCCTCCTTCCCCACTTGGTCCCGCATCATCTGGTATCAGAGCCTCGTCCGCGCGTTGCTGCGTCCCGTGTTCGCGTACCTGTCGCGGGTGTGTGTTGTGGGGACTCGACTGTGCCATCGCCTTGGTCTCGTGTCTTCTTTGCCTTTTCCACCACAAGCTATCAACCCCACCTCGCCATCAACCCTACCACGTAAACCCCCTGTTCCTGTTACCTTCCACCTACTGTTCATCTTCCCGACACCCCCGTTCTCCTTCTTCTCCACGTGCTCTCTCTCTCTCTCTTTCTCTCTCCTGCCACGTCACCTCATCTTCTTCCTCTTCCACGCCTGTGCTCACCTGACCGCGGCCGGTCTGTGCTGGGAGCTGCGAAGCTCTCTTTCTCACGCCGGTTGCACACACTCCAGGTCCATCGGCCTCACGCCCCAGCTGCTGTGCACGAACCCCAGCCGTACCGCCTTGCTCTACCATCCGCTGCTTCGTGCGCACCTGCTCTGCACGAGCTCTGCACACCTGGATGCTAGCCGCCCCAGCTTCACACGTTGTGCGTGCGAGGAGCTGGTTCGTGTGCGGCTTGTGCGTGTGGACTCCGGGCTTCGTCGACGCAGCAGCTCTCCCCGTCGTCGCGCGTCCTCAGTTCAGCGGCGCCAGCGCTCCAGGCGCCCTTGCTCGCACGACCGAGCTCCCCACTGCCGGAACCAGCCAGCTCCTCCGTCGCTAGGGTCGCGGCCGGCCAACGCCGCTGCTCGACCCCAGCGCCATCGCCGCGTCCGAGCCGGCCACCTCACCCTCCGTCGCCACCCAGGCCTTCGCTCTCCTTCCTGCTGTTTCGCCCAACGCGAGGGTTGGGGACGGAAGCGGCTGAGGCTTTAAGAAGAGGAGGGGCGCCTTTGTGTTGGACCCGGTTGAGCCAGGTCAAGCAGTGACCGGTCCACCAGACCGGCCCACCTGCTACAGTGCCACGCCAGACCCAGTCCGGCCCACCTGTTCGTCCCACAGTCCAGTGATCTTGAAATTGTAGCGGATGAATATTCCCGGAGTGGAAGTCATCAACGAGACTGAGCGTGTTTACTTCTATCTACCCGTCCTCCCACACGAGTACAGTCAGCCTCGGCGCCCGCGGACTCCCCCACGCCAGTGCCCACGTCGCTCAGGTGTCTCGCCGCCACGCACTCATCGCCCGCGTTTGCGCCCGCGCCCGGCCACTATTGTTGCGGAGTTCGCTGCACTGACGATTTCAACTACGGGAGACGACGAGCACCCAGCCAGCAGCAGTTAGTGGACCCTCGTACCCCGGTTGTGCGCCTCGCTCTTCAGCGAGTCGGTTAGCGCGGATATTTCGCTTCTGTTTACTTGCTTTTCTCGTATGTAGTTTAATTTGCCGCCGTGCATGTGTGATAGGATTCCTAGCCAGCATGATTTATCACTGTCTACTTGTGAGTGTGAGGTACCATCTTGATTGTATCTGGTAGAGTTGTTAAATGTGGAGCATATTACTTTGGCGTTTGATAGTTCATTTTACAAATTGGGCCGAACCCGTGTCACATTTGCTTCGAGCAACTCCCCGATAGTGTAGCTTGCCTTGTCTTGCGCGAAACCTTTTTCTTGAAATCTTGTTTGCGACGAAAATTTGCTGCAGAATTAAAAAAAAAAAAAATCATATAGTGTTAGTTTTGCATGTTTAGTTGCACATAAACCTCAAAACAAAACAAAATTTGAAAATCAGTCAAAAAAAAAAAAAGTGTCTCACTACCAGTAGTTGTCTTTGCTTCTGAGGGTGGTTTCTTTTGTGTGTCTCATGCCCACACGTAGCGGTGCTGCGTACCACTTACCAGCGCCAATGTCAGGACCACATCAGGATATGTCTAGCTCTCATGTGCATGCCCACAACACAGGTGTTGACCCTCCTAGAGATCCCGCTTTGACCGAGTTAATACATCAGCTTAGGAATGAGGTTAGGAGGATGGAGCAGCGTCTAGGTGACAGTCTAGCTGGTATAGAGGAGCGAATTACTGGATCTGATCGTACAGTTCAAGGAATGGTTGGACGCATTGCTGTTTTAGAAGGGGTTGTTCTCACCCCTAGACAGGAGCAGAACGGGGATCCCTACCCCCAGCGGCGACCACCACCTCCACCTCCCCCTGGGCAGCCTCTCCCCCGTGGACCCCGTGTAGAGGAGTACCATGGTAGGAATGAGGAGCTTGACCGTGAGTCTTTTGAGGCGATGGATGAATACCCCAGGGTCCCAATCGCCCGTAGGTATAGGAGGTTTGACCGGAGGCATGCTCCGGAATATGAGGATGACTACGGGGCTAATCGTGAACGGGACCAAGACATTCGGAACGCCCGCCTGGAGGCCCCCAGCTTTGATGGCTCCCTGGAGCCACAGGTTTACCTTGATTGGGAGGCCAGGGTGGACCGATACTTTGATTGGATGGGCATGTACGATCCCCGTCGTGTGTTTTTTGCCCGGACCCTCTTAAGGGGTCGAGCTTTGACCTTTTGGTCAAGCCTGGAGGGACGCTTGGCACAAAGCTATGAGGGGCCTATTGATACATGGCAGGAAATGAAGGCTAGGCTCCGAGAGAAATACGTTCCTATGACTTATCGCCATCGCTTGATTGATCGATGGCAGAACATCACTCAGGGCTCTAGAACTGTTTCTGAATATATTGATGAGTTTGATGACCTCCTGCTGAGGTGTGGAGCCCGTGAGGAAGGGGCTTTGACTCTGTCCCGATTTCGAAAGGGGCTTCACCAGGCCTATCAAGAAGAACTATTCCGCCAGCGTGTTACTACCCTAGACCATGCGTATCAAGTTGTGCGCGAGATGGAACAGTTCGAATTGGATAGAGATTCCTCCCTTCGTGCGAAGCCCTTCCATCAGCGTCCTAGTGACCAGCGTTTCACCTCCAGTCTTCCCCAGAGGGGCATTGCCCCTAGACTCCCTGAGGGCTTGCGCCAGGACCCTATGGCCCGCCCTCGCTCTTTTCCCCAACAGGGGGCTGCCCCTGCTCAGCCTCCACTCCCCTCTACTTCTCGTCCCATTCTTGGAGCACCCACCGCACCACGCGAGGATAAGGAAAAGGCTCCTATGAGAGAGACAGCTCCGCAGGACGGCGGCTCTCGCGTTCGTTGTTACCGGTGTCATGGTATTGGACACTATGCTCTCTCCTGCCCCAACAGGGCTCTGGCCATTGAGACGGCAGATCCTGTTGACCCCACACAACATCCTGTGGATGTAGATTATGAAGCAGGAGATGATCTGGCGGAAGAGTTTCTTATGGAGGAAGAAGTGGCTGGAACTGTCCAAGCATTAACCCTTGAGGATGCACCTGGTGGAGAAAGACTTGGAGTCGTTCGGTGCATCTTAGCCCAGCCTAGAGAGAGCGATGATTGGCGCCGCACATCAATTTTTCAGACTTATTGTCGCCTTAAGGGTAAGGTTTGTCGGGTCATCGTCGACAGCGGGAGTTGCATTAATGCAATCTCCACAAGTACTGTCACCCGATTGGGTTTAGCGACTGTAGATCATCCTCGCCCTTATCATGTATCTTGGGTTGACACCACATCCATTCCCATTCGCCTGAGATGCCTCGTCCCGATCTGTTTACATTCTTACGAGGCTCAAATTTGGTGTGATGTCCTACCCATGGAAGTCGGGAGCGTCATTCTTGGCCGACCTTGGATTTATGATGTGGATGCGACTCTCTATGGTCGCTCCAACACTTGTGTCTTTGAGCATGGCGGCCAACGCATCACCATTCAACCCTCCCGTCCTCGACGCCCTGCCTCGGGCGAGAGCCACCGCCCCCACACACCTGTGGTTTCCGGCTCCCCTCCCTCGATCCTTCCTCCCACCCCTGGTGTTTCTCATCCAACCACTACCCCGAGAGCGAGTACCTCACCAGCCATGACATTACAGCTAATTACTGCCCGAGAATTCGAGCAAGAACTTCATGACTGCGATATCGTTTATGTCCTTATGTGTCGGGAAGTTCCAGAGGAGGATCGCACACAAGTTTCCTGTGAGCAAGCAGAGGAAGTCACTTCCCTCCTCCGTGAGTTTGCCGATGTCTTTCCTGATGAGCTGCCTGATGGTTTACCCCCGATGCGGGAAATTCAGCACGCCATCGATCTTATCCCGGGGTCTACGCTGCCTAACTTGCCGCACCATAGAATGAATCCGGTGGAACACGCAGAATTACAAAGGCAGGTTGAGGAATATCTGAGGCAAGGTCGCATGAGAGAAAGCCTGAGTCCTTGCGCTGTCCCCGCACTGTTGGCTCCGAAGAAAGATGGTACCTGGAGAATGTGCGTTGACAGCCGTGCCATCAACCGCATTACTGTGAAGTATCGGTTTCCCATTCCCCGTTTGGACGATATGTTGGATATGATGGCGGGGGCCACTGTATTCTCAAAGATTGATCTGAAGAGTGGCTACCACCAAGTGAGAATCCGACCTGGGGATGAGTGGAAAACTGCCTTCAAGACGAAAGAAGGACTCTACGAGTGGTTGGTCATGCCCTTTGGGCTATCAAATGCCCCGAGCACCTTCATGCGGTTGATGACCCAAGTGCTACGCCCATTTATTGGGGTGTTCCTTGTGGTATACTTTGACGATATCCTTATCTACAGCCGCACTAGGGAAGACCATTTAGACCACCTGCGACAAGTTTGTCTCACGCTTCGCAAGGAAAGCCTCTTTGGGAATCTCAAGAAGTGCGCCTTCATGTCGGATCATGTCACATTCTTAGGGTTCATTGTCTCGAGCCAGGGAGTCTCCGCTGACCCAGAGAAAGTTAAGGCGATCGTAGATTGGCCAGAGCCGCAGACCCTTCATGACGTGCGTAGCTTTCATGGTTTGGCCACCTTCTACCGTCGGTTTATCCGTGGGTTCAGTACCGTCACCGCTCCCATTACTGACTGCATCCGAAAGGGAACCTTTGTCTGGACGAAGGCCGCAGCCTTAGCCTTTCGTGAGCTTAAGGAGTGTATGACCCAAGCCCCTGTTCTTCGTTTGCCTGATTTTTCGAGGGTGTTTGAGGTCTCTTGTGACGCGTCTGGTGTTGGTATAGGTGGAGTGCTGAGTCAAGAGGGCCACCCCATAGCCTTCTTCAGCGAAAAGTTAAATGAAGCCAAACAGAAATACTCCACCTATGATAAAGAATTTTATGCTGTGGTCCAAGCTCTTCGGTATTGGAGGCACTACCTGTTGCCACAGGAGTTCGTGCTGTATTCGGACCACGAAGCTCTCCGATTCCTCCACGCACAAAAAAAGCTCAACCCCCGACACAGTCGTTGGGTGGAGTACCTTCAAGCTTACACTTTCGTTCTTAAGCATCGAGCTGGTGTGGAGAATCGGGTAGCTGACGCCTTGAGCCGTCGTTTCTCTCTTTTGGCTGTTGTAAGCACTGAGGTCACGGGCTTTGAAAGACTTCGTGATGAATATCCCAATTGCCCGGATTTTGGCCCTATCTTCTCTGCCCTCCAATCTGGTCCCTCCCGTGCATTTAGTGATTTTGTTCTTCATGACGGGTATCTTTTTCGGGGTGACCGGTTGTGCGTTCCCCGGACCTCCGTTCGCGATTTTCTTGCATGGGAAGTGCACGCTGGTGGCTTGGCTGGCCACTTTGGGCGCAACAAAACCATTGAATTGATGGAGTACCGATTTTATTGGCCAAGCCTGAAGCGCGATGTGGCTCGCATCGTGGCTCAATGTCGAACTTGCGCTACGGCCAAACAAAGAAAGCAGAACACAGGATTATACACTCCATTACCCGTGCCGAACCGTCCTTGGCAAGATGTGAGCATGGATTTTGTCTTAGGACTGCCACGAACCGTCCGTCGGCATGACTCCATTTTGGTGGTGGTAGATCGGTTTTCCAAAATGGCTCATTTTATCCCTTGTGCCAAGACGTCCGATGCGTCGAAGGTAGCCCGTCTTTTTCTATCTGAGGTCGTGCGTTTACATGGGCTTCCAAAGACGATTGTTTCGGACAGGGATGTTCGATTTGTTAGCTATTTCTGGAAAACCCTCTGGAATCTTCTAGGCACCAAACTCAAGTTCTCTACCGCGTACCACCCCCAGACTGATGGGCAGACCGAAGTAGTTAACAGGAGTCTGGGTGATTTGTTGCGTTGCTTAGTGGGTCAGCATGAAAGGAGTTGGGACCTCATCTTATCCTTAGCTGAATTTGCTTATAATAACTCGGTCAATAGGTCTACTGGCATGAGCCCTTTTGAAATAGTCACTGGCTATAGACCTAGCAGGCCTTTAGATCTCGTCCCTATGCATCGTCAGTCCCGTGTCTCTGAGTCGGCCCAGTCGTTAGCGGAACACATTAGAAGTCTGCATGAGAGCATCCGTAAGCAAATTGAAATAAGCAACGAGAAATACGCTAATGCAGCAAATTTACACCGTCGCCGCCAAGAATTTCAAGTAGGAGATTACGTCATGGTCAGGGTTAGACCTGAGCGGTTTCCTTCAGGAACCGTGAAAAAGCTACAAGCTCGGGGAGCTGGCCCGTTTAAAGTGCTGACGCGAATCGGGCCCAATGCGTATGTTCTTGACCTACCAGTCGACTATGGTATGAGTCCCACATTTAATGTCTCTGACCTGGTAGCATATCGAGACCCGACAGTGATTCCCAGAGAGCCCTTTGAGCCTCCTCCCTCATTTGAGAGTGACCCTACCCCCGAGTGTCCACCTGCGCCACCTGCAGCCACCAACAGAGCACGGCATGAGCAAATTGACCGCATACTAGACGAGCAGGTAGTTACTTCTCAGACCGGCGATTATCAGCGTTACCTAATTCGTTGGAGAGGCCAGCCGCCTTCCGAGGACACCTGGGTTACACGTGAGGAGCTGCAGCAGATCGACCCGGACCTTTTGGAGCGACATCAGAGCGACCAGGACCCCTACTCGACGGGGTCGAGTTCTTCCCAGGCGGGGAGAGTTGGTGAGGACACCCGAGTTCGGTTACGGTTCGACCCGACACGCGTCTATCGGCGGAGACGACACCCGGCTACGACTTCGGCATCCATTTGGCTAGACGACGAGTTGTTATCTTATTGATGTATTTTCCTTTTGTTTAGTACCTCTTTTTGGGGGTTGTTTGGCCCATTTGGGGCCCAGTGGGGCCTTTTCCATTTTCTATGTATTTTGGGATGCGATTTTACCCTTTTTGGTCCTTGGGGTACTTTGGTCCTTCTTTTTGTAAAAGGTACCCTAGGGTTTTGTGTCCCCTCCCCTATTTATATGCTTGTACATCCCTTGGGGAGAGGCAATGAAGATGAAAAGTAAAAAAACCCTTGTTGTGTGTGCCGCCGCTGTGAGAGCTGCCTCCTTCCTCTCCTTCTTTCTCGGGTGAGACTCCCTAGGCGTGAGGCCTGTCCCCTCCTTCCCCACTTGGTCCCGCATCAGTTAAGCTCTTCAGTACCATATTTGACAGAGATACTGGCTCCATGAGACTCCTTGTGAATACCCTAGTATCATTTGCATATCATAACCTGTGATGCTCAAAGGTTTCTATGCTGCAAGAACTCCAGTAGTCAGTCTGCTGTCAGCTACTGAATTCCATTTTCTACTGCCAATCTGACCTTACGTTATCGAAGGTGACTGAGGCTCTTGCGTAGGCCATGAGGCCTGATGAGGTGGCCCCAGGTTGCCTCGCTCAGGCCCATGCCGCCTTGGCAAGTCCAGGCCTCCATTGCCACCTTTGCCCATCTGGCCCACAAATTGGCCCACAAATAGGACCATTTAAGCTAGTAATGCACACTTCCTATTGTCATTTAGTATATTTATATGTATGAGTGTGAATTTGTTTACTTGCAATCTAGTTTGTTAAACTTTACATATAGGCATGAATGGATTTACTGAATTATACAATAATTTGGCACATAAGAATGAAATATATTTGTTTTATGCATCCATTTAGGTGATATTTGTATATATTGATATTTATGAAATATATATTTAATAATATATTGCCTCAATCACCTGGGAATTTGAGGCTGAGGTAGCTGCCTCTCGCCTCTGACTTCATAGATCTCAGCAACCTGTCATCTAGAAGGAGAAATGGAGAGATTTTTTTGTTTTTTGGTCTCTTTACAAGTCTTCACATGCTGTTGAAGAATCCACAATGTTTACCATCCACAAAATAGAGAATCTGGTTGTGAAGATGCAAGCTTGTGTGCAGTTCACTTCAAACCATGGAATGCAGAATCAAATTCTGTATTGGAGCAGCCTTGCCCGATCTGATTCCAAGGGGGAAGCTCGCTCGATTGGTGAAATTCCGTCCGAATTGGCCGGAATCGCACCGAATCGGTCCGGGTCGGCCTGGGGATCGGCCGATCCAGCCGATTCTACCATACAAATTATATATATAAACAGTGATATATAGAATTTTTTTGTGGAAAAAATTCATGTAGCCGACCCCAAATAATGGGATAAGGCTCTGATGATGACGACGACAGTGATATATATATATATATATATTATATTTACATTAATGTATGTACAACCATTTACATTTATTGTCATATATATATTAACTATATATATGTACAAATTATTATTATATTTACATTAATATAGGTTTGTATGTACATTAACACACATATATATGTAAAAAGTGTTCTTTAATATGATATATATACTATAAAGATATAATATTAACTATGTCTATACTTTTAAGAGGTACATATGTGATTTCATATATATCGTATACATATACAAATGTGTAAATTTATTTATATAATTACATATATCATAACCACATTTGTATAAACAAATGAGATCTGTCCCTTTGCTTTGCAACAAATTTTCTTTCCGGGTTACCCCTTGAATGGGTGTATCCCATTGACACCTATGACCTAACTGCTTAGGTCGATCCTCAAGCAGGTCGATCTGCATATGCATATCTGCTTATCGGAGATTTAGGGCGTCAAGCTCCATAATCCAACACTTGGATTGTGATATATGTATAATGTATACATTTATAAGGATAAATTCTGTTTGTACATTAATATGATATGTATATATGAACATGAATATTGTGTATATGTATATGTATGAATGTGTACATTTGTGTGTGATTACATATATACATATATATATATATATATATATATATATATTGAAGACATTTTCCTGATTTTTTTTCTTCTGAATTTTCATGATATTTCTAATTTCCCTGATTTTTTAAAATTTTTTTTAATCTGGCCGATTCAAGACTTCCATCTGGCCAATCTGATCCAGATTGGGATTGACCCAAGTCAATCCTTGGGGCGATCTGATTCTTTTTTCCATGCTTCACACTTCTCCATCTAGGCCCATCACGTGGAATACTTGGCTAATCTCTCAAGATATAACTGTTACATGTTTTCCTCAAGATCTAGTTTTGTCACAAAAAATTCTTTTCTTAATTGTCATTAAGGTAAGCATCCCTTTGCTTCCACGTATCCATCAACAACTGTTCTTTTTCTGTATAATGCCCAGTCTGGATTCTTATGCTAGCGAAACAAGACTGCCTGAACAATGTACATTAAAGCCCTTGTGCATGAATCTAGATTGGCTTACAGTTATTTGTTATGATGTTTAAAAATAAGAAATTGGAGAAGCTTCTTTGAATATTTTGATTTGGATATCCATTAAAGTTCCTTTGGACTCTGTTATTTGTGTGAGATTTTTTGCCACACTGCAATGCTATAAAGCATATTTTACCCTCTGCATTGAAAACTTATAAAGCATAGATTATGAGGCTAGAATTTTCTGTATGAATCTGCAGAAGGAATCAAGGTGAAAACAAGCACAACCAATCTTAAATCTTTCATCCCAGGAATAACTGTTTTTCATTCCAAGAATTTAAAATATTCAATAAAACGTACAGTTTTTCTTCTTGTCTAGGCATGGTTTAGGGAGCTCCCTTCTGGCGTTCTTGATTCCCTTACTCCAGATCAGGTAATGCATTGTAACACAGAGGAAGAGTGCTCCCAACTTGTCAGCATATTGCCACCAACAGAAGCGGCATTGTTGGATTGGGCCATCAATCTAATGTCAGATGTTGTGCATTGCGAGCATCACAACAAGATGAACGCTCGAAACATAGCAATGGTTTTTGCTCCAAACATGACTCAGGTCTGAAACAGTTTTTTGTCACGTAAGAACACATTTTATTTTTGTTCTGAATCGATTACCCTTTTTTGCAGATGGCAGATCCTTTAACTGCACTGATACATGCAGTTCAAGTAATGAACTTTCTGAAGATGCTGATTGTGAAGACATTGCGAGAACGAGAAGAGGCAGCTACTGCAGCTGTGACGCTCAGTTCCAGCTCTGCCTCCAGTTCTCCAAGTGACAAGGATGAGGTGAACATGTCAGAAGGGAATGTAAAATTTTATGAAAGTTTCCAGGACGAACCGGATGTTTGTGATGTTAACAGCAGCATTTTGGATAACTTCATGCTGAATGATGAATGCGTGGTGGAAAGTGATGACGTCGAAAGCTTCTGGAGTTTTGAGAAAGAGAGTATGACTGCCGAATGTATGGAGTTGATTCACGAGGAAAGCTTGCCCATAAGTGGTAATAAATGTACTGCAGAAAAGTATAAAGGCGACTTTGGCGATGGGGATGTCCGCATGAAGGATAGACTCAGCTTCCGGGATGGAGTGAAGAAGCTTTGCAGGCATCCTGTTTTTCTGTTGAGTAAATCAATTAAGAGAACGAGAGACCAAGGCATCGTAAATTCCTCTATAGAAGGAAGAGAAGCCTGGGCTTAAGAGAGCTTCCTCGACGTGAATTATGATGGCGTTGTATGTTTCTTAGGTGGCAAGTTTGCGGTCGATGTAACATAGAATCTGTTCTTGCTGTAACATAGAATATGATTGTAATGTGATGCAGAAGAATAAACACTCTAACATTCATAGGCAAGGAATGTTGACAAAAGAAAGGCTTCTGACGGATGTGCGCCACTGCTTATTCGTTTACAGGCAGATCCGCCATGGAGGCATGTAAACCTTTGGAGAGATGGTCCGAGAACTTGTTGCTTCTTCAGGCTTTGAAATGACGCTGATCATTTGACTATGTTTCAAATTTAGACGGAACCCAGGAACCTCAGATTTTGTAATACGACCTGCTAGTAATTTACAGCTCTGTTTCCTTGGGCATTGTTTAAAGATGCTTCATTGTGATCTGAAACCGTGTATTCCAAATTGGAAATCATCTCTTTGCGGAAAACGTGAAGTTATTCGATTGGCTCTTTTCAGATTCTACGGTGGCGAGTTCCTGGAATCTGATAGCGTTTCCTTTATCAATGATCAATGAAGTACGTACTTGCTTGCCACTTGTAAATAGGAGATAGCTAGCCTCCGACACTTGGGAAAAGACTTATCAATAGATGCCAAAAATATGATTGCCCCATCGTTCACTACATGGTCATCTCGGTTTTAACTTTCTTATAAATTAATCAGTTTCATTGCTTCTAGCAATGTTAGCAGAAAGTCGAAAGAAGCCTTCTCCGGACCAAATAGTTTCGTTAGCCCGGTAGTATCAGTTTCGTTGCTTCTAGCTCAGTTAGCACAAACAAAGAAGCCTAGACTACTGACCAAATAGTTTCATTAGCTTCGTAAGTTGTAACGGCACCTCCCCTTCTCACGACCGAGGCTGTGAGCTTTTAGTCTCAGCTTTTATGGAGTACCTGAGAGCAAGACGTTAATCTCAAAAATTTGAAGGGCCTACACTGGACTGTTTCTGCTTCCGAGAGTGCCGGAGTACTCCTTGGAGAATTACCTTCTCGCACTTCTCGCAGAGGAGAAAAACTCAATTTAGGAAGACATACTTGAGATTGCTCGAAGGTTAAAGAAGTCTCTCCAGAAGCCTAAGCATTCAGTGACCACAGAATACCGGAATACGACGTATATACGTCCACATCTAACTGACTAGGAAGATACGTTGTTTTCCAGTCTTTTTGTCCATGCACAGTTGGATATGCAAATGCATCAGCCATTTAAGCTATCCCGAAAGGCAAGTGGACAAACATGCAATATGGGAGACGGAGAGAGATGCACTCAGTAGGGTCTTCCTCAGTTTCCCATTTGTGTGCCGGACAGTCGGACAGAACCTTGGTATCTTCCTTAGCCGGGTTGCTGCACTTGCTTTCCGTCCGGATTCATTGGATGGGCTGGTCATCACCCTCGGTTCAGCTCAGTTTGTGCTAAAATGTTCCTCATTAGCGGCATGTTTCCATGGGCGATATCAATTCTATCATCTCATCTTAGGGGTTGGTTAAGCGCTCTTGTAGGCTCAAATCCAGAAGATGCTTTGCTAATTTGATGTGTCTGGTCTGGCACACAATTCAACTTAAAATACCTTTCAGGTTCTTACAGGAAGTGGGCCTGAAAAATGTTGCTATAAAGAGGATTTGATTAGAGTAGGGCATCTGTAATTAATTACAATTTTCTCCTGCTCTATGTAATTAACTTATGTTATAAATAAAACTAAAAATAACCTTTAACAAATAGAACCCGAAGCACCTAGCTACTTAGCCTGACACGGCCATCATCTCTCTGTTTGATGTCAAACAATAGGCGTTTCCTACGTACAGATGAATGAACGTAACATTATTATAATATATATGAGAAGAATCAGTTAGGTTGGCAAGATCAGCATTGAAAAAGGAGAAACAAAAGATGAAAAGTAAAGCCAAGGTAAATGGTACTGCCCAGAATACACCGTTCCTGGGCAATACAACTGTATAGAAGTACTATGTTAAACGAAAGTAGGCATACCGATTTTGGAGGACACCGCCCTGTCCATGCCACCCACAAATCATGTCTGGTCAAAAGGACGAAAACACACTTGAGAACAAAACATAGAAGATAAAAAAGTTGAGATAAAGATAAACTCCCAAATTGGGACAACAAAAAGTGTAAAACTTATGGGACGTGAAAATGGGTGCACTTTTCCAAGTGAGGAGGACGCTTCTCTCCTCTTGTGTGGTGCACTAAATGCTCTAGAAATATTTAGTGCGCACCTATGATGTGCACTAACATGGGCACACTCATTAGGGATGTGCCATTTAATTCTTGGGGTTTGAAAAAATTAAATGAGGGGGATATTATAATCCCCGATAGACAAATGGCACACCCCTAGTGGGTGTGCCACACTAAGTATATATTTCTCCTAAATGCTCATAGCGAGACCTGTTGGGCCCTCCGTTCTCAAGCAAGCCGAGTTCTCTCTCCGTTGGTCCTTGCCTACAGACTTGCACATTACTCTGGTATCCAAATCAAAAGACTTTAAGTCAAGGAAAAAAGTTAACTTTAATTATGAAAAAAAAATGAATCTATTACCACCGTCCAAAGACTAATTAGACTGGATCCCATTCAATAAACTCCACATCAAAACGAAAAACTAAAGAATCACTTTTCAACTAAAAGGTCACCATTTTAGGAGTATATAGCACGTGCAGAATAACGCAGTTGTAGTGAGGAGTAGTGTTTTGTCGTTTCTCCACTTTGCACGCCTGACGCCCCTACCCCGAGCAGCATCACGCACGGTTTTCCCTTTATTCGTTCAAACCCGCGCGTGCAGATATAATCCCCTTTAAAAGCACTTAAATAGCCACTGCGTGTTTGGATTCAGTGGCGGATCCTAAAAATTAGTTTAGTGGGGTCACTTAACTTAGGGGGGTCACCCTTAAATTCAGTAGAATCACCTTTCATTTGCACAACTAAATAACATGGAGAATTTCTATTTCTTTTAAGACACCATTTCCAAATCAGTGGGGTCACGTGACCCCACTGACTATAAGGAGAGTCCGCCACTGCTTGGACCAGTGATCGCACTGTATCCCGCGGTGTCTTCGGCAGCTTAAAATTTTTTTTTTGGAAACTATTAATATATTATATTATCTTTTTAAAAATTCTTATAATCTTACTAGTGGCATTTGAATCTCTGATCTGTATAACCTAATATATATAAAAGACTAACCACTAGACCACTTGTCTTCGACTACTTGTGACTAGCAGTCCTGGGAGAATACACATCCTGGCGAAGAGGAAGTGAGCGCATGGCTATCCACAACCTCGGAGACGACAATAAGCCAGAACGTTGCATGTAAGTACCGGAAAACGGCCCCCTCTCTTTGCTGATCCCCTCACCAAGCTTAGCTTAGTTTCTATCCTTCCAGAGTTGCCTGCCAGTGGGCAAAAGGAGGGCTCCCAAATAGGGGTATTTAGCTCGCCTTGTTGACGATTGAGAAGATGCACACGTCGAAAGACATCTTCCCGTGCACTGCAGGGTGTTGTTGGAATTTCGACGAGTCATAACCTAATTGTACGTAGAGTGTGGGCATCTGCATTTGCATGGCGGCCGGTAGCTAGCGATTCCCCACCGTGGGAAGGTCCACACCAACGCCCGCACATGCATGTGTCTGCTGCTGGATTCGTCTCTGCACACAAACACAAACGTACTGTTAGCGTTCACCTAGCTAAGTAGCTGTACGCGGTTCGCCAGTCTTCTACCATCCATTCACTCGAAACCTCAAAAAAAGGAGTTGATTAGTTTGCAGGTGTGGTAGGCTAAGTACGCTAACAACAATAAGTTTGGAAAAGAAACACAGATCTCTCTCTCTCTCTCTCACTAATGGAAGAGGCTAGGGTTCTCAGTTGTATCAACCTGTTTTCATCCAGGTCTTTTTGCTCATGGCTTGAGCTTACATTCTATTGTCCAAGTAAATTAGGGAGGGGATAAAAAAACCCCGATTAAAATAATTGAGATATACTTAACAATGTTTTTTAAAAAAATAATTTTGAGAGGTTTAAGTAGACCAAGAAATTAAAAAGAGTTAAATTTAACCCCCCCCCCCCCCAAAAAAAAGATGGAGTAGATTAACTCTTATTTTACCCCCTTTTTTAACTAGGTTAAGAAAATAATGCTAGGTTAGAATATCCCCCGTGTCAAAATAGATTTTACGCTAAAAGGAGAGAAGAATAGGGGCATGCCATTGTCCAAGATTTGATAGTAAGGGGATCCTTGCTTGTCCTTCGTCACAAGTACTTGCAGACCATTTCAACCTGCGCCTTCACTACGTCCAACATTGAAATCGATCATCAACATATAAATGCCCATCAATTAGGATAAAAAATTGTCCAAAAAAAGTTTCTTAGCGTGAACATATGTTCATGTAACGTTAACTTGTCCTGCACTCAAAAAAGAATGTCACTCCTCTCACATCAAAAAACAGCGTGAGACAGAAAGCACCTCCACACTCCATGCATTCTAACGTCGAAACATGGTCCTATCTTTTGTTTAAATAACGCCAGGCGCCCTCTCCTCCACTTGCCCTTCCACTTGCCGTGGCCTTGCTGCTAATAACGCCAACATGACAGCGCGGCTGCAAGATGGAAGGAAGCCGGAAGCTTCAGGAGTTCGTCTTGTCTTCACGTAGGTACTGAGACCCAGATGCGAGCGATCACTGCTGGCGACCGTACGGCGGGCCGGGGTCCCCTGCGAGAGAGCATCTTCCTGAAATTGACAGTCGCGTACCTACTTCACCACTCCCCGAATAAGAGATTTAGGCCCATACAGAAACCCTAACCGGAGGCACCACATGTAAAAGCAAGAGATACCCATTGTGTACGCGAAGCTGGTCCTCAGGATCTTTTTGAGGCCTTGCAGACTTTGCAGTACAGAAATGGTGCTGCATGGATCAGTGTGGGTTCCATCCATCCTTGAATGGTGGGGAAGTATGAGAGCTATCGGACAAGTGAACTGCACGCCAATGGGCGACGAGCTATTCCTGTGCCTTCTCTGCTTGTTCTCTATCGGTCGTCTTCCTCGTTCTCCTCTGTACGTATATTATTCCCTTTGTCTCCTCTTCTAGTTCGCGGCTGATACTGAGAGCCTTGTAATGAGGTTAGGTCGACTAGCCCGTCTTCACGTACAATGTGCCGTCCAAACAACCCCACTGTGTACATAAAGATCCTTCGTCAAGATTTCCATTTCTGCCCGGTTAATCCTGCTTACAGTCGGGTTTTTTGTCATATAATTTCCAACTGCTGAGACCACCATATATAATTGTATTACGTACGTACTTCTCCACCACTCATGCAGAGCCAATTTAGACTTGTTTGATCAGAATATATGTGTAATAATCAGACGCTTCTCCATTTCCTCTTTATCAATGACCAAACTGGCTGGGATAGATATTTTGGCTTGTAGCGGGTACGTAAAGTGTGAAGTTGTTTGTATAAAAGATAAACCGGAGAGTATAGCAAGTCACTGTAGAAAGAATGATTCGTCCATGCATCTTCTACAAGGAAACATGTACATGTATGTGAGGACCGGGAGGGGAGGGGGAGATGGTCCCCCCTTCCCCATGCACGTCGTGTGCGGTGGGCTCCGGAAAAAGGCCGCCTAGCCATTTCCGGTAATAGGTCAGACCCCCTCCACTTCGCCCTCTCCCGACCCTCTTCTTCCTCCTCTCTCTCGCCGCTCTCTCTTTCTTCCTCTCTCTCTCGCATTCGCCCTCTCTCTCCCCGAGCTCTCTCTCTCACGTTTGCTCTCTCTCTCTCTCTCTCTAGCGTTCTCTCTCTCTCTCTCTCTCTCTCTCTCTCTTTTGCTTGCCGCGACTGTCGCCGTCGGTGGCCCTGGGAGGAGCCCTGCCGCCTGTCTCTTGTCGCCCCGCCGCCGTGCCGTTCGCCACCGGGAGGCCGCGCATGGAGGACGCTGTGCGCGGGGTGTTGCCACCGCTGCCGCTCTGTCTATTGCTCGTGGGAGTGTCGCCGCCGCTGTTCGTGCCGCCGGCGGGTTCTACCGTCGAGGTAAGGACCCCCTCTCCCTCTCCGGTGTCAACTTCCCCCTCCCCCTGTGCCGTTCTCTCTCTTTCTCTCTCTTCTGCATACAGTGGCCTTTGGGGTCAGAGTTTTCCGGCGAGGGGAGGACCGCCGGCGGCGGTCGCGCTGTCCGGCGACCCGCCCCAACCACCGCCGCCAGTGCCGGACCCGGCTGCCCCCCTCCTCTTTCCCCCTCACCTCCCTGCGTCGCAGAGGAGGCGTCGGGAGGAAGAAGAAGGTTGGCGTAGCGTGCCCAGATCCGCTTGGGATCTGGGCGGCGCACTGTGCCCTGCCATCCCGGCGCAATGCGCCGGGGTTCCCTTGCGGGTGTTGTCACTCCGGCTGTGCGCCGTGTTGTCACTCCGGCTGTGCCGGTGGGCTGGCCCGGGGTTGGTGGCCATTTTGTCGAGCCACATGGTGGTCGGGCCCACTCGGATCGACTTTGACCGGGCCGTCAGGGCCGTTTGACCGGTTGACCTAGACAGCCGTGCTGGGGTTTCCGGCACCCGTGGGGTGAGTTTCGAGGGCCGACCGACTGTCCGGGGTGGTAATGTAAGCTCTTCGAGGATGACCGTCAGTCGGGTACTTTAGCGGGTCCGCTTCCGCGTTGCGTTTTCATACCGTACTCGCGACGCCTGTGCTGACTTCCTAGCACTGCACCTTACTAGTCTTCGCCCGGTGTTGCGACACTTGAGGGCTTGTCCCAGTGCATGGTGCGCTTTTGGGTTGTTACCGTTTCCCGGGACCCCCGTCCTCGTGGGCCCGTTGAGGGCGGTCTCCGAGCCACGAGTGCGTCCGTCGAGCATTTCTCCAGATGGAGGGGAAAACAGTGTTGGACAGTGGCGTCGAGTCGTTTGTTGAGCTCACTTAGTTGGTTCGGGTCCCATGAAGTTTGGAGTGTCGCAGTGCGGGCCAGCTAGTCCGTTCTCACTGCCTCACCTTACATGGTTCCGGAGCCTGTCGGGAGACCTGGACTCGTGGTCGAGCGATAAGACGCTGGTGGGCGCACCTGACCACTGACTAGTAGAGGCTGGGTTGTGGCTAGTGTGTGTTGTCCAGACGAGGGTTTTACCGTCTGCTTGTGTAGTTTTGTGGCGTGCTTGGAGCACGTTTACCGAGGTTGAGACTGTACGTTGTTGTGCCGTGTTGGCAGTACTTGTAAACTTGAGTACTTTTCGTTTATTTATTTCAGTACTTGCTCAGTTGTGTTATTATTTTATTATATTACCTACTCAGTTAGTAGTCTTGTTACTTGAGTTACCACCGCCCTTCCGCTTCGTGTAGTTAGCTTGTTTACTTTAGTACCACTGTTCTTCCTGTCTAATTTTGCTGTGTTGTTCTTGTTTTCGCTGTCGAACCGGTGAGGGGTTGGGTTCCTTAGTGGGCTTCATTCGCGAAGCTCATTCCCCCTTTACTTCCTTCCAGGTTTGAGTTTGCGGGAGCTGGTGCTCGTGTTTGGACGGTCAGCGTCGTGCCACTTGTGGTTAGTAGCGTTAGCAGTGGTTAGTATTTCCTTTTTGCACTTGAATTATTATCTGGGACATCGTGTATATTTTTCTATTCCGTTGTTGCACTTCTTTAATTGTTTAGCTATTGTAACTTGTTGTATATCTCACTAGACATATTTCTAACCCTTTCGGGTCTTTGGATCCGTGGGTGGCGGTCCAAGGGTCAGGTACTTGGAGAGTTTCAGGTATCAGATTCTTGGGTCGTTACACTTGGTATTAGAGCAATGTTTTCTGAGATTTACAATAGGTTAATGGCTATGGCAATCCCAGAAAATAGTTCAAGTGAGTTGCTGGCACCACTCATGGTGTGTTAGTGTTAGGCTTGTGCCTTGAACATGTCTTGCAGGTGGGCTGTTTTTCAGCAAGATTCGAGTGGGTGTTGCAGGAGGGTTGCTGTTGTTGCAGTGTCGCGTGTGTGGTGAGTGTGGTCTCTGGTTGGCTCATGTCGGTGGTGCTGTTGATGATGGACTTGCTGGCGGAGGTCATCCCTGTGTGGAGTACGGTTGCAGGCAAGTCCGGTTCGGTGCTCTTGGTCGTCGTTGGCTGTGCTTTCGACTGCATGTGTTTCTACGTGTATAAGGGAGCCTGCTTGCTTGGTGTGGCCTTCACCAGTGTAGGCATGTTGTCTGTAGGTCTGGGGGAAGGCGTTCTTTTGTTTTCCTAGTGTGGCTTCCTCTTGGCTGTGTTGTGCAGTGGTTGCTTGGGCATGTTGCCTCACCTATCGGTGAGTTGTGGGTGCCCTGTGTTCCTCTGAGTCGGCATTGTTGCTCGAACTTAGCATATGCTCTTTGTGTGCTTGTGATGCCATTGGTTGTGTGTTGTGTCACTTGTTGTGTTTGCTTGGTGGCCTTGTGCTAATTGGTTGTGAGTTCTGGTGAGGTGTTCTCAGAGCTCTTCCTTGCTTGTTCTGGTGGAGGTTTCTCCCAGAACTTCTTCGTGCTCGTTTTTGTTTTGTTGCCCTCAGGGTTGAGGTGCGTTGTTGGTTGGTTTTGTGTTCTGGTGAGGTTTCCCAGAACTGTTTGTTGTTGTCTTGGTGAGGGTTTCTCCCAAGACTGTTCCGTGCTCTCTTCTGATTGCTATCGTGCTACCTCAGGGTTGAGGTGTGTTGTTGGTTGGCTGGTGCATTCTTGTGGGTTTTCCCAGAATGGTGCCTTGGTCGTTTTGGTGGAGGTTTCTCCTAGGACTGTCTTGCATTGCTTCTGCTTGCTGTTGTGTTCTCTCTGAAGGTCTGTGTGGATTGGTTGTTTGGGTTGTTTGTTCTGGTGGAGTTCTCCTTGGATGAATCTATGTCGTTCTTGGTGGAGGTCCTTTCCATGGCTGCCTAGTGTTTGATTTGGTTGTTGCTGCTCTCTCTCTATAGAGATGAGCTGTCATTGTTGTCAGTTGGACTGTTTATGTTACAGTCTGCTTGGGCATTGTCGGTCGAGGTGCGGTGCCTTTGACCACGTGTTTGGCTGCTGCATTGGCTAGCTGCCTTGTTGTTTGTTTCCAATTTTCTCAGTTGCGTTGGTGGGATTGCGTGTCCCCATGGCTTGGATGGTTCTGCTTTGTTTTCCTGTGCCCAATGTGCTCTTGCAGTTGGTGATGTGGTGTGTGCCGTGGCCATGTGGCTAGCGGTACTTCTTGCGGAGGTGCTGGTTTTATGTTTTGATCCCCCCTTTTGCGTGTGAAAGAGGCTTGTTGTGCATTTTCGTCCTCTATTTTTGTGGGTTGCTCGGGGTGGTGGTGCTCCATTTTTGTGCATTAGCGCTGTGGTGGCCTTCTTGGTGAAGGTCTTTTACCTCGAGTTGTTTTAGGGTTGAGCGAGTTGCTCCCCTTGTGTCGTCGTTTCCGTTGGGCGCTGTAGGTTGGTGAACCTACTGGTTACTGCGTTTTGTTGCATGGGTTTTTGTGTTGCCTAACTTGTTGATGTGGGACGATGTGTTTCCATGTGATCAACTTTGGGTAGCCCGTTCTCTCACCTAGCTTGCTCGTGTCGGTGTTGTGTTCGCGTATGCTATGCTTTGTGCCTCTTTCTATTCTTAGAGGCTTTTGTCACCCCTTTTAGTGTGTGGCCCTCACTACCGGTTGTGGTAGGGCCGATGCCTTGGGTGGTGTGCTTCTAAGAGCCAGCATGTTTGTTGTGCTCTTCGAAGCTCGTGGCCTTCCGTGCACTTTCTCTTCTTGGTGGGTCCCTAGTAGGGAGTCTCCTCTGTTGGCCCCATGCTGTTTTAGGGCCGTTGATATGGATGTGTGCGCTGTGCTTTGGTGGGTTTTTTTGTGCTAGTGTGTGCTGGCCTTGAGCTTTGTGCGTGATTTCACGGTTTGCGAGGTGCTCAGGGCGTTGAGTTGTTCTACCTCTGGGACGCATGTGGTGGCCTGTTCCTTGTGGCCGTACTATACGATAGTGTGGTAGCTACCTTGTTTCTTTGTAGCCCTGGGGGTGGTGCGCTCGATCTTGGCTGTCGCCTACGTCTGGTGCCCCCTCGATTGTGTGCGTGGAGTTATGGTACCCTGTGTTGGTCTGAGTAATACTTGGGTCAGCGTGTCATTTTTGGCTCCTGCGGTTGCCCCATTTTTCTAGTGGTTGAGTGTTTTTTGCAGTTGGTTTTGTGGCACCCGCACTTGGCGTTGCGCAGTTCGCGGTGGTTGCATTGCCAACCATTGTGGGTTTTTCCGAACGCGTGTTGGGTGGTGAGTATGGAAGCCAGTAGCGGGACCTCCTGTGTGTGTCCTTGGTGGCAGTGAGGCCTATCGGTTTACCAGTGCTTGATTGCGAGTGTTGTTGACGTCTTGGGTTGCTTGGTTCTGAGCAAACCTTAAACGTCCTTCCGACCTTTGCCGCTGCGTGTTGTGCTTGTGGAGCGTGTTGTGCTTTTGGTTTTCCTGTGACTCCACATTTGACTGGTGTCTTTGTCGGACCACGAGGAAGGTCTGGGTGAGGCCGAGTGTTTTCGTGGACATCGTTTCATGTGTTGAGGGGTTTTCCACGTCTCTGTTCCTGCTTAGACTGATTTTCCTTGCGAGGCTCCCCTTTGGCTGTGTGGCCAATACTAGTTGTCGCTAGCTACATGAGGCCATTCCTTGGAGCCCTATGGTGGACTTGTAGGTGTTTTTTTCGAGTTGTCGCCAGTGACTGGGTTTTTTGTCGGGTTTTTCTGGCGACAGAGTGGGTTACTGACTGGATTGGTTTCAACGGTGAGGTCTGTAGATGACTTCAGCCACGTGGTTTTCGGCTAGTGGTTCCGTTCGTCTTTGGTCGGTTGGCGTGTGCCACGCTTGTGGAGTTGTTGGCATCTGATTGAGTGCTCCATGCCCATCTGGGGTGTGTGGTATGGGCTATTAGTTGTCTGGTTGAGCACTCCATGTGTGGTTGTGTCACTGTTGTGGCCACCAGGAAGTCGAGGTAAGACTTAGTGGCCTTTTTTGCACTGGCTATTTCTTGCCGTGTTCTTTTCCCTCGAGTTGTCAGATCAATTCGAGTGAGTTGTTCCTACCCCTGCTTTACTTTCATGCTTCGGCTTTGTTTTGTAATTTCGAGGACAAAATTATTTTAAGTGGGGTAGGATGTGAGGACCGGGAGGGGAGGGGGAGATGGTCCCCCCTTCCCCATGCACGTCGTGTGCAGTGGGCTCCGGAAAAAGACCACCTGGCCATTTCCGGTAATGGGTCAGACCCCTTCCACTTCGCCCTCTCCCTCTCCCGACCCTCTTCTTTCTCCTCCCTCCCTCGCCGCTCTCTCTTTCTTCCTCTCTCTCTCTCTCGCGTTTGCCCTCTCCCTCCCCGATCTCTCTCTCTCTCTCTATAGCGTTCTCTCTCTCATGTAACGACCCCAAGAACCCAACCCTTAGCCCAAGCCGAGGACCTGATTTTCGCGGTCGCCGCCCATGGGTCCGGAGACCCGAAAGGGCTATAAACACAAGTCTAACAGAATATGTAAGAGAAATAAACATCAACTGCTGAACTAGAAGCACACACGCGAAAGCAGAAAGAAGAGCGAGACCGCAGCGTATCGCTCTAGGTACAGTCCCAACACATGCACAACTAGTACAAGTAAAAAGGGGAAGGACATAGCCCTTATTGGCATACCCCGAGGGTGACGTACAACTGAAAGGGAGAAACCACTGCTAGCTGCGGGGACGACGACTACCGCCCCGCCTACTCCACCCAGTGCACACCCTGCCGCTGCTGAGAAGTCTCACCTGAAAAAGGAAGGGATGAGCTTCACAACAGAAGCTCAGTAGGGACTACCAATCTCCTACTGGCTCTAACAAGAAGAAGAATATATAAATAAATAACAACAGTTATATCTTCTACTCTACAAGGGAAAGTGCGGAAGCAAAGCTACTAACTAGCAACGGTACAGAAGGACACCACGGTCGAAAACTCTGTAGAACCTGCACGACGTGACCACCACACGGCTAGCAATGCAGACAGAGCAAACCCTGCCTGGATAAGAGACACTAGCTACGGAAACTGCTACCACTAGTCAACCGGTTAGGTACGTCCACTGACGTCTTATCCTCGACCCAGGTCCAAACCTCCACTCTCGTGAGAGTGGGGGCAGAAGCACAAAGTACACAACAGTAACTGCCGTAGTTTGGCTGGACTACGGTCCCACGCCTGGCCACTCTAGGTGGTTTCGGAGCCACAAGAGCGAGGTAGTGAGAAGAAGGACTGGCTGGCCTGCACTGGATAGAACTCCAGCCGTCCTCGGTGTCCCAGACCAACCAAGAGAGCTTTGTAAATGACTCGACGCCACTGTCCTAACCACCGTTTTCCCCTCAACTCTAGAGTCCGTGACTCGAGTACGCTCGTCGCTCTGAACGCTCCCTCTAAGGCGTATGAGGACGCGGGTCCTAGGCAAATGGTAACAACCTCTCTCGCAGGACAAGCCCTCAGGTGCCGAGCAACGAGCAAACGACTAGTGTAGGACCATACTAGGAACTAGCACTGGTGCCACGGGTACAGAAAGAATCGGAAACGGCGAAGACTCCACGAGAAAAGGAACTTCGCAAGACTTACCTGCCTCTGATGCTGTCGCGATGCATCGGGTCGACCATGTCGCGATGTCTTAGAACGTCGCGATAATGTCACGGCGGCCTCACCGGTCGCAACATCATCGCGACCTCTATAGCGGTCGTGATCTCAGCTGAGAGGGGTCCCAATACAGTCCTCCCAAGGACCACCCCAAAATAGGTACAAACCATCTCTATAGGGGGGGGGGGGGGAGCATGGGGAAACACTAGGAAAGCTTGTAAATGCACCAAACCACCCTCAAACCCCATAAAACATGGATTACAAGGAATCTACGCTCGAAGGAAACCTCACTCACCACGAGCATGATCCTCACACATCCCACGACCCCAAACTGCGAAAAAACCACCATCTTAAGGGGGAGGGGAGCATGCTAGGATGAGTGGGAGACGAGGGTCCCTACCTTCAAGAGTAGAGCCGACCCGTTGGGGCCTTCACATTGGAATGGCCACCTCCTCCTCGCTCCGAGCACCACGAGCACGCCGCCTACACGAACTAGGCGTCACCTCCTCACCACGAGCACCACAAAACTACCGAGAACGCAAGAGAGCTCGGGAGAGGAAGAAGGAAGAAGAAGAAGAAGGAAAGGGAGAGAGGGGGAAATGGGGCGCCGGCCTCGGTTTTAAACCGATGGGCCCTGAGACGCGACGGGTCGTCCTGGCACGACAACAAGCATGTCGCGACGCCCCCGGACATTGCGACCATGTCACCACAGCCATCCCCGACGCGACCCCAAAAGGTGGTCAAACCTCAAAGACCGGGAAACCATAACACGACGGTCTGTCAGGTTGCGTCAACGCTGTACGCGCCTGACACCCGAAAAAGCCGTTCTGACAGAAAGGACATCGGTCAGAAAAGTAGTCGCGACGCCATCAGACGCCATGACAATAACGTGATGCCCACCCCCATTGTGACCATGTCACGACGGTCAGGTGCGCTATTTTCTGAAGCCTGTCGCGACGGGCACCCCTAGCGCGACCATGTTACGACCAGGGTGTCTGCCGCGACCCTGAGGATAGGGCCAAGGGCCCAAGAGAGCCGGGTCTTACACCTCCAATTTTTTCCAGCACGACCAAGGCAATGATTGTGACTTGTGGAAACTAACGGAGTTCAATTCAGACTCCCGGTTTGAGCTCGACGCCCAAATTAACATTAAACAAGTTAGTATTGTTTTAAAATGAAGAACTTAGGTATGTGGGTCCAAAATTATAAATACTAATCCGATTGACCTCTGGTTTTTTCCAGCACGGCCAGGGTGATGATTGTGACTTGTGAAAACTAACGGAGTTCAATTTGGACTCCCGGTTTGAGCTCGACGCTCAAATTCACATTAAGCAAGTTAGTTTTGTTTTGTTTTGTTTAAAAATGAAGAACTTAGCTAGGTTTGGGGGTCCAAAATTATAAATACTAATCCGATCGACCTTCGGTTTGTTTTAGCACGGTCGGGACGATGAGTGTGACTTGTGGAAACTAACGGAGTTCAATTCGGACTCCCGGTTTGAGCTCGACGCTCAAATTCACATTAAACAAGTTAATTTAGTTTAAAAATGAAGAACTTAGGTTTGGGGTCCAAAATTATAAATACTAATCCGATTGGCCTCTTGTTTTTTCCAGCACGGTTAGGGCAATGATTGTGACTTGTGGAAACTAACGGAGTTCAATTCGGACTCACGGTTTGAGCTCGATGCTCAAATTCACATTAAGCAAGTTAGTTTAGTTTAAAAATGAAGAACTTAGGTTTGAGGGTCCAAAATTAGAAATACTAATCCAATTGGCCTCTGGTTTTTTCTAGCACGGCCTGAGCGATGAATGTGACTTGTGGAAACTGACGGAGTTCAATTTGGACTCCCGATTTGAGCTCGACGCTCAAATTCATATTAAGCAAGTTATTTTAGTTTAAAAATGAAGAAATTATGTTTGGGGGTCCAAAATTAGAAATACTAATCCAATTGGCCTCCAGTTTTTTTCAGCACGGCCAGAGCGATGAATGTGACTTGTGAAAACTGACGGAGTTCAATTTGGACTCCCGGTTTGAGCTTGACGCTCAAATTCACATTAAGCAAGTTAGTTTAATTTTGTTTTGTTTTAAAAGGAAGAACTTAGCTAGGTTTGGGGTCCAAAATTAGAAATACTAATCTGATCGGCCTCCGGTTTGTTCCAACACGGTTGAGGCGATGAGTGTGACTTGTGGAAACTGACGGAGTTCAATTCGGACTCTCGGTTTGAGCTCGACGCTCAAACAAGTTAGTTTAGTTTAAAAATGAAGAACTTAGGTTTGAGGTCCAAAATTAGAAATACTAATCTGATTGGCCTCCGTTTTTTTCCAGCATGGCCAGGGCGATGAATGTGACTTATGGAAATTGACGGAGTTCAATTTGGACTCCCAGTTTGAGCTCGACGCTCAAATTCACATTAAGCAAGTTAGTTTTGTTCTATTTTGTTTTAAAAGGAAAAACTTAGCTAGGTTTGGGGCTCCAAAATTAGAAATAGTAATCTGATCAGCCTCTAGTTTATTCCAGCATGGTCGGGGCGTTGAGTGTGACTTGTGGAAACTGACGGAATTCAATTCGGACTCCTAGTTTGAACTCGATGCTCAAATTCACACTAAGCAAGTTAGTTTTGTTTAAAAATGAAGAACTTAGTTAGGTTTGAGGGTCCAAAATTAGAAATACTAATTCGATCGGCCTCTGGTTTATTCTAGCATGGTCGAGGCGATGAGTGTGACTTGTGAAAACTAACGGAGTTCAATTCGGACTCCCAGTTTGAGCTCGACGCTCAAATTCACATTAAGCAAGTTAGTCTAATTTTAAAATGAAGAACTTAGGTTTGGGGGTCCAAAATTAGAAATACTAATCCGATTGGCCTCCAATTTTTTCCAGCATGTCCAGGACGATGATTGTGACTTGTGAAAATTGACGGAGTTCAATTTGGACTCCCGGTTTGAGCTCGATGCTTAAATTCACCTTAAACAAGTTAGTTTAGTTTAGTTTTGTTTTAAAAGGAAGAACTCAGCTAGGTTTGGGGGGTCCAAAATTAGAAATACTAATCCGATCGGCCTCCGGTTTGTTCCAACATGATCGGGGCGATGATTGTGACTTGTGAAAACTGACGGAGTTTAATTCGGACTCTCGGTTTGAGCTCGACGCTCGAATTCACATTAAGCTAGTTAATTTAGTTTAAAAGTGAGTGAATAAAATTTAAAAATTTATATAATTATTACTTATAGTAGTGATGCTAGTCTCTACTCGCCGATACACGTAGCACCCAAATTGCTAATTGGGGAAGGTCTAGCTTGGCATACTCCATTCAAGCCAGTGCTCTTAAGAGTGGAAGGACCCAAGAATCACGGGCTACAATAGGAAGTTCTGGCTACAGAAAGGCCCAAAAGAACCGGGCCCTCTAATCATTCTTGACACCCGTAACTCCAGCCGGCGAGAATCTATGGTGAAATTGTGGGCACATACGCAGGGAACCGCTAGCAACCCAGTCCACTAGGACACTATAAAAGGGAGAGACACCCCACCATATCAAGGTACGCTATTCGTAGCACTAAAACCCTCTTATTCTGACCAACCGACCTGACTTGAGCGTCAGAGTTTCTACCCACTGAGGTCACTCGGTGGTCTTGCAGGTCGGAGCTCAGTTTTGACAACGCAAGGGCGTCGCCATCATCCTTTGGGTCCCACTAAGGTCGGTTTAGGCTGACCTTATTTGCTCCAGCAGCAACATTTGGCGCCGTCTGTGGGAATTCACGATACGAAAAGCTTCTCCCAATGGCACCCAAAGGAAAGGTGGTTGCTCGCTCATCCGGCGACGAGGTCGCCCGCACTACCATTATGGAAGAGGTCGTCGGAGGAGGCTCTGGCACGGGAGAGCAAGACTCAACGACATCATCACGCCTTGACCGCGTCGAGCAGACGCTCGCTAATCTTCAGCAAGTTCTGATGAGGATAGAGCAAAATCAGTAGGCGTCGGCAATCCAAGGTGAGCCCCTAACTCGTCTGATGGTCCCGACTACGGTCGCGGTGGAAGAGGCTGGGGGAGCCGGCCTTCACGCAGTTCCGCCGGCGATGTCTACCAGCCACGCCGATGTCCAACGACCAGCACCAGTCACTTCAACGCCAGCCCCCCCACCAGCCGTCACTCTACCAGCGGCACCAGCAATGGCTGCAGAGCACGGGGTAACAAGGACCGAGGTCACCGACCACTTCTCGGCCGAGTCTACTCCGGCTGCGGCAAGTGGGCTGCACGCCGACCCTCAATGGAAAGATGATTTGCAAGAGTTGAATAGAAAGATCAAAGCCTTATAGCGTGGTACCCATGCCCCGTCAGTGGCGACGCTTCTGACTTCCTCGCCGTTCGTCGAGGAAATAACCTTGGCACCAGTTCCATCAAAGTTGCAGCTGTGGACAATCCGTTTCATCGCCGCTGTGTCCCCGTGTCGACTGTGGGTGTCCTCCGGAGGCTCGCGGACGTCGTTGGTCTCTCGTTGGCGATGATGGGTTGCTGGTTGACCTCGTTGACTCCCCGGTTGACTAGGTTGACTGAGGAGGAAACAAAGAAAACCAGAGATGAAAGGGGAGGTTTGTGATCGCCAGGGCCTTACCTGTGCCCAAGGGAGTGTTTTGACCACGTTGTTGTAGCAGCCTCGCGCAGCGGACGGAGATGGGGCTTCGACTTCTCCTCCTTCGGCCGACCAAAGGAAGAGAGCTCCACGGTCACGTTCACAGTGTTCCTGCCACAAACAAAGCTCTATTAGACTCAAATGCAGTGTAGTAAATGTTCAAAATGAAAAGAGGAAAGCCCAAAAGGCGAGTCCCGTACCGGTTGCGGACTTGAGAAGAGGGGGGGCCAAATGTTATGACCACCCTTCTTCCCTCCGTTTTTGGTTGGGAAACCCCTTTCTAGGTGTGTAGGAAGGTGCCCTACGTGCCTAGAGTGTGTGGGAAAGTGTGTGTGACATGCAAGATATTAAAGTAAGGGGAAAGGAAAGAGAGGAAGAGGAAGGAATTGATCCTCGTCGTTGGCGTTGTTGGCTCCTTGCAGGGCTCCTCCAGCTCCAAAAAAACCCTTCTAGACGTCCCAAATGAGGAGAGAAAGGAGAGGATGAATGGTGGAAGGTAGGGTGCAAGCTTCTCTCTCTTCTCTCAAAGTGGCAGCATATGGACGTCCAACCTCCCTCCCCTGGCTCAGAGGGCTCAAAGGGAGGTTATATAGACAGTGGAGCTCGGGGTTGAGAGCCTTGGATGCTCAAGTGTGAAGAAACACACTTGCACATTTGGCAATCCATGCTTAAAGGTCCAACCAATGGGGAGAGGCCAAGTAGGAGTTTTACTGGGTCAATGGGGTGCCTAGGTGGCCCATATACCCGTTGGGAACGGTCACATGTGTTGCATGACCGAGAGAATGGTGCAAGTGGGCTGGAATCTCGGGGTTGTTGTGCAGACCTGGTAAACGGCATTGACGTCCATGGATCAGGCCGCCAACCGCATGCAGATGTCCAGGGATGTGGATGTCTGTCTGGGTCAACGTCCAGGGGGATTGCCGCCAACCAATAGTCGGTGGCCATCGATGCTGCCATTTACATGGTATCCGAGGCTGGTCAACAAATGGTCAAACGAGGCTTAATGGGCCAAAAGAGCCATGCAGAAGATGGGCCAAATTGCGCGTCTACAAATGCCCCTTCGAGACATCCGGTCTTGCAAGGGAGCAGAGCAGACTGAAAGGTTGGTGTCTCGGTAAACAAAGGACGCGGAGATTTAATGGAAGGGCCATCTCCGAGGATAGGAATTCTAGCGAACCAAACGAAAGAGTCAGGCTAGAAACAGATGACGTATCGTCTGAGAGACAAAATAGGGGTAAGAAAAGGGTGATCTACCCATGTAACTACAACTGCGACCCAATGGCTGGGTCCCTGGCATGGCCGTGTTGGACTTTGACTAGTTTCTGGTGTGTCTGAGTCAAAGGAGCTGTAATATGATGGTTGAATCAGGAGGGTCTCATAACCGGAGCTCGCGGGCTCGCTGGCCTAATCAGGACGTCGATCCAGAATTTACGAGGTCATGGAGACAAGGAGTTGGTTGATCTCTCAAAGGATTGTCAAAATATTCTAATTGGAATCACATGCTTGGAAAACCTGAAGTCCGGAATTAAGCTTGCGACTGGCGAAGGCTCAAAATGAACTCAATAAGGCTGGAATGATCATTTGTGAAAGACATGGTGGGACAAGTGGAGAAGGGGGGCAACAAAGACCCGATATCGACCTGGATAGTCATGAAGGGCGGACCCAGTAGGCTACCTGAGCTGGGGGAGCCATAGAGCAATCATATGATCGAGGAAAATCACCATATATTTTTTTTTATAGTGTTAGTAAGAGAATGTTAGCAGTGAAGATGCATGCTGGTGTGGGTTGCCTATCTAAAATGCAAGTTAGCACCAGAGGAAAATTCTAAAGGCCATACGAATAACTGAGAGATCGCAAACCCATCATGGTTTTTGGTGAAGGGGAACTCAGGGTTCACGATCGCCAAGTTATTCTCCTCTGGTGGGGTCCTATGTTAGACATACTTGTGACGCTCAAGGTCGCATGAGCGTTCCGAATTTTTGAAGCGCAGCCTGTGCTTAAAAATGTCTGCAAAACAACTTGAAGCACAAGATAAAGGATAAAGGGTAATGGCCATATAAAGAATAAGACATTTAAAAGTATCCGGGGAGTAAACGTCCACATCGATGGCCGCCAGTACACTTGTTAACGTCCACAGCTGTGGCCGCCAACCTGGCACTGACGTCCACCGATCTGGACGCCTACTTGACAGTGGATCAGACCGAAAAAATAGGTGATGGGAGTTCATAGGACTCTACCATCTCCTACCTCCATCCCTCCCTGCTCCTGAGACGAACCAGAGAGCTGAGAGACGGAAAAACACAGCGAAATGGCCTCTTCTTCGACCGGACGATCTACAGGCGTGAACCCCGGAGTCCTAAGTAAAGTTCCGGGTCATTGAGCACGCGTCTGGCCAACGGAGAGGTAAGCAATGATTATTTCTTTTTTCTCCTGGGCTAAAAACGCCCCGAACAGCGTTCTTACAAAACCCCCACCCCCATGCAGGAAATCCCAGCATTCCCGAGCCAAGGCCAGGTACGGGCCTTTTCTTGGCTTGTGAACCTGGTAAACACTATCACGCTGGACATGCGGAGCTTCGTCGGGATGTGGAACCTGAACTTCATGGTGGTACTGGCGAAGAACATGAAAGACATGTGGTGGGGGTTTAACGCCCTGGGGGCGTTGGTGGAGAGGTGGCACCCGCACATGCACACGTTCGTGTTCCAGGGCTTTGAGGCGAGCGTGTTGCTGGAGGAGGTGGAACTATTCCTGGGATGGCAGCGGTGCCTGGAGTACGATGCAGTGACTCCTCTCCTCCTGTGGGAAGAGATCCTCGTGGACATCGTACGAGACAAGAAGGAGGTGTTACGGATGACGAACAAGAACGGAATTTTCTTGGACCGACTGACCTGGTGGTTGATCCAGCATACGAGGGAGATTGGCGGAGAGAGGGCGACCCGGAGATTGACACTCTACCTGGCTGGAGTCTTCTTGTTCCCTACGAGCGGCGACTTCATCCTGTATGAGCATGTGGGGATTCTATCCTTGTTGTGGCGCGGGCAGTCACTTGCCCCTGCGGTGCTGGCACACCTGTATAGTTCGCTCACCACAATGAGCCTAGGCGGACGCACCTGCGGGAGCATGTTCCTGCTTCAGGTATAGATGGAGGCTCACTTGAAGTTTGATTTTGCTGATGCACAACCTACCCCCTCCAGAGTCTTCCTTCGGAGTTTAGTGCATTGTAGCAAGGCATGGTACGAGCCAGAGGACGAGATCAAGTGTGTGACCGCACATTTGAAGGGCAGAGATGCTTGGAGAGATCATTTGGCATTTCTGGTAATGGATGACTTCATCGCGAGGCCATTGTTTATGAGGACAATTGAGTTTCGGGTCCGAACTAGGGTGGACAGAGACTTGTGGTTGATTGGAGCTGATCAGATGGTGGCGTATCAGCCACACCGGTGCCATTGTCAGCTTGGGATTCCACCGGGAATTCCTACTTCATTCAACTACACCGATATGATAATCACTGGGAAGAATGAAAGGATGATGAAGAAAGCTATGAAGACTTGGAAAAAATACACCGTGAGCAAGAAGGTGGGATTGGCAGTGCAGGAAACACCGGAGGACGTATGGCAGTATGAAGATTTCACAGACACTATTTGTCCCATTTCATGTGACTTTTTCATGGCTCGTAGGGCAAAGTGATGTATCCTCCTGTTTTGAATAAGTGTAACACAAATCTGATGAATAAAGGTGAGTTGCATTTGTGTTGAATTGACTTGAATTGCTTGACTTGTGGAACTTGTGGAAATGAAATGGCCTCAAAAAGGTTCAGAAGAGTGTGCTGTGAGGATTGAGTGCGGGGTTGTTGGTGTCCACATCGACGGCCGCCAACCACTAGTAAACGTCCAGGGCCCGTCGCCAATCACTGAGATAAACGATAGACGTCCACGTAGGTGGTCGTCGACATTCAAATTAGACGTCCAAACATGGTTGTCGACTAAACTTCGAGGTTTGACATTGAAGAAACCTTGACGTCCACACCGTGGTCGTCAAGGGTACATCAGCGGCACAAGCTTGACGTCAGAAAAAGTTAAACGGTCCGAGCTTGACGTTAAACCAGGAGACTGCCTTTTTTTGAACCGACGCCTTCTCCCGGCGCCATTTCATCTTCCTAAGCACCGGGAGAAAGAAAACCGAACCCCCAACCTTGCTTGAAACTTCAATGAGGACAAGGGAGAAACGAGGTATTCTCCGGAGCCGCCGTCAACCAGAGGAGGACGAGGAAGCGACCATGGCGGAGGAAGAGGAAGAAGTGGCGGTGGGTGACATCCCGGAGGGGGAAGACATGGCCGGAGAAGACGAGGGAGGAGATGAGACGGAGGCGCCTGGACGACCCCGGGTGAGTACTCCCAACTCTAGAACTCCAATGTGAGCGTGGTTGTAGAATTGGTGAAAAGGGGGAAAACAGGAGAAGCTCTGTCGGTTTAAACAGGAACTTGACGTCCACATCGGTGTACGTCAGGTTCCTGTAAATGTCCAACGCATTGTCGTCTAAGTGAACTTGACGACAATGGGTTGGACGCCGATACAGGAACTAAACAGCCATACCTGGACGCTGACTGAGTGTAGACAGCATACCCCTGGCCGCCAACTTCATATTAACGGCAATCGATGCTGACGTTAAGTTTTCTGTGTTTCCTGCAGGGCAAGGGCCGAATGAGGAGTAGGGTGACTTGGGACCTGTGCTGGGCATGGTACCGGGCCCTGCCAGAGGTCCAGTAGACCCAGATTGCTCGGATGGGGTTCGGGCATATCCTGTCGATGCGGCCCTTCCACGTGGACGTACTGTACCTGGAGGCACTCCGGGAGAGGTGGGAGGAGGATTGCAAGGCATTCATCATGCCTTGGGAACACATGATACCCACATTGGAGGATGTGGCGTATCTGACAGGACTATCGGTTCAGGGAGAGCCGGTAGTGGGACAGGAGAGGAGTGACTACTACGATGACATTGTAGAGTTGCTAGGACCAGAATTTGTTGCGGGGAGGAGGAGACCGATTCGGAGCATCCAGCTCGGATCTTTGTCGGAGGCGGTGGGCCTGAGAGGTAGGAGGAGAGGGCCTCTGGAGAGTTTAGATGAGTTCTATACAGGAGTGAGAGGAGCACTGGATCTGGGGGACAGGAGCGAGGAGCGCTCTATCCGGATCTTCATCTCTTACTTGTTCGGGCGGCTCCTGTTCGCGACGCAGTCATCACAGATGAACTGCAAGTTCGTGCTGCTACTGCGGGACCTGGCGCAGGCTGGCTGGTATGCATGGGGCGCCGCGATGCTAGGGCATCTCTTCTCTCTCCTCCCTAGCAGCTCGCGGCGTTCCTAGAGCACTGGGGGCTTCACCCCCTTCCTTCAGGTACGCAATTTTCCTTTAAAGTTGATCTTGAATTTCAATTGATTAAATTGTTTGACTGATTGACCAGTTGTCTTGCAGATCTGGGGGTACACGCGCTTCCCTATGGGGCGCGGGACAGTTGCAGAGGGGCGCCAGACAATGGTGCCTCTCATGGGGAGATGGGAGGTGGCCCCGGACCCCAGGGCCACCGACAGGAGGGCCAGAGACGTGCGGGTCGCGCTCGACCACTACCCGCACGAGCAGGTATGAAAATCTCAACTAGCTCTTGCATTCTTTCAATTACTGCTGCATTTGATGTTACTGACTAGTGTTTTCTCATTCTTCTCAGGTGGTGTGGACCCCATATCAGGGGGAGGCGGACGCTTCGCACCCAACGGTGGCGGCGGGTCGCCCCCTGTTCGACTGCCACCTCCTCTTACTGTGCCTCGGGACATGTGAGGTACTGTATTTGGAGCTGGTGGTACGGACCTTGGGCTGGCACCAGCCGGCCATCGAGGTTCCTTCCCTCGGGAGAGAGGGACACTCGCGCCGGCGGTTCTTCGCTGAGGACCGTGACTGGGGGGCGGATCACGGTAGTACCGTCGCCTACTGGCGCGAGGGCGGCGAGCAGGTCGTACGAGTGACAGACCTCCTCGACAGCTCGGCTTACATGGAGGACTTCCAGGCACGGTATGCCGGGTGACTCCGGCTTGACCGACGAGTGGTAAGTGAAACTTCTAACCTTAAGCCTTGGTTGGTGGATTGCCTCACTTGATTCTAACCTTGAAGTGCATTTGGCAGATGCCGGAGTCACAGGCCGTGCGCCTCCTAGAGGGACGGCTCGCCGAGCAGGAGGTGGAGCTGGCGAGGCTCCGCACCGAGGTTTGGACACTGGTAAGTAGCATTAACTCTTGAATTTGATTTGACATTGATTTGATTCGATTGCTGACCAAGATATGTGAATGCAGAGGGCGGAGCAGCAGAGGGTGCGGGCGAGCCACGATGCAGGGGCGAGCTCGTCTGCCCAGCCAGCCGGAGGGGACCTGGCGGTCCGCTTGCAGGAGGCCCTGGATAGGGCGAATGAGCGGATCCAGGAGCTCGAGGCGGAGGTAAGACATTGAACCAAACATGAACACTTGTGATTTGATTTGATTTAATGTGTTTGCTTTTTTTCTTGGTGTGCAGCGACAAGCAGGAGGAGTAGCGACCCTCCAGGCGCAGGTGGAGGCCATGCGGCTGAATCTATCAAGGATGGAGGGTCGCATGACCGCGTTCCGGGACAGCGCGAGGGATGCAGAGACCGAGAAGATACGGGCCATTGAGGCCCGGGTGCAGGCTGACGCGGACCTGGAGTTCCTGAAGAATCGGGTGTTGAAGAAACGCCGGGAGCAGCAGCGACAGACTCAGCAGGAGGCGGCCGGGAGGATGGGGTCCGTGTTCGGGTCTCTTGATGACATCTTATCATTGGGAGATCCGTCTGTCGGACGAGGAGCGGGAGCACGCCCAAAGGCTTCCACTGCGACGAGACCTCCCGTCCCAGACAGGCGTCGGGACAGGGAGGAGGAGGAGGTCAGCAGCTCGCGTAGGCCGAGGCCTAGCGAGGGTGAGAGGAGAGAGGAGTGAGCTTTTGTACCACCAGGGGTATGCCCCTGTCATGACATGTACAAAACTTGATCATTATAGTGGAATTTTGTGGACTTTTGTCATTTGCACTTGAATGGTTTGTTTCTGTTCTTTGGTTCCTGCATCCTGTATCCACAACACTTAAAGAAAACATGTTAGTGTAGATCTGTTTTTAGCCCCTTGCCTACGATATACCTTTCTTGAGATCTGGTCAAGGGGCTAATTTCTAATCAAAGATAGGAACATAATAAAATGACTGAAAGGGAAATATGCACATGTATTTTTTTGTTTTGTCGTTTTCTTGATTTTTTTGTTGTTTTTGTTTTTGATAAGAAAATAAGGAGAATGTTAGTATATATACATGGTACCACTATTTTTTTTGGATTTTTGATTTTTTTAAATTTTTTTTGGCTTTTGAAAATAATGGAGAAAATTCAGGAGAAAATATGTACAACGTGAAATATATACATCAAGGGACTCTCTTTTTGTTGTTTTTGCATTCTTGTATTTTTTTTTTTTAGATTTTTAGACTTTAAGACACATATTCATCACATGTTGCTGTATAGGGTTTACACGACCTACTTAACCATAGAGGCCAAGAGTAAGGAGGGACGTGCATAGAATTTTTGATGTTAGGCATTGTCCCTAGCCTTCTTGATGTTTTTCACCACGGGAGGTCTTATACAATCAAATTGCCCCTAGAGGGGGAAATGGGAAGAAAAGTATAGAAAATCATGTAGGACTTTGGTTCAAACTACTTTTTGTTTCCAAACCGACATCTCATATTAAACAGACTTGGTCAACCATTGTTTTCAGGGGGATTTTTTTCATTTTATTTCTGATTTCTGGGGTGGAGGCACGTACTTTTTGCTACCTCCTTGAGTTGGTCAGCCTTTTTCCGGGTACGTACTTTTTGCTACCCTTTTTTGACCTTTTGGCTTTTCTTTTCCCCTTTTGAGGCTTGATTTGACATTTTGCCCCTTGCTTTTTATTAGTTGCCCCTGTTTTATGGTGACCTTGTCTTCTTAAAAGAGAGTGGGTGGTCCCCTACTCGTAGTTTGTTCCGTTTCCAGACACGACCGAGTGGGAAAAGAATAGGGGAAACACATTGACCGGATGAGACCGCCCGAGTGTACTTGTGATTTTCCAGTTAGGGGTAGTACTCCAACATCGTGAGGTGTGTGAATAAACCTTTCCTTACTAATGACCATTGGAAAAAGTAGGAAAAGTAGACCCACACCTTAACAAGTGATGAATGACCGACTTGACGGACTGACTAAGGGAAGAATTTCTTGAGGTAGACTGCATTCCAAGGGTGCGTTAGCTCAACTCCCTTGGCATCCACTAACCTATAAGCGTTCCCTGAGTATGCTTCTTTGACAACGAATGGACCCTCCCAATTTTCTTGCAATTTGCTCCTGGGACCTGGTGCCTTTATGATTTTGCGTTTTAGGACCAATTCACCTACTTCGAATTTTCTCTCAAGAACTCTTTTGGCATAAAAACGTGCAATTCTCTGACGATAGACTTGTGCATGGTCAGCCGCTATCATTCGCCTTTCATCTAAGAGTTCAAGTTGTGCCAACAAGGCTTCCCGACGTTGATCAGGATCAAGTTCGGAATCCAATTGAACTCTAAGCGAAGGGACGAAGATCTCATATGGGAGTATCGCATCCGATCCGTATGTCAAAGCGTAGGGGGTTTGCCCCGTAGGAGTGCGGACGGAGGTGCGATAAGCCCAAAGAGCTTCAACCAAGCGATCTGGCCAGTCAGCATTGTTGTGAGATTTGCATGTTTTCTTTATGATTTTAATGAGAGTTTTGTTAGTAGCTTCAGCTTGTCCATTACCTTGTGGATAATATGGTGATGAATGATGCAAGTTAATGCCATATTTACCACATATGTCGCGAAGCTCCTGTGAAGTGAATTGCGGTCCATTGTCGGTGACGATGTCCCGAGGCACGCCAAATCTTGCAAGGATGTTGCGCTTGATGAACTTGACGACTGTTGAAGCTTTGACTTCTATGAACGCTTCTGCTTCGGCCCACTTCGTGAAGTACTCCGTGGCAGTCAGAATGAAGGACTTCTTACGGATTTCTCCGGTTCTGTCCGCAAGAGGACCAACCACGTCAAATGCCCACATGGCGAAAGGCCATGGTGCGATGAGAGGGTGAAGAGAAGAGGAAGGAGCATGAATTTTGTCACCATGCAATTGGCATTTAGCACAGTGACAGACAAAATGGGACAGTCCTCTTCCATGGTGGGCCAATAATAGTGTCTTAGCAATTTCTGGGCAATTGCTCTACCATTAGCATAGCCACCACATTCACTAGAGTGAGCGGCTTCAACAACATCTTGAGACTCAAATTCATCAAGGCAACGGAGATAGACCCCGCTGAGAGACTTTTTGTAGAGAATGCCACCTATGATCTTGTAACGCTCCAAGACGCGACAAATCGCCCGTCTATCGGCAAAGGTGGCATAATCAGGGAAGGATCCATCTTTGAGAAAGTTTTCGATGTCAAAATACCAGGGATGGCCATCTTCAAGGTCAATTTCTGGCTCTTTAGAAAGCGCATGGACCCGAAGGGATGGAGAAGGATGCACAAGCTGAGAGAACCACGGATCGACATGGGAAGGAACTCTTAACCTCTGAACAAAGACGGTTTCAGAAGACTTTCGCAAAGGAATGGGAATGGAAGATGCGAGGGAGGCGAGAGAATCTGCTAGGATATTTTGGGCCCTAGGAGTGTGAACTAAAGTGAGCTTCCTAAACTGCCGAATTACTCCGCCTACCAACTCTTGGTATGGTTTCAGCTTGGGGTCCCGGGTCTGGTACTTGCTAAGAGATTGCCGGAGTATCAACTGCGAATCTCCAATAATCCTTAACTCCTTGACTCCGAGCAATAAAACCATTTTCAGCCTGACTAGGAGAGCCTCGTACTCAGCCACATTGTTCGTGGCTCGAAAGGTTAATTGGTAAGCGTGCAGAATGACTACCCCTTCCGGAGAGAGGAGGACTGCCCCTATCCCACACCCTTTAGAATTGAGCGCCCCATCGAAGTAAAGCACCCACGAAGGTTCACCATCAATAATGGCTCCTAACTCTTCATCGGGAAAGCTTTCATCAACGGGAGAGTATGAAGGTAAGGGGTGGTGGGCCAAATGCTCGGCAATAGCGTGTCCCTTGATTGACTTTTGGTTAACGTAGGTGATATCAAATTGATTAAGGAAGCTTTGCCACCTCATCAACCGCTCAGTCAGGACGGGCTTCTCGAGCAAGTACCGAACAGGGTCCATACGCGCCAGAAGTTTCACTTCATGAGCCAAGAAATAGTGCTTCAACTTCTGGGCAACCCAGACGACGGCCGCGCACGTTCTTTCCATGGCGGTGTACTTCTTTTCAGCCTCATTGAACAACTTGGATAAATAGTACACCGCTCTCTCTTTTCTCGTCGTCGTATTGGGCCAAAACCGCTCCAGTTGAATCTTCTGTGGTTGACACATAGAGCAGTAAAGGCTGACCCGGGACCGGAGGAGCGAGAACAGGGGGATTAAAAAGATAACTCTTCAATTCATCAAAGGCCTTCTGACATTTATCGTCCCAATTAAACTTCGCCTCTCCTCTAAGCATCTCGTAGAAGGGCTTACAACGGATTGAATGCTGGGAGATGAATCTCTGAATAAACTGGAGTCTGCCAATTAGCCCTCTGACTTCTCTGATATTCCTAGGAGGAGGCATGTCAATTATTGCTTTGGCCTTGTTAGGATCAATTTCAATTCCCCGCTTACTTACTATGAACCCAGCAATTTCCCCGAAGAGACACCAAAGACGCACTTCTTGGGGTTCATCTTAAGATTGTGCTCTCTAGACCTTTGGAGAACTGCCCGGAGGACCTCAGCATGGCCATGTCGAGTCTTTGATTTTACCAAGACATCGTCCACATAGACCTCCATGTGCACATGCATCATGTCATGAAAAATCGCCATCATGGCCCTTTGATAGGTTGCTCCCGCATTCTTCAATCCGAAGGGCATGACGACATAACAGTAAGTCCCCCAGGGCGTTGTAAATGAAGTTTTCTCCTGGTCTTCCTCCGCCAAGCGAATCTGGTTGTACCCAGAGAAACCATCCATAAACGACAAAAGCTCGAAGCCGGCAGTATTGTCCACTAGGACATCTATGTGTGGGAGAGGGAAATCGTCCTTTGGGCAAGCACGATTAAGGTCACGGAAATCTATACAGATCCTAACCTTACCGTCCTTCTTCATTACAGGGACGATATTAGCTACCCACTGTGGATATAGCACAACCCAAATAAATTTGGCTTTGTGCAACTTGTCAACCTCCTCTTTGATCTTGAGTGCAAGCTTAGGATGTAGCCTTCTCAACTTTTGTTTGACGGCCTTTGCGTCGGCTTTTAGGACCAAACGATGCTCGACCAAAGAGGTATCGAGTCCCGGCATGTCCTCATAAGACCAAGCAAATCCGTCGGAAAATTCTTTGAGAATGGCTACCAGAGCTTCTTCTTTTTCAACACTCAAGTTGGCACTAATCAAAACTGTCTTCGGGGATTCTTCAGTGCCAAGGTTGACCTCTTTAGTAGGTTCGTCTGCAGCCATGGTTGGCTCATCGAACCTCTTTGTGCCATCCACATAGGAGCTCACTGGGTCCTCTTATTCCGACCCAAGATCTCCTGGCCCATCTTTCTCCTCAAAATCTAGCAAATAAACTCCTAAACCGTCATCTACGGAGTCACCTTCTTCAAAGTCAGACTCGACGAGAGCAGGATCCTCAAGAAATTCTGGCACCTGACTTAACTTAGCACACTTCTCAGCCAAGGCCATGACAAAACGGGCAGGAACTTGCCTACCCTTCTCCTTGCGCATGCATGGCTGAGAGGAACTAGACTCTCCTAAACTTAAACCAGACCCTAGACTAGCCTCTAGACCTGACTCTAAATTAGAATCTAGACCACTATTTACATGACTGCTATGTACAAAACTATGTACAGAGGAAGTGCCCCTGGAGGGGCAAGAGGAAGAAGAACTTAGGCCGGAAAGCGTCGGCCCCTGGCCGAGCGGAAGAGGTTCCAGGGAGGAGGGGTGCTCAATGGAGACCTCGGATTTCCAATTTTCAAAATTGGCATTTTTGTTTGGGAGTCAAGACCAAGAACCATGAGTTGCTGACTCAAGGTAGCCTCGACTGGCGAGATGAGGGATGGAGAGAGGACATGAGGAGAAAGAAGGGGATTAGAGGTGGATGGAGGAACTGAATTGTGTGGCGAGCACACGGCAGTGGAGGGAGATGGAGATGATGGTGGTGAAGATGGGGGAGAAGGGAGATCAGAGCCAAAGAGGGAGAGGAGGCCAAAATCGTCAGAAATGTCCTCTATTTAGGCATCCTCTTCTTCTTCTTCATCCTCACTCCCAGAGTAAGGTATTTCTTCAATTATGGGCTCCCTGGTCCCCAACAGGGTTGGCCCCTGGACAAAATGCTCCTTTAAAGTCCAGGTAAGAGGTTGATATGGTATAAATGGGTTCGGATGGACAGGGTCTGGGCGGAAACCTAGACCGGCCTTGGCTAACAACCTTCTAATAGCCTGGACACTCTGGACCTCTCCTTGTTCATCTGTGCCTAACCCGCGGCCATGAACATAGCCAATATTAGCCATGACTTCCCAACCCTTTCCCGAGGGACATGGGATTCTACAGTAGGCTTGGAAAGTTGGGTAAGGTCACAGGGTAAGGGGAAGTCAAAGATTGACATGACTGGTTTCTTCCCCTTATCTGGAATGAAAAGATGCGGCATATGCTCTGTGGTGACCGCATTGAGGGTCTCCAAGATGGGAATGCTCTTAATCTTGATCACCCGCCCATTGAAAGGAAATTTGAAGCATTGGTGGGCGGTGGAAGGGACCCCTAGAGTTTGATCTAGCCAGGGATGACCAAGGATGGCCTTGTAGGCCAGATCGACATCAAGGACTAGGAATTCGGTAGACATGGTGACAGGTCCGACTTCTAGTTTGAGAGCAATCTTTCCTTTGGCAACTCTTTTGGAGTTGTCATAGGCAGCTATAGTGGAGCAACTCTTCTCCAGATTCTCTTCTCCCAAACCCAACTGCTTAAGGGTCTTCATCGGACAGACATTGATAGATGCCCCGGTGTCGATAAGAGTGGAGTCCACCGAAACCCCATTGAGGTTGATGGTGAGACAAAGAGGGAGCGAACGACACTCGGGGGTGGCGAGATCCTTGTCCGAGAAAGAGATTGAGGGTCCTTGGGTGAGGGAGAGAATGGCACCGGTGACCCCACTAGGAGGGAGATCATCATTGACCATGATTTTCTGGAGGAACTGGAGGAGAGTGAATTGATGTGATGGCGACCTCCGAATCAATTCTAAAATAGACACCCTCGCGGGCGTCTTATCAAGATGTTGGAGAATATCATATTCGGTGCCAGCCGGAGGTGGAGGCCCATTATCCTCCTCATTTTGGGATGGCCGCAGATGCGGAGGAATGATCCGATTTCGGAGCGTGACATGTACGGCCTCCTGAGACTGAGGGCGGATGAGCTGGAGGGGTCTGGAGGATGACTCATTGGCAGGAGAAGTGAGGATAGTGGGGTGAGCATCTTGGGGAGGACGGATGAGCACTAATGGTCTCTCTTCAAGGATGGCATCTACCGAGATAAAAGGCTCCTGAGACTCGACAGTGGGACACGGGTACCATTCCTCGAAACCCTCTACCCCCCACTGTTGTTCTCTCCTCACAACCCGGGGCCCTAGGTGTATCATGGTATGCACGTTCTCTTGGGCTCTGGATGAGGAGGGGTTGTTGGTTTGGTGAGTGGGGAGAGGGTTACTGAAAATGCCAAGGTCTTTTTTGGTGTACCTAGACTTGGCTATGGCCACCTTGATGTCATCCCAGTTGATTCTACCTTGGTCATTCATATCATAGACCCAGTCACGGAAGGTAAAGCAATTGTTGATGAAGTGACCATGGGCCCTATGATATGGGCAGTACTTGGAGGTGTCGACCCTCGGATTGATGTTCTCCCTTTGTGGGGGGAGTTGAATCGCATCGCAGGACATGAGAGCGAAGAACACGTCCTCGAGAGTCTCAGGGAGAGGAGGGTAGTGCGACCTTTTGGGGCCAGGTCGGGTGTATCCAGAAGGAGGGGGAACGACGGAGTAAGGCTTGGAGGGGTGAGATGGGAATTGGTGAGGGTTGGAAGAAGGGTTGGAAGGAGGATGGGAGGATTTGTTGGGAGGCCTCAAAGGTTGGCTGCAGGCACTGACAAACTCATTGATGGTCACCCCCTCGGTGGTGGGTGCCGCGGGAGCCTTACGTGCCTTTGGCTTCCCTTCGAAGAAATGTGGGAGAGAGGAGTCCTTGATCTGATTTTCAATTACCCTGGCTCTGTTATAAAGATGTGAGAAGGAAGGGAACTCACTTAGCATTAAAATGGAACGGAGCACAGGGGTGGTGTTGGTGACTAACAAGGTTATGGCTTGGGACTCCGGGATGGGAATGTCGGCTCTCGAGGCCATGGACCTCCATCGGTTGGCATAAGTGACAAAGTCTTCGTTCGGCTTCATCTTTTCCGCCACCAAGTCGGGGAGTGTAGGGACTTGAGTGGCCATGTATGAAAAATGCGAGATGAAGCGTTCGGAGACTATGTCAAAGTTAACAAGGTCCGATGCGGGCAAAGAGGTAAACCACCTCAAAGCCTCCCCTTCTAACGATTGTTGGAAGAGGTGGACTAAGAGGACCCGATCGTACAGCCACCGATGGGAATCCATAGTGAAGCCAGCAAGATGGAATTGGGGATCGGAGGTCCCATCATACTTGCGGTACTTTGGGGCCTTGAAACCCGAAGGGAAGTAAGCGTTGGGGAGCTTGCAGTAGTTTTGGAGTGAATGAGGCTTGGAAAGGGACAAAGATTCAGCCAAGAGTTTCCTAATAAGACCCTCCGTCTCAGACCGGGACATGGATTCGGATTGAGTGGGAGGAGTGGTTTGGACATAGGATGGGTGGATGGGTGGAGGAATTGGGGTAGAAGTAGGTAAAGGAGTAGGAGGAATAGGAGTGGAGATAGGGATAGGGGATACAGGAATTCGGGAAGGGGTGAGAGGCCTAGGAGCGGGCCTAGATGAGGAAGCATGGAAAGGAGAATGGGATGGAGGGGAAGGAGAAGCCGCTGCCCGAATGGTATGCTTGGAAAGCATAGAAATGATATCGTCGGGCGAATAGCGGGACATGAGTTTGGAAAACTCGGGGTCTTCTTGGGCATTCTGGGCGTGAGTGGGGTTGACCCTCAAGCTAACTTCCTCATTGTCGGCTTGGGAAGATGATTGAACCGACTCCTCAGGCTGAACATCAGTGTTAATCATACCGACAATCTCATCGTTGATGTTATCATCATATTCAAATGCCGGTTTATTAGACATGTCAACAGGGTCCAACCAAGTGTCCATTAGCACACAACCTATGGATTTTAAAATGGTTTAAGTTGAAGTGATTACACTGTTTTCAGCAGAAGTATGGATTTCTACCAATCAATGTTATCAAACAACGCCCCCAAAAGTTTTAAGATTAAGGTCGTGTATTACTTTGACTTGACTTGGTGGTCCTCTCAAATCTTACTCAAACCCGGGTAAGTAGGTGAACTAAACAGAAAGGTGCAAGGTCCTCCTGCCCTGTACCGTGAGGGAATCCACGGAATTTAGGGACTTATAGAGTTTTCTTTGGAACCAACCCGATTTACCCGAGAGGGAATCCGAGTAAAAGGTTGTAGACCAAAGAATGTCTGTCCTAAAATGTGAGGGGAGGCTAGAACAGATGAGAGGAAGGAACCCCCCATGACCGAGGACTGTTAGAAACAAACAGGAAGCAAACAGAAAGTAAAATCAGATCAAAATAGCCAAAACAGAAGTTTCTGTGAAGTAAACGGCATGAATATGGACGCTCAGTTCATCAGAAACATATTGACGGCATGATCGACATACGCTAAGTAAATGTAAACGACTACTATGTGGACGCTGACATGAACTCAACGACAGGAAATGTGGACGCTTACCTGGGTTGACGGCAGAATCGAATGCCATTTACCTGGATGAAGACTGAAACCGTGGCAGCACTGCTGGTCCCACCGTGATTGCCAGAAAAGAGGCTGTGGACGATCCGTTTCGCCGCCGCCGTGTCCCCGTGTCGACTGTGGGTGTCCTCTGAAGGCTCGCGGACGTCGCTGGTCTCTCGTTGGCGATGATGGGTTGCTAGTTGACCTCGTTGACTCCCCAGTTGACTAGGTTGACTGAGGAGGAAACAAAGAAAACCAGAGATGAAAGGGGAGGTTTGTGATCGCCAGGGCCTTACCTGTGCCCAAGGGAGTGTTTTGACCACGTTGTTGTAGCAGCCTCGTACAACGGACGGAGATGGGGCTTCGATTTCTCCTCCTTCGGCCGACCAAAGGAAGAGAGCTCCACGGTCACGTTCACAGTGTTCCTGCCACAAACAAAGCTCTATTAGACTCAAATGCAGTGTAGTAAATGTTCAAAACGAAGAGAGGAAAGCCCAAAAGGCGAGTCCCGTACCGGTTGCGGACTTGAGAAGAGGGGTGGCCAAATGTTATGATCACCCTTCTTCCCTCTGTTTTTGGTTGGGAAACCCCTTTCTAGGTGTGTAGGAAGGTGCCCTACGTACCTAGAGTGTGTGGGAAAGTGTGTGTGACATGCAAGCTATTAAAGTAAGGGGAAAGGAAAGAGAGGAAGAGGAAGGAATTGATCCTCGTCATTGGCGTTGTTGGCTCCTTGCAGGGCTCCTCCAGCTCCAAAAGAACCCTTCTAGACGTCCCAAATGAGGAAAGAAAGGAGAGGATGAATGGTGGAAGGTAGGGTGCAAGCTTCTCTCTCTTCTCTCAAAGTGGCAGCATATGGACGTCCAGCATCCCTCCCCTGGCTCAGAGGGCTCAAAGGGAGGTTATATAGACAGTGGAGCTCGGGGTTGAGAGCCTTGGATGCTCAAGTGTGAAGAAACACACTTGCACACTTGGCAATCCATGCTTAAAGGTCCAACCAATGGGGAGAGGCCAAGTAGGATTTTTAATGGGTCAATGGGGTGCCTAGGTGGCCCATATACCCGTTGGGAACGGTCACATGCGTTGCATGGCCGAGAGAATGGTGCAAGTGGGCTGGAATCTCGGGGTTGTTGCGCAGACCTGGTAAACGGCATTGACGTCCATGGATCAGGCCGCCAACCGCATGCAGACGTCCAGGGGGATTTCCGCCAACCAGTAGTCGGCGGCCATCGATGCTGCCGTTTACATGGTATCCGAGGCTGGTCAACAAATGGTCAAACGAGGCTTAATGGGCCAAAAGAGCCATGCGGGAGATGGGCCAAATCACGCGTCTACAGAAGCTCCCCAAATTTCGTCGGTATAATGGGATGACAAACCCTGTTCATCACCTCGACCATTTCCATGGGCAGGTCGAGATGGTAAACATTACTGACGCCGTAAAGTGTCAAGCTTTTATGTCTACTTTAGATGATGCAGCCTTGCAGTGGTTCAAAGCGCTCCCAGCTCAGTCGATTGTCAACTTCACCGACCTGGCGCAACGCTTTTTGGACCACTTTTACAACACCGTGCAACACTCGCTATGCACCGACGACCTGTGGCTCGTCGCTCAGAGAGAGGGCGAGATGTTTCGCGACTATGCCAAACGATTTCAGCTCGAAGTGATGATGGTTGTAGATCTTGACCTGAAGATGACAGTTAACATCCTGACAAGGGTGTGTTCAAATGCCCAGTTCGTTGCATCCATTGCCAAAAAACCTCTTGTGAGTCTCTCCGACCTCCTCTCTAGAATGCAGAAGTACGTGAGGTTGGAGTCGACCCTTGGCGCTGTTGGGAGGCTCGGGCGACCATCTGAACAAGACGCCCCGAACATGGAACCAACCTGAAAAGGCCGAGGAGGGAGGAGTCGCGCAGAGAAAGACGACGAGAACCTGATCGATGGGACTCAGAACGCCGATCTAAAGCGGACCATTGTCCCGATGAGTTTCGGCGGGTGAGAGACCTTCCTCGTTTCGGGAGGTTACCGTCTGAGATCCTTCCCATCATCAAGAAACTGCCTGAGTTCAGGCGACCGGAGCCGATGACAAGGCCGCCATCCGGGCGTGGTGCCGACCTCTATTGCGAATATCACAAGGGGTACGGCCATCTTACCGACCAATGTAGGAGCCTGAAGATGGAGATCGCAGAGATGCTGCGAAGAGGAATCATCGGAAAAGATGTCGTCGACTGGAGAGCGAAGGAGTGCACACTAGAGGATGACCGTGGTACGGTCGGAGGATAAGGGGCCATTCTGGTCCTCGTGGGTGGCTCGGCAAGTGGCGGCGACAGTGGGAGGAAGCGTAAAGCTTACACGTCGGCTGCAATCCCCAGTGCGAAGGTACCAGCACCAACACTTGGCAGAGTTATTACTTTTTCGGATGAAGATGTGGCTGGCCTAAGCCTACCCCACGACGACGCGCTGGTTATCCATGCCGACGTCGACGGGTATAGTGTACACCGTATCCTTGTTGATAATGGAGCTGCTTTTGACGTACTTTTTTATGATTATTTTGTGAAAATGACCGACCTGAGCACCGAGCTCAAACCGGTCGCTACTCCTCTGTTTGGTTTCAACGGGGCACCCGTGAATGCCGAAGGGTCCATCAAACTAAAAGTAACCTTAGGCACCCGACCACGCCATGTAATGGTTGAGGTCGACTTTCTTGTCGTAAAAGTAAAGTCGGCTTACAACGTGATCTTTGGTCGGGGGTTGTTGGGAAAGCTAGGAGGGGTCCCTTCAACTTACCATCAGAAGTTGAAGGTTTCCAACGCCTGGTGGAATAGGCGAGGTCATGGGCAACCAATCCGAGGCCTGACAATGTTATGTAAACTCTATTAAAGCAAAAGAACCAACTGTTCCAGAGTACGAGCCCGACCTTAATGATAGAGTTGAGAGGCACGAGCCAGCAGAGCAAACAAAACAAATAAATATAAAAGAAGGAGCGCTCACGATAGGGGCCGAGCTCAAAGATCTAGAAAAAGACATTGTATGTTTCCTCAAGAAAAGCAGTGACATGTTCGCCTGGTCAGACGATGACCTGCCAGGAATTGACCCGGGGGTCATCCAAGACCACCTGGACGTGAATCCCGAGGCCCGACCAGTTCGACAGAAGAAGCGACCCTTGTCGACCGATCGGCAGGAGGCAGTAGATAGCAACCTGGCAAAGTACCTATGCGCGGGGACGGTCAGAGATGCATTCTATCTTGAATGGGTCGCAAACGTCGTCCTAGTGCGAAAGGCAAGTGGAAAATGGAGAATGTGCGTGGACTTCACCGACCTGAACAGAGCGTGCCCAAAGGACAGCTACCCGCTGCCTCGAATTGACCAGCTCGTCGACTCCACTGCTAGACACGAACTCCTGAGCTTCCTCGACGCATACTCGGGATACCATCAAATCAGGATGGTACCGGAGGATGAGGAGAAAACGTCTTTTACCACGGTGAAAGGTTTGTATTGCTTTACGCGAATGCCATTTGGGTTGAAAAATGCAGGAGCCACGTACCAGAGGCTTGTTAACATGATGTTCGAGGAACAAATCGAAACGACGATGGAAATCTACATCGACAACATACTAGTGAAAAGTCGACGGGCCGAGGACCACGTTCGAGATCTGGATGAGACATTTGGCATCCTTCGACGGTACGGGATGAAGTTGAACCCCGAGAAGTGCGTCTTTGGAGTTCGAGCTGGAAAATTCCTCGGCTATCTCATCTCCAGCCGAGGAATCGACGTCAACCCCGATAAGGTACATGCCATCATCGACATGACGCCCCCGAGGACGGTGAAGGAGGTACAGAGACTCAACGGCAGGGTAACAGCTCTCAGCAGGTTCATGTCCAGGTCGGCGGAGAGATGCAGACCCTTCTTCGAGGTACTGAGGAAGGGGCGATTCGAATGGACCAAGGAGTGCCAGGAGGCGTTCAACGAGCTGAAGGCATACCTTGCACATGTACCAACGTTGAGCAAGCCGGTGGTAGGAGAAGAGTTGCTGTTGTACCTTTCAACAACGGCGTACTCGATCAGCTCGGTGCTCGTGTGGGAAGAAAATAGGAATCACCTCCCGATGTATTACACGAGCAAGGCCCTGCGAGGAGCCGAGCAGCGGTACTCTGACCTGGAGAAGGTCGGATATGCGCTAGTAATGGCAGCCCGACGACTTCGGCTATACTTCCAAGCACATAGAGCAGCCGTCCTCACCGACGTTCCCATCAAGCAAGTGCTCGGCTGACCTGAGGCCTTGGGAAGGTTGGCGAAGTGGGCTATCAAGCTCAGGGAATTCAATATCATGTTCAGACCTCGGGTCACCATAAAGGCCCAGGCTCTCACCGACTTCATCTCAGAAGGCACAGCAAGGGCGCCCCAAGAAGAAGAAGAAATCGTCGGCGGGTGGAAAGTCTTTGTCGACGGGGCATCAAACTCGCAAGGAAGTGGCGCGGGGGTCGTCCTCCACTCTCCCGATGGCCTCGTTTTAAGGTATGCTATTCGTTTTGGCTTCACTGCCTCTAATAATGTGGCCGAGTACGAGGCTGTCATCTCAGGGATGAAGATGGCCAAGTCTCTTGGGGCGAAGTAAATCATCCTCCACAGCGACTCCCAGCTCGTCGTCAGCCAAGTCTCGAAGGAGTTCGAGGCGAAGGAAGAAAAGCTGGTATCTTATATGACCGAACTCCAGAGGCAGATGGGGGAGTTCGAGTCTGCTAAGTTATTGAAGATACCAAGGGCCGAGAACACCCAAGTTGTAACGTCGCGTGCATTTCGGATCCTTGCGGATCATGTGTGTAATGGTTGTGATGGCCGTTGTGAGGCCAGTGTGAGTTGGTTGTGTGGAATGTGTGGTTTGCTCAGGTAAGGTGCAGGTTTGGTCCTGAAATGAAATAGGACCTACTGCAGTTGAGATGGAGTTGGCGGCCAGGTGTGGCCGTTGACTTGTTGGCGTCCAGGTAAGTTGCCGTTGACTGTATGAACTTAGCGGCATAAGATGTGGACATTTATGGGTGGCGGTTCTCTAGGCGGCAGAGGGGTTGACGCCAACCTGTGCAATCTGCAGGTTATAGGGTCACCCGAGAGCAGGTTTTCCACCCTGTTCTCCTTCTCCCTTGCCTGGATTTAATGTCTCTTGCTTCCTTAATGCTTCTAAGAGCTGTAAAAGGATAACTGGGAGATTGTGGAACGCGTGGCGTTGTCGAATCGGACGAGGAAATGCCGTGGCGTGGGGCAATTGCCGTAGGAGCTCGCGGGGAGTTTGGTGAGAATCGGAGGAGTTTAAGAAGTTTAAGGGCATTCTAAGGTAGGGAACGAACCCTGTAATTCCTTAGGATCATTACAACATGATTTAACCACATGAATCAGCATGTTTAATGCATTTTCGGATTAAGTTGCACCATGCAGGGATAAGGGATGGTTTGATGAATTTAAGTAGTAAAACATGTTGTTATAGCTTAATTATAATGTGTGGATGTTAGAGGAATTATTTCATTATGTTTTCTCGATGGTTTTAGGATCAGAATGCATGTAGGATCGGTCTAGGGTTTCTGCAGGAATAGAGGCTGAAGATCTTGGCGTCAACATCGTTTGTCGCCAAGCTCATCAGCCGGGATACAGACGACCAGATCCATTGCCGTCTACTTCCTGTAAGCGGCAGTCGATGTGGCCGCTAACTTGTGTATAAGCAAAAATAACTGTTTATGGTATTTATCGATAATGAGTGGTGCGTTGGCACCTGTGGTGCACTGAGTGCACATGGTTTCTGTATTTAGCATACGGGGTATGCAGTTAGTTACTCACTTTCGAGGCTGCGTGTTGTTCACGTGAGTACAGTTGAGTTCATGTGTAGTGGACCGTTGTTACCTGAGGTTTACGTGATGTTTCACGTGGTTTGTGTGTGACGTGCACGTGGTTTTGTGTACGTGGCGAGTAGTACGACGCCTACCGTGGTTACCTCTCCAGTTGGGTGCCCCAGGTTCTTTGTGAGCCAGACTGTTAGCTCGGGGCTTTGTCCCGGTACTTGTGTTGTACCGTCGAGGTTTGTGTTGTCTGACCTGGACAACCTCACTCCTGTGTTTGAGTTGTACGTCCGGCTGAGGGAAAGACGATAGTGGGACAGTGACACTTGTGTTTGTCTTTAGTCAATTGTAGTACGCTCATAGTTGGGGGTACGGACACCAGTAGATGTACTGGACCCCAGCTAGTCTTTTTCCAGTGCCTCACTCTAGAGAGTTCCGGGCCAGGATCTCTAGAGGTGTCAGGCATGGGCCTGTGACCGTGTGGTCCGCAGGTGGTGGTGTTTGGTTGGTCTCCACAGTTACTTGACCTTTTTACGTGGAGCGGCAGCTGGACCATTCGTTCTTGGCTGCGAGACTGAGAGGTAGACCTGTGTTAGCTTGTCCGAGTCAGTTTCTGGTGTCGCGAACCAGTTCACGTGGCTCGTGTTTGGCTGTCTCTACTTTAGCTTGTACACCTGTACTGGTTTTCCGTTTAATTATTACAGTTGTTTTTCGTAGTCGGCAGATGATGAGTACTTTTACAGCTTTTATATCCTGCATAGCTGTTCTATAGATTGTTGGTACTGTTTATCGCTTTTGTACCTGTGGTTTTTGGTTTGCTCAGTTTTGGGGGAGTTCCCTACTCAGCCAGTGACTAGCGAGGCTCACCCCTACCCCCACAGGTGAGAGCGAGGAGGACGTTTCACGACTGTCGTCCAGTTCAGAGCCGCGCCGTAGCGGTGCAGGGTCGGTACCTCCAGCTGTGTAGTAGTAGCTCTAGCAGTGTAGTGTAGTTAGTTGTTTATTTTCTTCAGTTGTACCTCGGGGTATGCCCCAGGCTCTTGTACTTCTTTTCAGTTTTGTGGAAATATGGCTATGTAACTTGTGATATATATAAAAAATGTGGTGTGTTCCTTTGTGTTTACACGGACTGTGGTTTGGTATCCCTTGCGAGGCTTCGGCCCGTTGGCGGGAGGCAGACTCGGATCAAGTATGTTATCGGTTTAACGGGCTTGGCCGAGGCGTTCCGCCACACAAGCAGACACTCAATCCAAGTATGCTTCATCCTCGGGAGAGCTGGAATCACCTGTTCTGGTGGAAGAGCTCCGCGAGCCATCTATAGGATCCACAGAGGTGCTGTACGCCGACGTTGAGGCGACATGGATGACACCACTGGTGGAGTTCCTCAGAAGTGGGCTGCTACCTGATGACCGATAAGAAGCGGCGAAGATGAGAAGGAGAGTGACGAGGTTCTTTCTGATTGGCGACGACCTGTATCGAAAAGGGTTCAGCTATCCACATCTTCTATGCGTGAACCAAAACCGAGCACAGGAGATCATTAGCGAAGTACACGAGGGGACATGCGGGAGTCATGCAGGTCCTCGGTCCCTCGTTCGAAGAATAACCCGACAGGGTTATTGGTGGCTGACCATGCTGAAGGATGCCGAGGTGTACGTGAGAAGTTGTCTACAGTGTCAGCTGTTCGGCAAAATATACCGTCAGCCACCCTCCGAGCTCACACCCATTATCGCCCCTTGGCCGTTCGCCCAATGGGGAATGGACATATTAGGACCATTCCCACCATTGTCTGGTCAGCATAAATTCATCATCATTGGGGTCGACTACTTTACCAAGTGGGTCGAGGCCGAGCCGTTAGCAAAGATCACTGACGCTAACGCCTGGAACTTTTTGTGGAAGAATATCATATGCAGGTTTGGCCTTCCACGAACGATCATTATCGACAACGGCAAACAATTCGACAATGCCAAGTTCCGCCGCAACTATGAAGCACTCGGAATAGATCATCGGTTCTCCTCGGTCTCTCATCCTCAATCTAACGGGTTGGCCGAGGTGACTAATCGTACTATTCTAGATGGGCTAAAAAGGAGGCTACAGGATCACAAGGGCAGATGGGCTGACGAACTCCCTCACGTTCTGTGGGCCAATCGAACTACACCCCGGGAGGCCACCCGGGAATCCCCCTTTGGGCTCACTTACGGGGTAGGGGCTATTACTCCTGTGGAGCTTCTCGTGCCATCCGTAAGAGTCCTCGGGTTTGACCACGAGAGTAACAATATATCGTTGCGAGCCGAGATAGATCTAGCAGAGGAACGGCGAGGCAACGCACTGGCGAGAATGGAAGCTTACCAACGAAGGGTGAAACTGTGTTTTGATGCGAGCATCCAGCCTCGACGTTTCAGAGCGGGAAGCCTCGTCCTGCGAAAGCTCGCCATCTTTGACCCAAAGTCATCTGGCGGCAAGCTCTCGGCTAGTTGGGAAGGCCCTTACAAGGTCATCGAAGACCTCGGTCATGGAGCTTACCGGCTATCCGACCTTAATGGGTCGGCCATCTCGAGAACGTGGAACGCCGAGCATCTTCGAAAATATTACCCTTAAACAAGGTCGCTTTGGCCCTCTAGATGAAAACAAAGTCGCTTTGGCACTATCGTAAACGAGGTCGCTTCGGCTCTCTTGTAATCGAGGTCGCTTTGGCACTCTCTATGTAAGCGAGGTCGCTACGGCCCTCTTGTAATCGAGGTCTCTTTGGCACTCTCTATGTAAGCGAGGTCGCTACGGCCCTCTGGTAAACGAGGTCGCTTCAGCACTCTATACATAAACGAGGTCGCTTCAGCCCTCTACCTGAAAACAAAGTCGCTTTGGCACTATCGTAAACGAGGTCGCTTCGGCTCTCTTGTAATCAAGGTCGCTTCGGCTCTCTTGTAATCGAGGTCGCTTCGGCACTCTCTATGTAAGCGAGGTCGCTACGGCCCTCTTGTAATCGAGGTCGCTTCGGCACTCTCTATGTATGCAAGGTCGCTACGGCCCTCTTGTAATCGAGGTTGCTTCGGTACTCTCTATGTAAGTGAGGTCGCTACAGCCCTCCGATAAATGAGGTCGCTTCGACACTCTATACATCCTTGTCCCCTTTGTCATCCTTTGTCATCCTTAGCAGGGAGGGCGGCTTCGGTCAAGTTGAGGTCGGGATACAGCTCCTTCAACCGATTGAGACAGTCATTATAACCATCCTGATAAAGTCCGGCGACCTCTTCTTGGAGCTCGTCGGATACACGATACTCCTCGATCGCCTTCTCTCGCTCCTCGGCTACAAGCCGAGCGGTCTGCTCCTTAGTCTTCTTGTGAGCCTCGACCTCGTCAGAATGCGCTACCTTCTCGGCCTAAAGTGCCTCCTTCTCAGATTGCAAGGCCGCTGGGAGCTTGTCTTCGGTCTTCTTCGCCTTCTCTGCCTCCTTCAGTCGGAGGACCTTCTCAGTTGCAGTCCATTCCTCCTCCTCGGCGATACGCTTGTCGAATGACGCCCTCTTCACCTCGGCCCGGTATGCAAATGCCTCAAAAGTGGATATCTGACCCAAGATCATCGAGTAGAACTCGGACGTCAGCCTGTGCGGAGACTTGCTTAGGGCCTCCGCCTTTAGCTCGACTGGAAGAGCTTGGTGGCCCCAAGCAACTGGGTCCAGCTGAATTTGGACCTTCGTTGGTGCCAAGGGGAAAAATGCCGGAGGCGACGATGGAGGCTGAGGACGCTTCGTCGGCCTCTCATCCTCTCGGATGGGGGGAAAGACGGTGGCCGAGCCACCCTCGTGGGCCCCTCCCGACGGGTCCGCGGACGCCTCTTCTTCGTGGTCGTTAGGGCGCTTCTCTGGGCGAGAAGCGGTCTTTTTGCCCCTCGAATGCACCTTGCCTCTCGCCAGCTCAGTGAGAGACAACCCTTTCCACACAGCAAGAGCCGAAGGAACACCCTTGTCAGCCATAGCTGCAAGAACAAGGAAACACGACAAGTTGTCAGGGAAAGTAGAACACCCACGAGCAGGACGAGGAGTCTGACGAAGTGACGACGAACTTGTTAGGATCGGATATTCGGTATTGGCAAAGCTAGAAGGGGGGGTTGAATAGATTTGCAGCGGAAACTTAAGCAATATGAAAATTACTTCGGATTAAAAGATCTACTCAATTAAAACCCCTTTGATCTGATGCAATGTGTGTGAGCAAACTAACAGTTAGTGTGTAGACGAAATCCCTATGCATGCATCTAGCGCAATACAGTGCAAACCATAAGTCAAACCACAGTGCACAAGGGATTTTTTAGGTGGTTCGGAGATCACACCATGTGACTCCTACGTCCACCCCCCACACAGTGAGGACACACTACTCAAGAACTGAGTACAACACACACACGAGCACACCGGCTCAACCACACACACACACGCTAGATCAAGTCCACAAAAGATCAGATCCTCTAGCCTTGATCTGACCAACACACCACACACACGTTGTCTGATGCAAACACGCAATCAGAACAACAATCCACACTTCCACAACATCCACGTACTGATCTCAAATCAGTGCACACACACAGATATATGAAAGAAGTGAAAGGAGAAGAGTTTTGAGATGAAGAATCAAATCCCGATGTAGATCTCTTCTCGTTGGTCGTCCAGAAGACTCCAAGCTTCGTCTTGACAAGTATCAGTTGATGGAGAAGCTTGAACCACGGACGAACCGGCTTCAACTCCGCTTGGAAGGTTGTTCTTCTTTGTTCTGGGCAGAGAGATGAAGCAGGGCAGCAGGAAGAAAGCCTTGATCTTGACCTTTGCTTAGGGTTTTGGTATGGTGGCTCCTTTCTGCGAAAATAGCCTCATATGATCCATATATAGTGGTGTCCAAGCATAGAGAGTCGTGCTAAAAGGAAACACCAAAATATAGATCATATCCTGGCCACTAGATCTTCCCAAAACTCCGTCTGTCGACAGCCGACTTGCTGCTGTCGACAGATGCTGACAGGTTTGCAAGAACCGGAAGACTGGGCTTTCTGGAAATAGCATCTGTCGACAGATGCATCAGATGCACTATTCATCTGTTGACAGATGCACTGTCATCTGTTGACAGGTGCACTATTTCAGCAACTTGTCTTGTTCTTTTGCACTTGGATTTTGGGCTTTGTCTTGCATGGAATCTCACCTACATTAAAAGACATAATTAGTGAGATATAATGAACATATAAAACATGTGTTTCATTTGCATCCAATTGTCATTCTCATCATGTTTCACACATTCATAACACAACAATTTTGTCTTGTTCATGAAATGTTCATCATCAAAAACAAACATACCATTTGTGAACATTTCACATAACATCAATTAGTATTGCTCATCATCAAAAACATTTAAGCACTTGTTGTAACCCAACATTCTCCAATATGAGAACCCAACAGAACTTTCGTGCCCTCGGCAATCAGCTCGAAAAGCTCGTCGGACGGTTTGAACAGGTTGGGCGGTTCCACGGCCTGTAGAAATGCGAAGTCCGAATGCTCGGAAGCACTAAGCTTCGGCGGCCCGAACGCCTTACTTCGAACATTGATCTCCGACCACTTGATGGGAACAGGCCACCCCGAGGGACAGTATATGAAAATAAAATTCCTCTTCCAATCATGGATAGAGGTTGGAAGTCGGCCGATAATTTGCCGACCGGATCTGGCCGCGAAATATAGCCAGTCTCCGAAGGCTTTGATCGAGAAACAATGAAAGAAAAGGCGCAAGGTCAGGGGGACGCTAGCCGAGAAATAGACGGTCAGAAAGCCAGCTATCGACCGCCAGGAATTTGGAGTCAATTGCGAAGGAGCAATTCCTAACTCCAAGAGGAGAAAGACGGTGAAAGGATGGAAAGGTATTCGTAGGCCTGCTCGGATCGCCTCGGAGTAAATGCAGACCCCTCCCTTCATGGTATGATGGGCTCAGAACTGCCGGTTGGCAAAAATGACGGCATTAGGCGGAAGAGAGACTCTAGGGTGTGTCCTTACCCATCGGAAGCTCTCGGGTGAAATCTCACACCTCGCATCGACTACACTGTCGGCCTGACGGCGAGCACCGGAGGTGTGAGCTGAGGGCGCTCGAGGAACATACCTACAAGGACTGACCTCTAAAACAAACAAATCCTCGACGGGACCCCACACCAAAGTATCGGAGGTAGTGTGTGTCTCAGTAGTGAGAGAAGGCACCTCACCAGCAGGGTCGGGATTCTCGCTTGCGGGGTTAGGTATTGCACCTGTGAGTTTGGGATTCTCGCTGGTGATCCTACCATTGCTAGGAGAAGACGCAGAAGATGAGGAGGAACCCCCAGAAGAAGAAGAAGAGGACGAGGGACTCATTGCTTACCTCGAAAGGAAGCAAGCAGGAGCGAACAAGCAATGAGCCCGAAGCGGCGAAACAAATGGTCGGGTCGTCGGGGAGTTGTCGGATGGTCGCTCAAGAGTCGCGCGCACGAAAGTAGAAGACGACCTTTTTTCACAACGACCCCGGCTATTTATAAGCCTGGGGGGCCAACTTCGATCGAGCAGACAGTAATCCTCCAGAAGCCGTGGACAACCAAGATTGCACCACGTGTCGGAAGGCAGATGGCCGGAGAAGCTATCACTCGGATCCATAACGTTCATGACCATCAAGGAGCACCATCATTAGTGAGAAAGTCGAGGTAGTTACGCGACGCTCGGCATCTCAGCACTGCCATTATGGCAGGTTGATGTGTTGTACGATGCGATCGTGGGCACAATTACGGCGGGAACGCCACCCAAGGGCGGCACCTCTGTTATGGGATACACTCTGATCTGACAGACTGTCAGGGGCAACATCGGAATAGGCAAGCCGTTTGAGTCCCCGCAGACGATCGAAAAGTTGAGAAACCGATGAGTATAGTGGCTTCTCCTCGGCCCGTTTAATGTTCGTCCCGAGGAGAACCCGGGGGGCCAGTGATGCTGGTCGCTACCCGCCAATACACGTAGCACCCAAATTGCTAATTGGGGAAGGTCTAGCTGGGCATACTCCATTCAAGCCAGCGCTCTTATGAGTGGAAGGACCCAAGAATCACGGGCTATAATAGGAAGTTCTGGCTACGACAAGGCCCAAAAGAACCGGACCCTCTAATCATTCTTGACACCCGTAACTCCAGCCAGCGAGAATCTATGGCGAAATTGTGGGCACATACGCAGGGAACCGCTAGCAACCCAGTCCACTAGGACACTATAAAAGGGAGAGACACCCCACCATATCAATGTACGCTATTCGTAGCACTAAAACCCTCTTATTCCAACCAACCGACCTGACTTGAGCGTCAGAGTTTCTACCCACCGAGGTCACTCGGTGGTCTTGCAGGTCGGAGCTCGGTTTTGACAGCGCAAGGGCGTCACCATCATCCTTTGGGTCCCACTAAGGTTGGTTTAGGCTGACCTTATTTGCTCCAACAACAACAAGTAGTATTTAATTTTAACTTATTATTGTTATATATCTATTGTAGGTTCCTTCATCGAGTGGCGTCGGAGGAGACGAGGACGAGGACGAGGATTCATGATTTTCTTTTCATTAATATGAACATTTTATGTATTGTTGTGGACATTTTATGTTTTATTATTGTTGACATTTGTTATAGTTTTTATTTTTATTATATTCATAAGTTATTTTGTTTATATATATATATATATTAAAAATAATTAAAAAAATAGAGACCGATTAGTGACCGATAGCTTCGGTCACTAAAATAGTGACCGATTAGCGACTGAATTCCTTCGGTCGCTATCAGCGACCAAAGCAGTTAGTCACTATTTCGGTCACTATTTTAGTAACCGGCATAGTGACTGCAAGCAATTCAGTCACTAGTCGGTCACTATTTTAGGGACCGAAGTTATCGGTCGCTGATAGCGACCGAAGCAATTCAGTCATTAGTCGGTCACTATCAGCGACTGATTAGTGACCAAAATTTTTCGATCACAGAATTGTGACAAAAAAATTTTCACCGACAATTTCAGCCCCTATTCGGTCACTATTCGGTCACTGGATCATTTAGTGACCGAATAGTGACCGAATTGAGACTGAAATTGTCGGTCTCTAAACCCATTTTTTCTTGTAGTGATTATTCCTAATAATACTTGATTTCATTTTGAATCTCCACTAGGTTTTTGGTGAGATTTAAGTCCTATGTACGGAATAGGGCACGTCCAGAGGGGTCAATGGTAGAAGAGTATATAGCAGAGGAGACTCTTATCTTTTCTTCGAGATATCTAGACGATGATGTTGAGACTTGGCTTAACCAGCCTTTAAGAAATGAAGATGAAGGGACCGAAGAAGTGACACAAAAAGGATGGGATATTTTTTCAAGAAATTGTCGATGTTTAGGTGGTGGAATTGCTTATCATCATAGCAATGATGAGTTGAACTAAGCTCATCTCTATGTACTATTTAATTGTGAGGACATATTTCTTTACATAAGGTAAGTCAAATGACAACCCATTAATGTATTGTTTCTCAATACCATAACCGCAAATCAAATTCTCTGTCCACATTTTGTATGTAGTATGCATCTTGAATAAATACAGATTACAAGACCACGAGCAAGTGAGATGGAAATTGAACGATGCCATACATTACAGTTTCCAAATTGGTTTAAGTGTAAAGTAAGTAAACACTTCCATATATTATTTTAGTCTACATGACATATTTTTTAATGATAACCAACATGTAACCTTTTTTTTTTAAGGTTAACTCCTTACAAGGCAAGTACGATCATGGGTTAGATGCAAACACAATTGTGCTGAAAGATCGACCATTGCATGTGGGGAAGAAGTTTAACACATGTTTAGTAAATGGGTTCCATTTTCAAACTCGACATATTGAACAATATTGGAAGACAGAATAGTGGGGTTGATTTGTCTGCAAAAACTTCAAGTTTTTTCAGTGTTAAAGACAAGGCTCCTATCTGAGATGAGGTGACATGTTATGGTGTTCTTCAAGAAATATTAGAGTTGAACTATTACGATCGAAGAAAGGTATTACTTTTCAAGTGTGACTGGGTTGATATTCAGCGAGGGGTAATTAAAGAAGAAGGTTTCACATTGGTCTACCTGAACTATAAATTACGTACAAGTGAACCATATGTTTTGGCCTCTCAAGTGGAACAAGTATGATATGTGGTGGATCCCAAAATGGAAGGATGGTCTGTTGTGAGGAAAACAAAGCCGAGAAATTACTTCGACATGCAAAATGAAGAAATTACTAAAAATGATGCAAAAGATGTAAACATTGATAATGATGTTGCTTTTTTTGATGACATAAACATCACAAGGGAGAGAGACGACATTGATGGTGTAGAGATCCTGTAGCAACTCTGAAAATCTAATATCGATAAATAAATTAATTTAAGTGAAATTACGAAGTAATTAAAACCCATTAAGTAAAATTAAGAAATGGGTTACACAAATGTTCCATGTATGGATTAATGGGCCTAAAGGATAAGAGCCCAATGATGGGTTAGAGATAATTAAGCCCAAATTCGTACCTAAATTATTAATAAATGAAAAAGGGTTAAGATAATCACTATTTAACTCATAATTATCCTAAAAAGAAGTCCTAGACTTATCCTAATCCCTTGCCCACAGAATTAGAGCCCACCCTATGCTAAATAGATGGATAAATGCTAGGAAATAGGGAGATAAATATGGAAAATTCGTAGCTAGAAGAGAGGGAAGAGTTTTAAGTGTGTAGGAGTCTTAGGAGATACAAATACTCTCTTATTTCATACCAACCCAACCTTAGACACCTTCTAAAGCCTAGAGAACGAGGGAGAGGAGCATTTGGATGAGGAGATCAAGGAGGAGAAGGCTAGGAACGAAAAGCGTCTCCAAGTTCTTCATCTAACCCTATGATTTCAAAGCATGAAAAGGTAGGCAATCTCTCAAGCAAAAACAAATTAACTTCGACCCTAGGTAGACCATGATCCTATATTTGAAGCCCCATGTTTTCCCCAATTTTATCATGCCAATTAGGAGTAATTCATGCTTCAAATCCTGTTAAGAACATGTGCCCGAACCAACATGTTCACTTTAAATCCATATTTCCACTTGATTTTTTGCCCTGAAACTTTTATCATACATGATCCATGATGTTAGGAATCTAATGACCCCATTTTCCCCAATTTGTATCAAGTACCCTCTTTGAATTAAATCGAATTCCATCACTGTGCATGATTTTAGGTTACCAAGAAGTAACCTATTCATAGCATGTCCATACCATGTCTATTCTCTAATTAATCGTTAATGTAGATACTTCTGCATGTCTAGTTTCATTTAAAACTAATTTTGTGATTTTTTGACATGTATACGAATTTATATGCATATTTGAATGGCCCTATGTCAAGTCCATGGAGGACTGGACCGAAGACCAAGTGGACCAGTTCACCTTTGGGGATCAGCCAGACCCTCTGAGAATGTGACGGCCTGACCCGTCGCGATTCTCAGGAGGTTGCGATAGAGGGTTCCGTAGCGACATGAACGCGACGGCCCGACACGTCACATTCTTCATGCCTGCACTGATTATCCAGAACGCGACAGACCCCGACGTTGCGTTCATGGACCGATTGCCCTAATCGCGACCGTTCACCCCGTCGCGTTTAGTGCATCTGTCGATTGGCCTATTTATGTTCTAATGAACGCGACCGTCCTGCCCATCGTGATTTTAAACGTGACAGGTACCCCCGTCGCGTTTTCACTGTGTCAAATAGAACCCTAATTCTTCATGCAACCTATGTTAATCATGCCATTTAAATGCTGTTTAATTCCTTCCATGTACTGTTATGAACAGTAATGATCTGTTTATGAAGAATGTATAATATTCATATAAATTCTATTAATTAAAAATATGTGCACGACTATCTCTTGCTAATTTGATTCTCTTACACATGCACACACTAAACATGAATTTTGCCATAAGACCTTACAAAAAAATTATTCAATAATATATCTAGTAATTAAGTAAAATTAATCATGTAATTTCCCTATTAATTTAAATGAACTTATTTTCGACTTATCGTTGGATTTGAATATCGCTATCGCATCCCTCTGCCTTCGAGCACTTAAGGCATGGCGAACAACTGTTTCTTTACACACTTCTATCTTGGCTTGGATGACTTCTCCATTGGGAATACTCCTGACTAGACCAAAAACTCCTTGTCGAGGCCTCCATAAGACTCCTTGGCCTTGGCGGACATCCACTGTCGACGATCAAGTTGTACCATCAACACCTATTTTACCCTTAGGGATCAGTACGATCCAACGACCTTAGTTTGTTCTCTCTTACTTCGAGATCACGCCGGACCTCTGGCCTGTGTACATAGCACGGCTATTGGGCGGTTGTGACTTCTATCAGACTGTCGGCACATGACCGTGTGTGTCGTGCAACTGTTATTATCGCCTGTTTATCGTTGTTTTACAAATATGACCCTGTTCTCATCTACTAGCTCTACACTCTCATCTGTTCACGTTCTCTCTATACTCTCATCTATTCATCAATTACTCTCATACATTCTTTGTACTCTATTTGGCCATCCATTTTATTGTCTAAGATAAAAACATGATCAATGCCAGGCAACATTATAAAAGGCCCGATCTGGTCCAGGGAGGTGTGCCCGAAAGGCTATAACTCACGGGGGTTTAATGATCAGGGTGATCAACATGCATCCAACGCATGACTAGCAAGATTTAATCTGACAATCAATCAATCAAAATTACTTGATCTTGTGGTTGTAAGAATATCAACCAACCATGGTATCGTGATTAGTGCACCTTTGTGCAACCATACATGCTATCTCGTTATATGGCCAACCTATTATCAAGCTTGTTATGCTATTTCATTGAAGCATTATCGTTCACTTGCTATATATCTTGTACATCACTGTCGTGTCTTTGCTTGATCGTTCCCTCCAGTTATCCTGCTTGACAAAACATTAATCACTTAAAGCATGCCTATTCGTACGAGATATTAAGTCCTACTGAGCGTTATCGCACACCCTGCGCTATTTATTTCATGTGTTTCAGGTGAGTCTGATGGGGACTACCGCACGCACGAGGATGGGGATGAGGAAGTACAAGAGTGACCAGTGTTTTCGACAACCAAAGCTTTTTAGGAGATAGTTAGTTGTAGTTGTTTTGTTTTGAATAAAGTACTCTGGGCCCTAGTTATGGCTCTGAATTAGTGAATGTAATAGACGTTTAGAGGAATTATAAATGAAAGTTGGATCATTTGGCATTATTTCAATTTGTGCAATGATTTGATGTCTATTTCTCGCTCTATACTATTTATTTAACTGTATTATCACTCTGATATTCCGCGTGGGGGTGTTACAGATCCCAATTTGAAGACATATGTACCTATAAGTGTAATATCTTCTTGATTTTCCATGTGTTGTGTGTTGAATGCTTTTGGTACATTTTTGCCCTTCCATGTGCTAATATTATTCTTAATTTGCACTTTACAAGTTGACAAGTGTATAGTCATCACATGACAAGTGTATAGTTTAATTTTTGCCCTCTCATGTTCTCAATTTATTCTTAATATTGCAGTTTACAAGTTGAAAAGGCTACAACATCAAACATGTAACCATATGTTTAAATTTTCTGACGAAATATGTTAATTGTTTCTTTCATATTTTTAACATATTCTTTACAATTTGAAGGAGCTGAAGGAAGAGATTTAATGTGGTGGACTCCAAACAAGAAAAAGAGGATTCGCTGAAGAAGAGAACGGGTCATCAGAAAGTACCGATGCGAATAAGGCAAAAAAGAAAATAATAAAAGAAGTGTATGAAGGGGAGGGCGAGATGTTGGACCCATTGATATTTCAAGAACATGTTGAGTGAATATTTATGTGTTTTTAATTTTCTTTAATATTTTCCAAGGCTAGCATGCTTCACCAATATAGTATGTCTACTGTGTTTTAAATTCCTTTAAACTTGCAGGTATCTGTGGGGTGTCATTCCATCAACGCTTTTAGAGCGTTTCAAGATATTCGATAGTTTATGGTTTAACTTTTGTAGATTGACATCTGATGGTGTAAACAGAATTAAATCAATTGTATAGAAAAATTCTTTGTTGGAGAAGTCATACTCTCTACTTCCAATCTATATATGGTATGCCTAAACTATTTTACCTATTAAGTATCCAATAATGATCTAGTAACAAACCATCATTGTTTATTTTTTTGTTCATTTATAGGAATCATTGGCAGCTTATAGTCATATGTAACAAAAGGGATAATGACATGTCGTTCCTTATGCTCCTAGACTCCCTTCACATGGGGGAACCAACTAGGATCAAAAATGAGTTGAAAAAGTAATATCTTCTCATCTTTATATATTCTTTTTGAAACATATATATGTATAAAAAATATATTTGGTATGATGGTGCAGTTTCTTAAAGATTACATATAATGGGAAGGAGATGAAAAAGTAATAATGAGGTAATGAGAATCTGTTGACATACTTCAATATTAAAATTGCTTAATGTTGACAATCTACCTATATTTGTGCAGAGTTCTGCAAGTGTTTGTCATGCTCAAAGGAAAAAGGTAAACTAAATATAATTGATTTAATATGTTGGAATGCATGTATATTACAAATATTTGGGTGAAATCTGACATCTATATCCAAAATTTTTAACAAGATTCATTGGCGGGGAGGAGAGTGAGGATCCTAAATTTCTCTGGACAAGTAGTTGCCAATGGCATTCTAATGTCTGATGATAATGATAATGTGGTCATGGGGAAGAAGTTAGGTGGTGAGTAGTATGAGGTTTCTATACTCATAGCCCATGACCCGACTGTATCTTTGTTTATCAAAGATGCAGATAGAAAAAATATAAACGATGTTGTTGGGAGTCACCTAATATGATTTAGAGAATATGTAAGTTTATTTATATTTATCTCATTCTTATTTATATGTTGTTAATTGTCAACTCTGATGTTATTAAAATATTTTACATGTAACAGGTTGAGCTTGAGGATAATTGATCTTCACCTCCACCCTTTTTGGTAAGTATCCATAAAGAATGAGCATCATATGCAAATGTTGCTCAATGTCTACTCAATGTTGCTCAATGTCTACTCAATGTCCCTTAATTCAATTTTCTTACCTCATTTAGTATATTGTTGCTCTTGTAGTTCGTCTGCTGCAACCTATCTTGGTCCAAGGAGAAAGCAAGCTCATTGATGCCATCTCTGATTTACTAACACTTAACTTCCTCTTCTGAACATATCTTTAGCACCAATATGTGAATGTGAACAATTTGATGCATTTGATGTTTGATGTAATGGTTTACTTTCACCAACATTTTTGTTTGTTAAACTTTAATGTGTTTTATATTTTTAATGTGTTGTGTATTATGAATGAGTGGGTGTGAATGTGTGTGTGGATGTCAATGTGAATGTGGATCCGAATGTTATGTGAAGGTGGACTATGGATCCAAATGTGAATGTGTGGATCTAAATGTGGATGTGTATGTGTTGATCCAAATGTAAATGTGACTATGGATTCAAATGTATGTGAATGTGGATCCAAATGTATATATGTAATGTGGATCCCAATGTATGTGAATGTGAATCCAAATGTATGTGATGTGGATCTCCAAATGTAGGTGAATGTGGATCTATTTGAATACATTACTATTTTTTTTAGCTGAAAAAAATGCTTATGGTGTACGTGGCCGTAGGGAAACATGCCTATGGTTTATATAGCTGTAGGGGTGTACACAGCCATAACTGAGTTTATCCTTACCAAAAACATGAGTATGAGTTACATGGCCTTAGGAGAAAGAGAATATCCTTATGATGTTACTTACGATTACAAACACCGTGAGTAAAGTTCTCTACCTACGGCGTTTAAAACGCCGTAGCCATAGTCTTTTGTCTTCGGACCTTTGCCGACGAAACCCTATCATAGGGTAACACCGTAAGTGAAGGCTATGCTTATGATTTTCGAGTCTCTACTTACAATGTTTTGATGTAATTTTCGCTTTTCCTGTAGTGTTATCTACTGCATGCCTATCGCTCTCATTCCTAACAAATCACCATTTAAGGTTCTGTATAAAAGACCATCAGACTACAACTTCTTCAAACCCTTTGGGTGTCTTTACTTCGTGGAGCTGCACCCTTATGCCTCATAAGCTCCACTCTTGTTCCTCCCTATCTTTTTCATGATTATAGAATTACTCCCCTTCGGTACATGTGCCTCGATGTCCAGACAGGGAAGATGCTCATCACATGCCATGTAGCTATTCATGAATTTGAATTCCCTTACTCTACCATGATAACTTCGACCTCCACATCTAACTCTCAATCTTGGTTACCCTAGCTGGGCACTCACTCAGTAGTACCAATATACACGGTTTAGGCAAGTTGTCCACTATATATATGAGGCATCCTTATGTAATGTTGGTCTATCTCCTTCACTATAGGAACCCATTGACCCACCCATGCATGGCCCACCTTTAATGCCACCCCCACCACTTGATAACCTACCCCATCTCATAATATGCATCCCACTCAAACTAGATCCAAATCTGGCATTTTTAAGCTGAAGGTGTATACACCCTCTCCCCATTGCCTTATTGACACTGTCTCAAAACCTTCCACGTTTGCATAGGCCTCCAAATCACCAGCTTGGCGAATGACAATGGATCATGAATTTATGTCTCCACGTAAGTAAGAGACCTGAATTCTTGTTCCTCAACATCTAGATATGAAATCTTTGGATGTAAATGGGTATACAATGTATTAGGCCATATTATATGTTACGTTAATTGTAACATAGGTCGGCTCAAGCCAAGGTGACCGCTAAGGTGCTCTCGCTGAAGGGTGAGCCGAGACAACCAAGCTGTGTCCCGTTTGAGGTGCGCTTGGCTGACGTGTGACGCTGGTTCTAAGCTCCCGACCTGACCTGCAAAACCCGCTGAATGGCCTCGGTGGGGAGACACTCCGACGCTCTTGTCAGTTGCTAGCCGAGCAGAATGGCCTAGCCAGGGGTAGAATAACGTACCTGCACCTGTGGAGTGTCTGCCTCTTATATAGTGCTAGGACACTCGTGTAACAGCTGAACAACCACGCCGATCTTGCTGGGGGTTTCCGTGATTGATGCCGAATTGGAAGTAGCCAATGTCCTGCCAGCTGGTCATCGTGACCGTGGTCTTAATAGCCACAATTATTGGTCCCGTGTGATGATCAGTCTGTCCCCATGTAATTTTAATTAATTACATATATATTTTGATGATTAACAAAACCAAACAAGAGTTTATCAATTATATCTAATGAATATTTCATAAGTCTTAAGTACAGGAAAAATACCAAGGTCAAACAAGCCAATAAAGGTATGCATTACTTCTCTGAAGCTTTAATCTTTTCAACATGATATTTCTCAAAGTTCATATCGATTTCTGTTAAAGATCATAACAGTTTCTGTGTAAGTATAACGATTTCCTTATAAGACTGAAAAGTCATGTTGTTTCAAGCAAGTCGATGCCATAACGATTCTATAAGTCATCGTAACGATTTCTTTAGAGCTCGTAACGACTTGCCTGTCATAACGATTCTATAAGTTATCGTAACGATTTCCTTAGAAAGCGTAACGACTTGCCTGTCATAACGATTCTATAAGTCATCGTAACAATTTCTTTAGAGCTCGTAACGACTTGCCTGTCATAACGATTCTATAAGTTACCGTAACGATTTCTTTAGAAAGCGTAACGACTTGCCTGTCATAACGATTCTATAAGTTACCGTAACGATTTCTTTAGAGCTCATAACGACTTGCCTGTCATAACGTTCTATAAGTTACCGTAACGATTTCTTTAGAAAGCATAACGACTTGCCTGTCATAACGATTCTATAAGTCATCGCAACGATTTCTTTAGAAAGCATAACGACTTGCCTGTCATAACGATTCTATATGTCACCGTAACGATTTCTTTAGAACTCGCAACAATTTGCTTTGTATAACGATTTGATAAGTGTTTCATAACGATTTCTTCAGTGAACACAACAATTTGCTTCGTATAACGATTTGATAAGTGTTTCATAACGATTTCTTCAGTGAACACAACGATTTGCTTCGTATAACAATTTGATAAGTGTTTCATAATGATTTCTTCAGTGAACACAACGATTTGCTTTGTATAACGATTTGATAAGTGTTTCACAACGATTTCTTCATTAAATCACAACGATTTGTTATGTCAAATAACGACTTGGTCAACCTGACTTATTCATAACGATTTCATAAGTCATATAGCCATCGATTTCATATCTTATATTGACTTGATATCTTATTCACCTTAAAAGCGTTGACTGGTCAAAGTCCACGTAGATATCTCTCTGACGCTTCTGCATTTATGAGATCTGAACGTATCTCTGCATGCTTGCAGATGATATCATCCTTTATCGTGCTTACTCTGATTATGTCTTTTAGACTTAGCTATTTGACATTACTATTTTCATGTCTATTGCTACTAACGTTGACTGACATCAGAGACAACTTAGCTGTCTGCTATTTGAGATTGACATTTGTGCAGACCTCTGATCTAGCTCCATGTTACAATGTTAAACAAAATAGAAGCCAAAGGATATTTTTGAAGATCTCATCTCTTTGCGTGCTCAAGTGATCAAAAGACTGTTGACTGGAAGCTTCCAAGACTCCAGGTGTCATTCAGTCTAACGACTACTCAAGAGAGAGACAACGGACACTTCAACGTCTATATTTCAAATTGAAGATATAAATACAAGTCAGAAGAATAGAAGAAAAGAGGGATATGCAGACCAGATAGATACAACAATAGATCTCGTGTTCAAGCATTCAAATTCTTCTGCAGAAAGTCTAGAGCCAAGAATCTCATTCCTCATCACCTTCAGCTCTTCGCTCTCTGTGCTGTAATAGATTTTCTAAGAGAGCCCGTGTAGTTCTGAGAGTGTGCCTTGTTTAGATCCTTGCTCTCAGTGCTAGTTGCTTCAGATCTTGGCTTGTTAAAAGCTTGATCTAGGGGCTTGAATTTCATTCAATTCTCTTTGAGTTGTTGTTCCCTTCGGGTGTGAAGGAAGACCTAGTGGTATCCAGGGTGTAGTTCCCTTCGATTGTGAAGGAAGACCTGGTGAGGTATCCAGGGTGTTGTTGTTCCCTTCGGGTGTGAAGGAAGACCAGCTGAGCTGGGTGTTGTTGCGTCCTTAGGGGGACTGTACCCTAGTTAGTGAAATCCTGAGTTGTTGCTCAGGGACTGGACGTAGGACTCCTAAGGAGAGGAGGTCCGAACCAGGATAATCCTTGTGTTGTGTGATTGTCTTCTTTGTGTGTTTGATATTTAAACTAACAGTCACTAACCTCCTTCGAAGAACGTTTGTGTGAATATTCTTAGTTACAGGTATCTTGTGGATTATTTTAAAAGACCCATTCACCCCCCCTCTGGGCTCATCAACTGGGCAACAAGTGGTATCAGAGTGAGTCTTTTTGACAAAGAAAGGATCCAACGATTTGATGAGTAAAAATCCATGGCAGCCCAAGGCAACATTGAAGGTCAGTCTGTCAACCGACCCCCGCTCTTCGATGGTGAAGATTATCCTTATTGGAAAACCAGAATGGAGTACTTCCTACAAGGCCACGATTATCAGATATGGTCCATAGTAGAAGAAGGTGATCTTCTAGTCACCAATGAGAAAGCTCAGTGGACAGATGATGACAGAAAGAAGATCTCCTTGAACTGCAAAGCAAAGAGCATTTTATGCTGTGCTCTAAGTAAAAAGGAGTTCAACAGAGTCTCAGCCCTCAAATCCTCAATGGAAATGTGGGAAAAGCTCAGGATTACTTATGAAGGCACAGACAAAGTAAAGGAAACAAGAATCGACATTCTTGTCACTCAATATGAAAGATTTCAGATGCAATCAAGTGAGTCTATAACTCAAATGTTCAGTCGGTTCACTGACATCACAAATGGACTAGCTGGTCTGGGGAAAACCTATGAGATTGGAGACATTGTGAGGAAAATACTTAGATCCTTACCGTCCTCGTGAACCCCAAAGGTCACAGCAATAGAATAATCTAATGACCTGAAGAGAATGTCAGTAGAAAAGCTCATTGGGTCCCTCATGGCCCATGAGATCAACATGGAAAGGCTAGGAGAGTTCTCTAGCAGAAAGAAGCACTCCAACGCCTTAAAAGCTGAAGAAGATTCACCAGAAGCAAGTTCAGATGAGAGTGAAAGTGATGTGGACAGTGAGATTGAGGAAGCAATGCTATCTAGAAGATTGCAGCTGATTCTAGCTAAGAAAAAGAAGTTCCAATCTGGTAGAAGGCACCTCAAAAGAAACAAGGACTTCAAGAAACCAGATGGAAAAGATCTAAAGAAAGGAGAACCCATCTGCTATGAATGTAAAAAACCAGGACACATTAAAGTTGAGTGTCCAAAATTCAAGAAGCCGGAGCTCAAAAAGAAAGAGAGCTCCAAGAAGTTCAGAAAATACAAGAAGAAGACGATGGCAGCAGCATGGGAAAACAGTAGCGACTCAGACAGTGAGTCAAACTCCTGCAGCGATGAAGAAGAAGCCCATTTGGCTTTCATGGCAAATACTGAAGATAAGGTAACGTCTGACTCCTCCTTTGATTCATGCAATGATTCTGATTCAGATAATTTAGATGAAGCATTTAATGAACTATATAATAAATATAAAGAAGTAAATAAAATATTAAAATCCAGTAAGAAAAATAGTACTTGTTTAGAAAACACTAACTCTGATCTGAAAACGGAAAATGAAGAATTAGAAAAATAAATAACTGAACTTAAAGGAAGAAATGTATTATTATGTGAAGACTTAAAAGATAAAAATAAACAAATAACAGAATTATTAAAACAAGAAAATGTAGATGAACTAAGAACTGAAATCAAGACTCTAACATAAGAAAACATAAAGTTATCTAGCACGTTAGAAAAATTCACAAATGGTAAAAACTCCCTAATATTAAAAGTTGCTAGAAGATCAGGTAAGAAGAAAAATGGGTTATGATATACACCCCCAGATAATGAAGAAACCATAGTTTATCCTAAAACATATCCAACACCAAAATTTGTACCTGAACAAGATATATCATACAAAGCTGATTTCAGATATATAGAAAAAGTAACCAAATTATCCTGTTGTAGTCACTGCAACAAGTTAGGACACATCGTAATGACATGCCCAACAAGACATAAGAAATGGATAATAAAAAATAAAATCAATGATACTAACCAATCAGGACCCAAAAGAACTTGGGTACCTAAAACTTGATGATTTTATTTTAGGTTAATCCTCGAGCATCCAAATGGTACTTGGATAGTGGGTGCTCAAGGCACATGTCAGGAAACCATAAGTTATTCACTCATCTCCAAGCTGAAGAAGGAACAATTACTTATGGAGATAATGGAAAGGGAACAGTAATTGGCAGTGGGTCTGTGAATAACAAAGGAAGAACAGTTATGGAAGATGTGTTGCTGGTCAAAGGGTTGAAGTATAATCTCATTAGCATCAGCCAGCTGTGTGACAGAGGCCATCAGATCCAGTTTCAAGAATCGAAATGCAGTATACTGAAGGATAGATCAGTCATCTTTGAAGCAAATAAAGAAAAGAACTTATATGTGCTCTATCTTGAGGAACTCAAAGAACAAAATGTTTGTCTGGCAGCAAATAAGGAAAAATCTACAGAATTATGGCACAGACGACTAGGACATTGCAGCATAGATGGCATGAGAAAATTGTTGAAGAAAAATCTTGTAGAAGGTCTGCCAAAGGTCAGTGCAAAAATGGAAGGTGTCTGTGAAGGATCGAGGAAAAGGTGTGGATAAGATCTAGAGGGGGGGGATGAATAGATCTATGCCACTTTCTGCGGAAGCTTAAGCAATTTAAAATACTTTTAGAATCAGAGGCAATTTTAATCAGTAAAAAACACAGATCTGATGAAATGTTGAGTGAGTTGATAAAATAGATATAAAAACCTGTTGATTAAGTGAATCTTGATCGATCCTATGCAAGCATCTAACGGATGATAAAATCAAACCACAAATAGACAAGTGCACAGAGATTTTTAGGTGGTTCGGAAATCACCCATGTGATTCCTACATCCACCCCTCACACCCAGTGAGGATTCACTAAACAACCTGGGTTACACACCCACTGGAGCCAGACAACTCCAACACTTGAGTTTACAACTCACACACCTCTAGAGAAAAACTACTCTAGATCCCTGAGCAAGACTGCTCAACAAAAACTTGAGTTAGACAACTCAAACTGAGCACGACGGCTCACAAATAACAATGCTAGACACCAACACACGACATGGATCTTCTAGCAGCAGATCATGTCAGACATGAGAACATTTATGAGAGTTATGCAGAAGCACTTGCACAATCTCAAGAAGTCTCAGAAGAACAAAAGGTACATTGAGAATAGTGTTAAAAGGCTTTGTTCTTCAGTGTACTCCCTTGTAGAAGCTCAGATTGGGAAGAGGCTTGAATCCTTGAAGTCCCAGCCGATGCTCTGCACTATTGAGGTTGGGGATCTTCCTTGAAGTCTTCTCCAACAGATGCTCTGCACTATTGAAGTTGGGGATCTTCCTTGAAGTCTTCTCCAACAGATGCTCCTACTTGATCTGCTTCCTTGAGGCGCTTCAATTGCTTCTTCAGAGATCAAACTCCAATTCTCTCAATCGAATTGATGAGAATTGGTCTTCAGAAGGCACCAGGAGAGCAGAGGAGGGAGATGAGCTCTTCTCGCCGCCAAAGGGAACTTTTCTGGAGGCTTGGAGAGTTCGTTGGGGTCTACTCATGATGGACGGCCAATTGGGGGCCTTTTATACCCAAAAGATTCCAAAGATACCCTTTAGGTACAAGGGCACACGATCCTAGGTTGATACCCCATCGCCCTAGGCTGACACGTGGCAAACATCCAATTTAAGTTGCAAACTTTCCGTAGTGTGTCGACCTGCCCTGGTGGTGGTGTCGACACACTGTCCCAAATCTTGAAACAGGCTGTTCTGGGAACTGATCCAGTGTCGACCTGCTTTGGTATTGTGTCGACCTGCTATCCCGGTTCTGAAAACAGCTGTTCTGGGAGCAGGATCCAGTGTCGACCTGCTCTGGTGTTGCGTCGACCTGCTATCCCCAATTCTGAAAACTGCTGTTCTGGGAACAAGCTCTGGTGTCGACCTGCCCTGAGAGTGCGTCGACCTGAGTAGTCTGATTTCCGGAATCTGCAACTCGTGTCGACACACTCTTTGACATGTGTCGACACAGTATCAACATTTGTTCATCTTTTTGCCTTTGAATTTTGGTTATTGTGTCGACACCATTGTGGAGTGTGTCGACACTTCTTTTGCAAAAAGTGTTTGTACCTAAAAATTAAACACATATATCATTAGTAAAATGTTTTATTATGAGTGCAAATGATAAGTGTGCTTTGAGACATGTTTTTTGAATATAAATTTCAGGTGAAATGTATTTATCATGTTTCAAATAATTTGCATTCAAATCACATTTGTCATCATCAAAATAGGAGGGAAAATGATATGAAATTACACTCAACCCAACAATCTCCCCTTTTTGATGATGGCAACATTAAATCCATATGTCAATGAGGTTTTGATGAGATGTGATTTTAAGCAATTTTTTGTTATTCAATGTCCTTATTTTTGTTCATGTTCATGCTTGTTAAAGACCTTTAAATATGGCTCATTCACAATTGATGGTTGTACTAAAGAAGTACAAAGTAACTTGAAGTAAGTTAGTGCATAAAGAAGGTCAAGCAACTTGACAAGCATTCATTCATTCACATTCACATAAAAATTTTCAATCACATTGAAGTCACAATTGAGAAAATCATTCAAGCTAAGCAAAATGCATTTCATTTCATTCAAGAGACCCATTACAATCATACCAGAAATATTACACTTTCTTTCTTTCTTCTCCCCCTTTGACATCATCAAAAGAAAAATTACATTAAGTAGAAGATGGAGGAGGAGGAGGAAGGGGAAGTAAGATGGTCTCAATGTCAGACATTCTTTTCTCCATAAAAGTCAAGCTGGACTTGATTTGATCTTGAATGGTTGTGAGTTTGGTGTGCAAGAAGTGTTCCATTCTATCTGAATTCTCTATCAAGGTAGCTTGAATTCTTGCTAGATCAGCTGCAATGGGTTGTGAAGAGGAAGAAGATCCAGCTGACCAACCAGGCCTTTGCAATATCTTGAATTCTTTTGTCAAATCAGATAGCTGTGTGTCAATGTGTGCATTGAAGTTCCTCATGCTCTCCAAGTCATCCACAAAATGAGCAAAAGATAGTCTAGTGCTGGTGATCTCATGTAATGTCTGGTTGGTGTTAAAGACATCAGCTTGGGAATTTGCCAAAATTCCCTGAAGTACTATCTCTAACTTTTGCTGGTGCTCCTTAAGCTGTAATGAGGCATCTGCCATGGTACCAATCAGTCTGTTGAATCTTTGAGCTGCATAGTCTGAGGCAGCTTTTTGTTCTATGAATTTGGCAGATACAGTGTTCTCCAACCGTTGAATCCTCAACTCAAAGGTTTCTGACATGGTTTGAATGGAGGAGTTCAAGGTTTCAAATTTTTCATTTAAGAAGGAGAACAACTCTGGTGGAACAGAAGGTCCACCAGAGGATGTGGATGGTTGAAATGTGGGTTGTGGAGATTCAGAGTGTATGAATGAGGGTTGAAACTGAGGTGAGAGAGGGGCATGAACTGGGATATCACCTTCAGTTGGGACTTGAGGCTGTTCCTCATTCAAAGGAGGCTGATCCTCCTGACCTTGGGGCTGGTCCCCTTCAGCTGGAGGCTGGTCCTCTTGAACTTGGGGCTGGTCCCCTTGATTTTGAGGCTGTTCCTCCTGAGCTTGAGGGGCCTCAACCACAACTGGCCCTCTCCTAACTTGAGTACCCTCCAGTCTAAATCCCATAAATTTCTGAATATTCTTAAAGGTATAGATGTTGGACTTAGGGATAGACTGGGATTTCTCATTCTCCAAGGGCACACCAAAGTGCTGGAACACTGAGGTCAGATGTGCAGCATAGGGAAGAGATCTCTTGAGGTCTTTCCTGGTTGTTTCAGATATGATTTGATACATTATTACATGGAGGTTGATTTTGATGTCTTTTACCATGCAATAAAGAATGAACCTCTGTATGTCTGTTAGCCTGTCCCTTCCACCACCTTGAGGGGTAATAATTGTGGTCAAAATGTGGTGGATGACTCTCAACACAGGGGGAAAGGAATTTGTGTTGAATCTGGTAACATGGGTTTGTTTTGGATCAGAGGCATCAGCAGGAAGGCCTGTCATGATGGAATAGGCTTCATGAAGATCAAATTCAAATTCATGATAATCTGCCCCTTCATCTGGTACTTTGAAAATAGAGGCAGCTGTATCAGTTGGCATGTCAATAACTATGCCCTTAACCTTTGATTTATATCCATCCTCTGTGCATTTCAGGTTCTTGTAAAATTCCCTAACAAGTCTTGGATAACTAATTTGAAACTCAGAAATGAATATCAACCAAGACTGAAAAGAGAAATAGGTCTGAATTTCTGGAAATGTGTCTGCTAGCTGAATATCTGATAAATCCACTATCCTGGGCTTTAGAATAAGCTTGGCTTCACTGGTGGTGTCTTGAGACTTGGAAGACTCTGAAGATGATGATGATGATCTGAAGAGTCTCCAGAAGGGGAGCCCGGATTCTTTGTTCTAGAAACCCTACCTCTGCCTGAAGAAGATGGTCTACCTCTTTTGGGTGCTGGCTGAGGTGCAGAGGAGGACCCTGGTTGCTGGCAGGGTCATTCCTCCTTTTGGTTCTCCTTTCGAACTGAGGAGCATCATCCTCTGCCGGAACTGGCCTGGACGACGCCTGAGATCTTGCTCCACGGCGAGGACCCAACTTTCTCACCATGGTGGCAAGGATGGAGTGGAATCGGGAGTTGATGAAAGAGAGGAGAGATGATTGAGAAGGGTTTTGATTGAGGGAGAAAAGCGTAGGTTTTCTTGCCGAAATGAGAAGAAGAGCATCGTCGGGTCGACCTGATGCCTAAAAGGGGTTTGCAGTGGTGCAATACCCCGCAGGAACAACAAGGCTTATCCGAAACCCACGATTTAAAAGGTTCTGGCAAGAGGACAGTGTCGACACAGGAAGAAAATAGTGTCGACCTGACCTAGAAGTGTGTCGACACGAGATAGGATGGTGTCGACCTGGCCTTTGAAGAAAAATTTGAATTTTTGTGTGAGAATTTTTGAGAATTTTGGGATTTCTTTAAAATGATAACTAATGAGAGAAATAGTCATTTCAAGGATGTTTAAGAGACTTAAAAAATTCATTTGTTATATTTTGCAAAAAATTCACCACAATTCAAGTTTTAAACAATTTCCAATAGGATATGAGCATTCAAACACTTGAGTCAATGAAATGATGATTTGAGGGATATATTATATCTAACAATCAACTATCATCTACCATATTTCTCAACGTTAAAGAAATAAAGATATCCTCTAGACTAAATACAATTGGTTTGAAAATAAAACATAATCTTAAAGAACAACTTGATGATGAATGAAAATGATTCTTTTCTAAACAAAACTCCATCAACACATATTTTTGTCTTTTTAACAGACTATCAAATGATATAAATCTTTTTCACTCAAGTACTAGTGCTTTTTACACACCATAGTCCCTGGATACTTAAGATTTATTCATTATTAAGTCTCAAAGGGGTAAATGATGACCTTTTGACATGAAAATATACGTTTTGTAGACGCCAATATTTCCAGTTACTCAGTCATCATGAAGAAGTATAGCACATTTTTGCTGTATTTTGAATTCATTTTTGAATTTTTATCCCCTTTGAACAGAGATAACATTAGTGCCTCATGACATGCATGGCACTTCATTCATTGTGAAGGTGTGCAGTTTCTCAGCTCAAATGTCATTGCTCTGTTGAATTTTCAAAATTTTAAGAGTTTTGTAAGATAGAAATCAATTTTATCCAACATCAGTTGCAAACAAAGAGATGTTTTAATTTCAAGACACAATTTGTTTTCAATCTTGGAAGATTTCTGAGTTTCTGTGGGTTGAAAAATATAGTTGACAGTTGATAAAAAAATATGATAGATCACTCAAAGGATCATTTGGAGACTCTAGACATCTGAATGATGACATCATTCAGGAAATTGATGAAATGCAAGAAAAGTTATGAATTTTGCAAAAGTCATGACTTGTGAATTTTCTAGCTCCCCCTGAGATGATGATTTCAATCATTTTCTATCAAAATAAAGATATGCAAGATTATGAAATCAAGAAAGATTCTCTTTAAACAATAAAAGCTCCCCCTCAACAATTGCATATTCATTTCTTAGTACTTGGCGGAGACATATACTCTCGCATAGTGAAAGTGTCCAGACAAACATGACCTGTCCTTCTTCAAGTCACCATTTGATATACCAAGAAATTTCAACACAATAAGAGTTGAAGAATTTATTGTCCAAAGGGAAATGGAAGTGGAATTGAGAGAGATATGGACAGTATGACTGAAGGAAGCAACGGTTTATGATATGAAAAGAACTCCTCCTTAGACAATGCATAACACTCAACCCAAACCTAAAGAGAGATCATGAATGTGGACATTTATAAAGATCAAGTTCTCTCCTCAAGGATGAAAACCTATTTTCAGGAAGGGGTTTGGTGAAAATGTCTGCAACTTGTTTTTCAGTTTCAATGAAATGGAGTTCAAAGGACTTCTTTGCAACCTCATCTCTCAAGAAATGATGCCTAATTTCAATGTGCTTGGTTCTAGAATGCTGAATGGGGTTTTTAGACAGATTTATTGCACTTGTATTATCACAAAGAATGGGTACACAACCTAGATCTTGGTTGTAATCGAGAAGTTGATGTTTCACCCAAAGAATTTGGGTTCCACACCTACCAGCAGCAACATACTCAGCCTCTGCAGTTGACAGAGCAACTGAATGTTGCTTCTTGGAAGCCCAAGAAATAAGGCACCCACCTAGGAATAAACACAAGCCACTTGTGCTTTTTCTATCTAATTTACACCCAGCATAGTCAGCATCACAATAGGCAATCAAATCTAGCTTGCAATTAGCAGGATACCAAATTCCTAAATCACATGTTCCAACAAGATATTTGAAAATTCTTTTAACAGCTAACATGTGACTTTCTTTAGGATTAGACTGAAATCTAGCACACAAACACACACTAAATTGAATATCAGGTCTAGAAGTTGTAAGATAAAGTAGAGAACCAATCATACCTCTGTAGGTCTTTTGGTCTACTGACTTACCATTTGAGTCTTCTTCTAGCTTAGCATTTATGGCAATAGGTGTGCTTGAATGCTTGAGGGTCTGAAAGTCAAACCTTTTGAGAAGTTCCTTGACATACTTGGCTTGACTGATGAAGATCCCTTCAGATGTTTGGTTCACCTGCAATCCCAAGAAGAATGTTAAATCTCCCATTAAACTCATTTCAAATTCATTCTTCATTTGATTTGAAAATTCAGTGCATAGGCCTTTATTGGTGGAGCCAAAAATTATGTCATCAACATAAATTTGGACCACAAGTATTTGATTTTTTACTGTTTTTGTGAACAATGTTTGATCAACAGTTCCTCTGGAGTATCCTTTCTCAAGCAAAAAGGTACTCAAACGGTCATACCAAGCTCTTGGAGCTTGCTTAAGACCATAGAGAGCCTTATTGAGCTTGAAAACATGGTTAGGATATTTTTCATTTTCGAATCCAGGAGGTTGTTCAACAAAAACATTTTCCTTAATATAGCCATTTAAAAAAACACTTTGACATCCATTTGATAAACTTTGAAATTCATGGAGGATGCAAAAGCAAGGAAAATTCTAACTGCTTCTAGTCTAGCTACAGGGGCATATGATTCTTCAAAATCAATTCCAAACTCTTGATTGTACCCCTTTGCAACTAGCCTAGCTTTATTTCTAATTACCTGACCAGATTCATTCAATTTGTTTCTGAAAACCCATCTAGTGTCAATGACTGTTTGGTCACTAGGTCTAGGTACTAATTCCCATACTTGATTTCTTTCAAATTGATGAAGTTCATCATGCATGGCATTAATCCAATCAGAATTTGATAAGGCTTCATCAATTGACTTTGGTTCAATTTGGGAAATTAGAGCTAGTGGGTCTTCTTCAATATCATGCAAGAAAGATGATCTAGTCCTAACTCTATCATGCAAGTTGCCAACCACATTATCTAATGGGTGATCTTTTAAAAACCTATGTTCAGAAATTACCTGTTCAGAAGTACCCACTTCTGGGACAATGTTACCTGAGCCACTTGGAGATGGTGTGTTCAGGTTCTCTTCAATGTTTTCAAACTCCTCAACAGTTGGTGAAGAGTCCACAATAAATTCATCCTCTTCAGTGTCTTGTCTTTCCTGCAAGATTTAGAATTGTTAGTTGAAAAGGAATTTTCATCAAAGATAACATGTGGTGATTCTTCAACAGTTTTGGTTTTAAGAATGTACACTTTGAAAGCCCTTGACACCTCAGAATAGCCAAGGAAGTTAGCTTCCTGACTTTTAGCATCAAATTTGTCAAGGTTTTCTTTGTTGTTGTTGTGTACATAACATTTGCACCCAAAGATTTTAAAATAGGAAACAGTTGGCTTTTTTTTTTCAATAATTCATAGGGGGTTTTCTTGATTTTTGGTCTGACCAATGCTCTATTGAGTATGTGATTGGCTGTGTTCACAGCTTCAGCCCAGAAGGATTTGGGCAAGTTACTCTCAAGTAGCATGGTTCTAGCCATTTCCACAAGAGTTCTGTTCTTTCTTTCCACAACTCCATTTTGTTCTGGAGTTCTTGGTGAAGAAAACTGTGGAATATTTGAAATTCAGCACAAAAATCAGAAAAAGATGTGTTCTCAAATTCACCCCCATGATCAGTCAAAATATTTTTGATTTTATATGGATAAGTTGTTAAGACAGTGGTACAGAAGTTCCTGAATTCAAGACAAGTATCACTTTTGTGGGACAGAAAAATAACCCAAGTAAATCTAGTAAAATCATCAATGATTACAAACCCATATCTTTTGCCACTTAGACTTAGAATTCTTGTAGGGCCAAAAAGGTCCATGTGAAGTAATTCTAGTGGCCTAGATGTGAGTACCTCATTGAAGTTTTTAAAGGATTTTCTTGTTTGTTTTCTTTAGAACAGATCCCACAAACTTGATTTTCAACATTAGAGAAGGATTCAGGAAGCCCCTTAACCAAATTCAATCTTAACAACTTATTCATTGTTCTGAAACTTGCATGGCCAAGTCTTTTGTGCCAAGTCCATGCAATTTCATCTTTATTTGCAACAAAGCAAAGATTTTCAGAAAAGTTTTTATTTAGGTTGATCATGTAGACATTGTTTTCCCTTTTTCCAAAGAATTTGATTTTATCAGTTGATGAGTCAATTATCTTACAGAAATCAGATTCAAACACAACTTTGTGACCTTTGTCACATAGTTGGCTGATACTGAGCAGATTATAATCAAGACCATCAACTAGTAAACATTATCTACAGAGTTTGAGGAAGTATGACCAACCTTACCAGATCCTAAGATCTTTCCTTTATTTTTACCTCCAAAAGTCACTGACCCTCCCTCCTTTTCAAGCAGGAATGAGAATTTGGCTCTGTCTCCCGTCATGTGTCGTGAACACCCACTGTCAAGAAACCACACATTGGTGTTGGGTGCACGACCTTCCTGCAACAAGATCAGTGGAGAGAAGATTTTGGTACCCAAACAGAGTTGGGACCATCAGAATGTTTGAACATTGTTAGTAAATCTTTTCTCACCCAAATTTGACTTGTTTTTTATTTTTGTTTTGTTAAATTGGTGTTTTCAGTCTTTTTCTGTTTGTTCTTTTTCTTAGGAATGAAATCACCAACATTTTTGTTTTTAGTGGGAGGGGAGTTTTTCATTTGAGTATAGGAGTTCAGATGAGGAGGTGGAAACCATGGATTTTGTTGGTACATCCAAAGGTTTGGATGAGAGAGATGAGGATGATACCAACAAGGGTTGTCATACCATTGGCTCCAAGGATTGATCCAATCATCTTGAAATGCTTTCTTGGAGGTCCAAGGTTCTTTAAAACTGATTTCTTTTGACTTTTCTTGTTTTTCAAATTTTATTTGAATTTTTGATTGAGTTGTTTGAAGCTTTTGATGTTGACAGGTCGACCTTTCAGGAGACTGTGTCGACCTGGTTGTCTTCTTTTATTTTTGAGTTTTTAATTTGTTTTGTGTTTTGTTTGATGTTTTGTCTGATGTTTGCTTGATTTCTGTGTTCTCAAGATTAGGACCTTTGACAAATTTAATTAATGGTGCTTTGCCCTTTTTCTCACCAGATTTGTCTTTGTTTGGTTTCTTTTTGTTGAATCCTAATCCATGAGAAGTTGTTGTCATATTTGTTCCTAGCAATGCCTCCAAGTTATCTTTACCTTTTGTGAAGGTTTGGATAACTTCATCCCTTTCTTTTAGCTGGTTTTGAAGAGTATTAATTTCTTCAATCTTTTGCTGTTTTTCTTGTTTTTCAATTTCCAGCTTTTCAGATAAGTCTTTGAATTCTAGGATGGCCTTTTGAGAGGCAAGCTTCAGATCATCAATTAGATTCATGAGATTTTCTTTTTCTTCATTTAATTCTGTTATCTCATTTTCTAGTTCACAAGTTCTGTTGTTTGAAGATTGGTTATTATAAAGATTTTCAATTTTCTTTTTGATGTGTTTGTTTTCTTTTCTCATTTTAGAATATTTTTCAACTAATTCTGCATACACATCCTGCCAATCTTCAACAGTAAAATCTTCAAAGGAGGTGTTTACCTTTTCTTCAGAATTGTTGGCCATGAAGCATATTTCCTCACTCTCAGAGCTTGAGGATTTCTTGTCTTCTTCTTCCTCACTTGAATTTTCGTCAGACCAAGTGGCTACCATGGCCTTTGGCTTCTTGAACTTCTGGAATTTCTTGTGCTTTTCTTTCTTGTTCTCAGGACACTCTCCCTTCATGTGTCCTGGCTTGTTACACTTGTAACAAATGACAATTTCGTCAGCTTTTTGATTCTTGTTGAAATTAGAGGAGGAAGTGTTTCTTTTACATGTGGAAAACTTCTTTTTCCCAGACATTCTTCCTTTTCTATATTTCAAGAATTTTCTGAATTGCCTGGTCATGAGGGCAATTTCATCCTCATTTGACTCAGACTCCTCAGAACTTGTCTTTTCTTGACTTTTGTCTTTGTTACTTGAAGAGGCCTTAAGTGCCATTGACTTGGTCTTAATTATATGTTCTTCATTTCTTTTCAAATTGATTTCATATGTCATTAAAGATCCTATCAATTCATCCAAAGACATTTTGGACAAATCTTTAGAATCTTCAATGACAGTGGCCTTTGTGTGCCAAATAGAAGAGAGTGAACGTAATTTTCCTTACCAAGTCTGCATCTGTGTAGTCCTTACCTAAGGCCTTGAGTCCATTGACAATGACCATGAACCTGGCAAACATTTCAGAAATTGTTTCATTAGACTTCATCATAAACAATTCATATTCTGAAACAAGAATATTTGCCTTAGTTTCCTTTACTTGTGATGTTCCCTCATAAAGTAATTCGAGTTTATCCCACATCTCTTTGGCGGATTTGCACATTGAGATTCTCGAATACTCTTTGGGATGAACAGCACATTGAATCATGTTCATGGCACTATAATTCAATGTGGCTTTTCTTATTTGTTCCCTAGTCCAGGTTTCTTCCTCACCCTGGTTTTCATAGGGACCAACCTCAACCACTTTCCAAATTTCATAGTTCTGGGCTCTTAGAAAGACTTGCATTATGTTTTTCTAGTATGAATAGTCCGTTCCATTAAAGAATGGTGGCCTATTTATGGAATGCCCTTCAGCTATGAAACCTTCGAATCCATTGACTTAACAAGAAAGCTCAGAAGAATATTCAGCAAACAAGCAAACAAGCAAGCAATCAGACACACAATACTCAAAAACTGCTCAAATCAAATCAGATCAAGTATAAACCTGCTCTGATACCAATTGAAGGATCGAGGAAAAGGTGTGGATAAGATCTAGAAGGGGGGGATGAATAGATCTATGCCACTTTCTGCGGAAGCTTAAGCAATTTAAAATACTTTTAGAATCAGAGGCAATTTTAATCAGTGAAAAACACAGATCTGATGAAATGTTAAGTGAGTTGATAAAATAGATATAAAAACTTATTGATTAAGTGAATCTTGATCGATCCTATGCAAGCATCTAACGGATGATAAAATCAAACCACAAATAGACAAGTGCACAGAGATTTTTAGGTGGTTCGGAAATCACCCATGTGATTCCTACATCCACCCCTCACACCCAGTGAGGATTCACTAAACAACCTGGGTTACACACCCACTGGAGCCAGACAACTCCAACACTTGAGTTTACAACTCACACACCTCTAGAGCAAAACTACTCTAGATCCCTGAGCAAGACTGCTCAACAAACACTTGAGTTAGACAACTCAAACTGAGCACGACGGCTCACAAATAACAATGCTAGACACCAACACATGACATGGATCTTCTAGCAGCAGATCATGTCAGACATGAGAACATTTATGAGAGTTATGCAGAAGCACTTGCACAATCTCAAGAAGTCTCAGAAGAACAAAAAGTACATTGAGAATAGTGTTAAAAGGCTTTGTTCTTCAGTGTACTCCCTTGTAGAAGCTCAGATTGGGAAGAGGCTTGAATCCTTGAAGTCCCAGCCGATGCTCTGCACTATTGAAGTTGGGGATCTTCCTTGAAGTCTTCTCCAACAGATGCTCTGCACTATTGAAGTTGGGGATCTTCCTTGAAGTCTTCTCCAACAGATGCTCCTACTTGATCTGCTTCCTTGAGGCGCTTCAATTGCTTCCTCAGAGATCAAACTCCAATTCTCTCAATCGAATTGATGAGAATTGGTCTTCAGAAGGCACCAGGAGAGCAGAGGAGGGAGATGAGCTCTTCTCGCCGCCAAAGGGAACTTTTCTGGAGGCTTGGAGAGTTCGTTGGGGTCTACTCATGATGGACGGCCAATTGGGGGCCTTTTATACCCAAAAGATTCCAAAGATACCCTTTAGGTACAAGGGCACACGATCCTAGGTTGATACCCCATCACCCTAGGCTGACACGTGGCAAACATCCAATTTAAGTTGCAAACTTTCCGTAGTGTGTCGACCTGCCCTGGTGGTGGTGTCGACACACTGTCCCAAATCTTGAAACAGGATGTACTGGGAACTGATCCAGTGTCGACCTGCTTTGGTATTGTGTCGACCTGCTATCTCGGTTCTGAAAACAGCTGTTCTGGGAGCAGGATCCAGTGTCGACCTGCTCTGGTGTTGCGTCGACCTGCTATCCCCAATTCTGAAAACTGCTGTTCTGGGAACAAGCTCTGGTGTCGACCTGCCCTGAGAGTGTGTCGACCTGAGTAGTCTGATTTTCGGAATCTGCAACTCGTGTCGACACACTCTTTGACATGTGTCGACACAGTCTCAACATTTGTTCATCTTTTTGCCTTTGAATTTTGGTTATTGTGTCGACACCATTGTGGAGTGTGTCGACACTTCTTTTGCAAAAAGTGTTTGTACCTGAAAATTAAACACATATATCATTAGTAAAATGTTTTATTATGAGTGCAAATGATAAGTGTGCTTTGAGACATATTTTTTGAATATAAATTTCAGGTGAAATGTATTTATCATGTTTCAAATAATTTGCATTCAAATCAGATTTGTCATCATCAAAATAGGAGAGAAAATGATATGAAATTACACTCAACCCAACAATCTGTAGACCTTGCGCTAAGGGAAAGCACACCAAAAGCTCCTTCAAGTCAAAGACAGTGGTAACCACCTCAAAACTCTTAGAACTCCTTCATATGGATCTATTTGGGCCAATGAGGACTACCAGTCTTGGAGGAAAGAACTTTGGATTTGTCATTGTCGATGATTACTCAAGATTCACATGGGTGTCATTTCTAGAGCATAAAGATGACACATTTGATAACTTTGTCAGTTTCAGCAAGAAAGTTCAGAAGGATCAAAAGTTCAGCATTGTTTCTATCCGATCAGATCATGGTGGTGAATTTCAGAACGAAAAATTTGCTAAGTTCTGTGATGATCAGGGAATTGAGCATAATTTCTCAGCACCAAGGACACCACAGCAAAATGGAATTGCTGAGAGAAAGAATAGAACTCTATTGGATATGGCAAGAACAATGTTATCAGAATATGATCTGCCAAGGTATTTTTGGGCTGAAGCAGTCAACACAGCAAGCTACATTATCAATAGAGTTATGATCAGACCAATCCTGAAGAAGACTGCATATGAACTGTTCAAAGGAAAGAAACCAAAGATCAGCCATTTCAGGACATTTGGATGTCATTGCTTCATTCACAACAATGGAAAAAGAGACATTGGTAAGTTGGATGCCAAATTAGATGAAGGTATTTTCATGGGGTACACCTCTAAACCCAAAGGCTATAGAGTATTTAATAAACAAACTTTATTAATTGAACAGTCTGTACATATTATTTTGATGAAACTAACCCTTCCTTGAGAAAGGAAGAAGATAGTGATAATGATGATACAAATGAGCTGTCCAAGAAACTAAAGAATACATCAATTGAGGACAAGGATGATCCACCTCTGGAAGACTTGCAACAAAAAGAAACTACACATGAAAATCTTCCAAAGGAATGGAGACACAAGAAAGATCACCCACTCGAAAATATTATTGGTGATCCATCTGTAGGGGTAAGAACAAGAGGTAATGTAATTCCCTGTGATTACCTAGCATTTGTTTCTCAAATAGAGCCGAGGACAGTCAATGAAGCTCTTTGTGATGAATCTTGGATATTAGCCATGCAAGATGAATTAAATCAATTCAAGAGAAACCAAGTATGATCACTTGTTCCTAGACCATCAGACCATCCAGTCATTGGCACCAAATGGGTGTTCAGAAATAAACTGGATGAAACTGGTGTGATCCTAAGAAACAAGGCCAGATTGGTAGCTCAAGGCTATTCACAAGAGGAAGGCATATATTTCGATGAAACCTATGCACCTGTAGCTAGACTTGAGGCTATTAGAATTTTGCTTGCATATGCATCCGCATTAAATTTGAAATTATTTCAAATGGATGTTAAGTCTACATTTTTGAATGGTTTTATTAAGGAGGAAGTCTATGTAGAACAACCTCCAGGTTTTGATGATACTGATTTTCCGGATCACGTTTTCAAATTACACAAAGCATTATATGGTTTAAAGCAAGCACCTAGAGCCTGGTATGAAATGCTTAGTTCTTTTCTTTTAAACCATGGTTTCAGTAGAGGTCAAGTAGATAGTACTCTTTTCATAAAATTAAAGGTCAAACACATTCTACTAGTTCAAATTTATGTAGATGATATTATTTTTGGGTCTACTGATGAATCCCTTTGCAAGTACTTTGAAAAGTTGATGCAGAGATAATTTGAAATGAGCATGATGGGAGAACTTAATTATTTCCTTGGATTACAAATCAAACAAGGAAAGAAAGGAACTCACATCTGTCAAGCAAAGTACACAAAAGAACTCTTAAAGAAATTTGGATTCGAAAATACCAAGCCACTGTCAACACCGATGAGCACATCAACAAGGATGGACAGTGACAAAGATGGTAAGAAAGTAGATCAAAAGATCTACAGAGGTATGATAGGTTCACTCCTTTATTTAACAGCTAGTAGACCTGATATTTTATTTAGTGTATGCATGTGTGCTAGGTATCAAGCAGATCCTAAAGAATCACATTTAATTTTTGTGAAAAGAATATTTAGATATTTAGCAAGAACTTATGACTTAGGTCTATGGTATCCAAAACATTGTGAAATTAACTTAGTAGGTTACTATGATGCTGACTATGCTGGATGCAAATTAGACAGAAAAAGCGCCAGTGGTTGTTGTCAATTTCTTGCAGGATGTTTAATATCTTGGTTTTCAAAGAAATAAAATTCAGTGGCACTATCTACAGCTGAAGCTGAGTACGTAGCTGCTAGAAATTGCTGTACACAACTCTTATGGATAAAGCAACAACTTGAAGATTTCGGATTAAACATCAAATCCATCCCACTGTTGTGTGACAACACCACTGCCATAAATCTCACCAAGAATCTAGTTCAACATTCAAGGACTAAGCATATTGAGGTTAGATATCATTTTATTCGCCACCATGTAGCAAATGGTAATATTGAAATATCTTTTATTGATACAAATGGTCAGTTAGCAGACATTTTCACAAAAGCCTTACCCGAGGAGAGATTCACATCTCTTAGAAGGGAATTAGGCATGTGCAATTTGTGAAAAAGGTTTTGTTTAAAACTGGCACATTAAATTTCAGAATTAAGTAACTTTTCCCTCTATGGCTTTAAGCAAAAGAAATTCAAATTATCCTTTATAACCGCTCTTTCATTGAAGTCGGTTTGAATAGTCAAACTCTTTTGTCTTCTTCTGCCGCCTTTTGGCGCCTCACTTTCCACAACGCATTAATTTATTCCTAAAAAATTGAATGAGATAACGATTCATATCTCGTCTTCTACCTTTACCCTCTTTCGTCTGGTTGCTCAAGCCGATGCCCTAGCGATTTCGACATCGACTCTCTGCTAGTCTTTGAAGCTTCTCTCCTCTTCCCGTGAAATTTCTCAAGGGTTTTCACTCCCTCTTCCTTATTAACCCTCCAGAAAACCTCCTTACTTGATTCCATGGCCGCATCAGCCGTTTCCGGGAGTTTGGGTGGCTACAGTGCGGAGTTCCTCACTCCTGAGCAGCAGGAGAGGTTCCAGTTCGTGAAGACCAAAGTGTGTGGGAACAAGGCAGTGGACGTTGCTGATCTTGAAAAGAATGGTATGAACAGTGTTATTGAAGCTTTAATCAGGATGGAATGGATGGGAGTAACAACCTTCTCTGAGGTAAGTTATCCAGACCTCGTGAAAGCCTTCTATGTACGCTTGAAGACTTAAGAAGATGGGTCCCTGGTTTCATATGTCAAGGGAACCCAGATTAAGATAGACTGTGAGCTTCTGCATGAGTTGTTTGGAGTAACAACATCAGTGCACAGTTGGATTCACTCTGTGAACGCCCACGTCAAGGGTCTTGGCATTGTAGGGCCGGGATACAGATTAAGAGATGGAAAATTGGACATCAACCAACTAAATGCGTTCAACCGCCTCCTTCACTTCATAGTGTGTCAGATTTTGGTTCCAAGAAGCGCCACATTCTCCACCTGTTCAAAGGCAGATTCTGACATGATGTTTTGGGCCATACAGAACAAGGAAATCAACATGGCCGCAGTGATGATGGAAAGAATGGTTTTTGCCAGAGATCAGATTTGGGACACTAAATCCAAGCTAAATGTTTCCTTGCCGTATGCACATCTGCTTACCAAAGTTTTCAAGCACTTTGGTATTGATCTGGCAGGAGCAGTTGTTGAGAAAATGGGTCAATCAATTAGGTCCAGAAATCTCAGGAAAAGTGGTTTTTCAGTTATAGATGGTGTTTGGTCTAAGACCACAGTGGCCGAGGGAGAGGCCATCATAGGAGACATTCCAGATTTTCCTGATGTTCAGGAAGCAGCAGCAGAACCAGCAGCAGAGCAACCTCAAGCAGTCCTAGCAGCAGTAGAGCAGAGAATAGAGTTTGATCTAGCAGTACCTTCTCTTCCAGTAGAATCAGTAGAAGAAACTCAAGCAGCAGTTGAGACTGCAGGGTCACCCCTTATCCAAGCAGTTTCACAATCTCCAGAAGGACCTGAAGAAGAAGCAGTGGTAGGTGCAGCAGATAATCTGCCCACCTCCATTATTGCCTCCATTCTCAGAGATGTAGTGGATTCTGTTCTCATCTCTCCAGTCACCTCAGAGACTGATGGAATTGTAGAAGAAGGTGTGGCATCAGGCCACTTTGAGGAATCAGTGGCAGCAGTAGAGGAGCAATCCAGTGCTCCTTCAAGTGTTGTTTTGGAAGATGCTCCCATTCAGGGGGAGCAAGAATTAATGGAAGAAGATGCTCCTGCTCAGGGGGAGCAATCCAAGAAAGGTCAAGCAGAAGAAGCAGCTCATCATGATGAGCCAATGGGTGATGTACCACGTGATGAAGATCTACCTCATGATTAGGATGATGTCAGAGAAGGGGAGACTGCCAGCTCCTCATATTCTGATGATGATCAGCCTCCTCCAGCTTCAGAGGCTAGGCAGAAAGGGAAAGAAGTGGAGCCTGAAGTACCACTCTTATCAGATACTCCACATGAAAGGCTAATGAAGCAGAAAATAGTGATTAATCTGAAGCCTGTGATTGAGAGGCTTGATGCTCAAGGCACAATCCTGTGCTCTCTCCAATCAGATGTTAGTTCAATCTTCATGAGCCAAGCATCAGCTACTAAGGAAATTTCCAGCATAAGAAATGCCATGAAGTGGTTTAACCAGGAAATGGGGACCATGAAAAATTTGCTGGGAGATATTCTCAAGGTGGTTGGAGCTCAAATTCCTCCTCCTCCACCTCCTGCAGCCCAGGTTCCGGAGTCAGGGCCATCAGTTCAATCGGCAGGGCCAACAGGGCCAGAAGCAGCAGCAGCATCAGCAGAGGCAGCAGTAAATGTTGAAGGGCCATCTGGGCCAGATGATCAGGTTAAAGGGCCTCCAGGGCCAGCTGAGCAAGGGTCAGGGCCATCAGGGCCATTGGAGAGTGAGTCTGTGCAGCAAGAGGCAGAAGAGTCCTTGGCACCCAAGCCCCCAACTCCCTCTTCTCCCTCTCACACACCTATTCCTCCAACTCCACCCTCAGCTCCTACAGCTCCTCCTGCTCCACAAACATTCAAGAAGCCTCAATCCAGACCAATTTCTTCTCCTACTCCATTTCCTCCTCATTCCACCTCATCTCCTGCCTCCTCTACTACAATTCCTTCTCCTTCTCCTATACTTGAGGCCCCTCCAGCATCCTCAACTGGAGCCTCCTCCTCCTCCTCTAGTCCCTCCCTTGGACCAGTTGATGACCTCTCAACTACTTCACACTCTTTTCTTCATCCTACTCCTCCACCCTCTTTCATCACTATCATCCCTGAAAGAGCTCAACTTAACTCTCCCTTTATGGAACAGATAAAGGATGAGTTTGAGGAAGGGATCCTTAGGTCTGTGTTGAAGGTTGGAGAACATGTCCATAAGGCAGACTCTTCCAGTCCTGCTCCCAAGAAGAGGAAACTTACTTCTACTTCTTCCATTTCCTCTGAACCTAAATATCCTCCCTTGTGGTTCTCTCTCACAGTGGACAACAAAAATAACCCACTGTATAGGGAATACTTTTCCAAAGTTGTTCTTGCCACCATCATTAATCTTCCTTTTCAAAATCTTACAGATCATTTGAACACCATTCTACCCTACACTTCTCTTTCTAAATTCGAAAAGTCCAAGATCTTCTCTCTTGCCCACTCCAAAACTGAAGATCAATGGGGCAAAGGTCACAAGGATCTCTTCAAGAAATTTATTCTTGCAAAAACTGTTAGATTCCCTCTAAGGGACCACTCCCTGACCTTATCAGAGTGGTTCAGGATGTATCATAAAGAACTTTGGGCACTCTACATTCAAAAGGAAATCAAGATGGTCAAACACCTTGTGTTGTTCAACAACTACAGATATGTCCATCGTCTTCCTGAAGTTCAGCTCAACCAGTTCGAAAGGGCCATTTCAGCTCTCACTCCAGACATCTCTCATACTTCAGATGTTCAGGTAGATTTTGCTACCCTCCAAGTGTCTGAAGAAATAGCCCTTCCTCAAATCCACTTTCTAGTTATGGAGTCCTCTGTAGGATCCATCATCTTTGAGCGTTGTGCTAGAGTAATGGGCAGAATTAAAGTACAGAAAGGCTGCCTGGTTGCTTTTACTAGATTCCTATTTAGAGAATATCACCAGGGGCATGTAAGTGCTGAAGTTCTAGCCCCCATTCTGTCTGAATGTGAAAGGCTGACATCCTCAGAATGGTCCAAGTTCTATTCTTTGTCAGCTCAACAACTATTTGCTATCAATGAAGATCAGGCCAGGGAAGGCAAACCAGCTATTTCTCCAGCTACCTTCTTGGATATGAATTCTATACATCTTGTTAATGACCCTTTCCAAGTCTGGGAGGAAAGATACAAAGTATATGTGGCTATGCACAAGGCTCTCAGAGACAACCACAACCACTATCCTGTGACCATGAACCAATTCCTCACCTGTGCCAGCTTTGGGACTCGTCGTTTCCTCAAGATGAACATGGACAAGAATGCATATGCTGATCTCCTCTATAAGCACCTAGATCTTCATCTCAAAAGGATGGCTTCCTCCATGGGACCAACCTACTCTTTGTCTTTTGGAGTCTTTAAAACTCATTTTGAAGAGCAGGAAGCACAGGCATGGGAAACCATCACCCAGTTTGCCTCTCTTTTGTCTCCTGCCTTCTATTTACGTGTACCTCCACAAAGTTAATGAAATCTCTCTTCTTTCTTTGTCTCAGATTGTCTTTTTGCTCAATGACAAAAAGGGGGAGAAAATTTGCATGTCTGAAATACATTTCAATATTTTTTTTTAAGGAAGAAAATTAGCATGTTATATCTTCAGACTGATTTCAGATATTTTTTCATCCATGCTTATTGTTCAGTTTTGTCATCACCAAAAAGGGGGAGATTGATGATCAGCCTGTCACCATGTAATTTTAATTAATTACATATATATTTTGATGATTAACAAAACCAAACAAGAGTTTATCAATTATATCTAATGAATATTTCATAAGTCTTAAGTACAGAAAAAATACCAAGGTCAAACAAGCCAATAAAGGTATGCATTACTTCTCTGAAGCTTTAATCTTTTCAACATGATATTTCTCAAAGTTCATATCGATTTCTGTTAAAGATCATAACAGTTTCTGTGTAAGTATAACGATTTCCTTATAAGACTGAAAAGTCATGTTGTTTCAAGAAAGTCGATGCATAACGATTCTATAAGTCATCGTAACAATTTCTTTAGAGCTCGTAACGACTTGCCTGTCATAACGATTCTATAAGTTACCGTAACAATTTCTTTAGAAAGCGTAACGACTTGCCTGTCATAACGATTCTATAAGTCATCGTAACGATTTCTTTAGAGCTCGTAACGACTTGCTTGTCATAACGATTCTATAAGTTACCGTAACGATTTCTTTAGAAAGCGTAATGACTTGCCTGTCATAACGATTCTATAAGTTACCGTAACGATTTCTTTAGAGCTCGTAACGACTTGCCTGTCATAACGATTCTATAAGTTACCGTAACGATTTCTTTAGAAAGCGTAACGACTTGCCTGTCATAACGATTCTATAAGTCATCGCAACGATTTCTTTAGAAAGCGTAACGACTTGCCTGTCATAACGATTCTATATGTCACCATAACGATTTCTTTAGAACTCGCAACGATTTGCTTTGTATAACGATTTGATAAGTGTTTCATAACGATTTCTTCAGTGAACACAATGATTTGCTTCGTATAACGATTTGATAAGTGTTTCATAACGATTTCTTCAGTGAACACAACGATTTGCTTTGTATAACGATTTGATAAGTGTTTCATAACGATTTCTTCAGTGAACACAACGATTTGCTTTGTATAACGATTTGATAAGCGTTTCACAACGATTTCTTCATTAAATCACAACGATTTGTTATGTCTCATAATGACTTGGTCAACCTGACTTATTCATAACGATTTCATAAGTCATATAGCCATCGATTTCATATCTTATATTGACTTGATATCTTATTCACCTTAAAAGCGTTGACTGGTCAAAGTCCACGTAGATATCTCTCTGACGCTTATGCATTTATGAGATCTGAACGTATCTCTGCATGCTTGCAGATGATATCATCCTTTATCGTGCTTACTCTGATTACGTCTTTTAGACTTAGCTATTTGGCATTACTATTTTCATGTCTATTGCTACTACTGTTGACTGACATTAGCTGTCTGCTATTTGAGATTGACATTTGTGCAGACCTCTGATCTAGCTCCATGTTACAACGTTAAACAAAATAGAAGCCAAAGGATATTTCTGAAGATATCATCTCTTTGCGTGCTCAAGTGATCAAAAGACTGTTGACTGGAAGCTTCCAAGACTCCAGATGTCATTCAGTCTAACGACTACTCAAGAGAGAGACAACGGACACTTCAACGTTTATATTTCAAATTGAAGATATAAATACAAGTCAGAAGAATAGAAGAAAAGAGGGATATACAGACCAGATAGATACAACAATAGATCTCGTGTTCAAGCATTCAAATTCTTCTGCAGAAAGTCTAGAGCCAAGAATCTCATTCCTCATCACCTTCAGCTCTTCGCTCTCTGTACTGTAATAGATTTTCTAAGAGAGCCCGTGTAGTTCTGAGAGTGTGCCTTGTTTAGATCCTTGCTCTCAGTGCTAGTTGCTTCAGATCTTGGCTTGTTAAGAGCTTGATCTAAAGGCTTGAATTTCATTCAATTCTCTTTGAGTTGTTGTTCCCTTCGGGTGTGAAGGAAGACCTAGTGGTATCCAGGGTGTAGTTCCCTTCGATTGTGAAGGAAGACCTGGTGAGGTATCCAGGGTGTTGTTGTTCCCTTCGGGTGTGAAGGAAGACCAGCTGAGCTGGGTGTTGTTGCGTCCTTAGGGGGACTGTACCCTAGTTAGTGAAATCCTGAGTTGTTGCTCAGGGACTGGACGTAGGACTCCTAAGGAGAGGAGGTCCGAATCAGGATAATCCTTATGTTGTGTGATTGTCTTCTTTGTGTGTTTGATATTTAAACTAACAGTCACTAACCTCCTTCGAACAACGTTTGTGTGAATATTCTTAGTTACAGGTATCTTGTAGATTATTTTAAAAGACCCATTCACCCCCCCTCTGGGCTCGTCAACTGGGCAATACCATGATCATCGATCCTTACCTTATTTGCTTTGTCAGTCACGTGAGGACCGCTTCGGGGCACGTGCGAGCAACATGGCACCAGGTCGGCTACGTCCGAGCTGAAAGATCGTCCTTTGCCGAGCAATGAAAGATGACCCGAGGCACAAAGATGATCCACTGTTCCGACCATACACGTCGGTTAGCCAATATTTTGCCTGTGATGGAGGTGGTCGGCCTGTGCTTTCAATGAGGTCGGCCTGTGCTTCAATGAGGTCGGCTGAAACCGTGGACAAAGCCGACCTGCTAGGATATCCCTATATCATTGGCCCCCCAAGTTCACGTCGAACTATGGACGAAGGTTGAGGTGAACCTGAATCTCCGCCGAGAGCACATATCCAGCCACGTGGCCCTTTTAGCCCACGTGGCCTACTCAGTGTCGCGTCACCCTGATGTCAGACACCGCCCGGTCATAAGGGCCCATCACCGTGTGGTCAGAGTCGCCCTACGCCGAACATCACCTCGTATGACGCGCCAGTGGTCAGATTGCCTCCTTGACTCCCACGCACCATCATGGCTCTCCTCGCCGCCCGCGCTGATCGAAATCCAAAGCGACGCCCGGCGGCCAATCCAGTAGCGCCACGTGTGTGGATCTCTGCCATTGTCATGGAAGATGAATGTCCACCGTTGGATTTGATTGATACCCCAGCACTATAAATAGTGGGGTCTGCTGCCGAAAAACCACCCTTGTTCTCACACGCGATCCACCCTCAGACGACCAGTCGACGTGCCGACGACATCTGCGCCGGCGTCCGAGCACTTGACATCCGACCTTGCTCCTCCCTTGCTTCCTTCAGAGGTAAGCGATGTCTTCATCTAGTTTATTTTCGACCTCTTCTTACGGTCCTCGCCTTTCTGAGGACTCATCAGTCAGAGGTTCTCCTTCCGAGTACTTCTCTTCCTCGTCTGAGGCGTCTTCGTCCTCTTGTCCTTCCGAGAGGGCAACTGTTCCGGAGGCTTCTCAGTCCGACGTCCAGGCGTCGGGGCCTGCCGAGGAGTCTTCCGTTCTTCACGTCAGTCTTGGGATGTATGTTCCCAGGAAACCATCGTCCCACACCTCGGGTGCTTGTCGGCAAGCCGACAATGTTGCTGACGCCCATTGTGAGACTGATCTCGAGACCTTTGAATGGATGAAGAATCATCCAGGTCTCGTCCTTCCCAAGCACTCCACCATCTATGCAAACAAGCAACTCCGAGCCCATTACTCGATGGAGAACGGAGTCTGCCTCTATTCTGAGACTGTCTGAGCAGGCTTCCGACTGCCTCTCCATCCTTTCATTTCCTTCGCAGTTGACTCCCAACTCCTGGAGGTCGGTTGTCGGCTTCCTTCTATCTTGTGCTCTTGCCGAAGTCCTTCCGACCACTCGGCTCTTTTTCTATTGCTTCTCGGTCAAGGCATTTGGTGACTGCTGTACTTCGCAACTCGATTAGGTCGGCAAATACTTGGCCGAATTCCATCCTCCGTCCACAACTGGAAGAGGAACTTCGTCTTCATCCACTGCCCGACCGGATGGCCCTTTCCGACCACTTGGTCTGCAATCAACATTTGTGACAAGGCCTTCCATTCCCCAAACCTTGTCAAATCCGAGCTCTCAGAGTTTGAGTCTCTGCGGGCGGTGGAGCCTCCTGACCTACTCGAGCCTTCTGAGAAGCTGTTTGAGCTGATAGCCGAGGCTAGCCGAGGTCTGAATCGTAAATTTGATCTCTGATTGTTGCTACAGCCTTAGGACAACTGACCCTCTTTTCTTACAGCAATGGCCGACAAGGGAAAGTCGTCGGCCCCTCAGGCCAAGGGGAGAAGCGCCCTTTCTCTTTCCGAGCTGGCCGAAAGTGAGGTCATGTCTCGGGGTAAGAAGAAAGTGAGCCGAGGGGAAAAACGTGCTCGCCCTACGTAGACCGACGTGCCGACCGTCTCCCCGTCCTCGGCACCTCACAAATCGTCGCATGTTCCCGAGAAGACGGGACCGACCAAATGTCCTCGGCCATCTGAAGACGTGTCGGCCGACAACACTACCTCGGTCGCCTCTCAGCCGAGGTCATCTGGGCGGTCTGGAGCGCACAACGCCACCGAGTGGGGAAGGCAAGCACTTCCCGCTGAAGAGAAGGTTCCAACCTCGGGCGTGAGGTTGGGCCAGATAATCGAGGACTTTTACTCCTCAGTCCAGGGCATGATGTCTCGGTTTGAAGCAGTTCTCCATCGGGTCGAGACCTCTAGAGCTTCTGCTGAGGCACACCTAGCCGAGGCTGGGAGGAAGCTAGTGGCCGAGAAGGATCTCCATGCCAAGGAGATCGAGCGAGCGAACAAGACCGAGAACAGAGCCGACAAACTCCTAAAGTCACTTCAGGCCGAGAAGGAGGTGCACCAAGCGGAGCTCGAATCTCATGAAAAAACCAAGGCTACTACTGCTCAGTTGGTGGCCGACGAGCATGAGAAGGCAGTCTCCGAGGCCATTGCTGAGTACCATGAGTCTGACGAGCTCAAAGCCGAGGTCGTCAAGCTCTTCCAACAAGGGTACGACTTTTGCCTCAAGCATGTTCGAGAACACTTCCCGAGCATTGACGTTTCCAAGGTCGCACTCTATGAGGAAGATGACGAGGAGGCCGTAATGACGACTGGGACGAGAGCATTGTAGCTATCGTCGACAACGTGTTGGCTACCGCAGTTGAGGGCATCTTGGAGGCCGCCGCTGACGACATCATAGCTGATCAGCCAACAGTGCCCGACAGTGAAGAAACTCATGTCGGCACTGACATCATCGTCATGGACTAGATTCCTCATCGTTTGTACATGGAGCCTCGCCGCACATTGTACCCTTCCTCCTCATCAATCGAAATTTGTAAACCTTTTGTCGTTGTCTGCATCAATGTGTTTGTCGTCGGTCTATCTGAAAACCTGTCTTTCGAACAGTTTCCATTACCGAGAACATAGAACTATACATGCCATCGCCACTCTATCATGATGAGCATAGCCTTCCGGTATGTCAAAGTTTCATCTTAATGAGTGCCGAAGCAACCTCGTCATCAACTGTGGTTTGCATCCAACCAGATCATCGCCCTTGGACTATTTGGTATGCCCATGTGTGTGCCTAAGCGACCACTCCTTCAATTCACGTCGGACATCGTCTCTGACGAGTGCCTAAGCGACCTCGTCTGACGAACCACGACATCCACGTCAGTGTGTGCCGAAGTGACCATGCTTTCAATTCACGTCGGACGTCATCTCTCAGTTCCTGATGAGTGCCTAAGCGACCTCGTCCAGCGAACTACGACATCCACAACCTCACGTGTGCCGAAGCGACCGCGCCTTCAATTCTCGTTGGACATCGTTTCTCAGTTCCTGACGAGTGCCTAAGTGACCTCGTCCAGCGAACTACGACGTCCACATCAACGTGTGCTGAAGCGACCACGCCTTCTGTCTTGTTCTCTTTTTGTTGTCGGGACCAGCTGAGCGCCCACGGGATAACAAATCGCGATGCCATAATATGGTTGGCCGAGTTTCAACTTTTCAATCACAATAAAATCATGCGTATCTAAAAGAAATACAACTTTGTTGATGAATCACAATAAATAGAGCAGGTTCCTGACGTATCCGACCTGCACATCTTGCTCGATGGCCTTGCTGTAGACGTGAGATTTGTCCCATCCCCACGTGGTTTCATGGCCCAATAAGGCTCGTTTGACCATTTGTTGACTTTCCTCGGATCCCATGTAGACGGCAGCATCGACTGCCGCTGACTTCATGTTGCTGGCAATCCCCTTGGACGCCGACTATAGTTGGCGTCCACCTATGTGGACGCCTGCATGGGGTTGGCGGCATCATCGTTTGATGTCAACATGATTTTACCTGGTCTGCGCAACTGCCCGAGATTCCAGCCCACTAGCGCCATTCTCTTGGCCATGCAACGCATATAGCCGTTCCCAACGGGTATATGGGCCACCTTGGCACCCCATTGACCCAGTAAAAATCCTACTTGGCCTCCCCTCATTGGTTGGAGCATAAACACATGGATTTCCAAGTGTGTAAGTGTGTTTCTTCACACTTGAGCATCCAAGGCTCTGAAGCTCCGACCCCACTGCCTATTTATGTCCCCCCTTGGCCTTCTAAGTGAGGGGGAGAGGGGCTGGACGTCCACACTTTGTCACTTGGAGAGAAGAGAGAGAAAAGTGCACCCTACCTTCCATCATCCTTCTTCTTCTTCCTATCATCATTTGGGACGTCTAGGAGGCTTCAATCCCGAGCTGGAGGAGCCCAACAAGGAGTCAAAAATGCCAAACAAGGAGGATTACCTCCATTTTCTCCTTCTCCCTCTCTCTCTTTTCCTTTAGTCTTTGCATGTCACACACACACACACCCACCCTAGGCACGTAGGGCACTTTCCTACACACCTAAAGAGGGTTTCCCAACCAAAAACAGAGGGAAGAAGGGTAGTCATAACACTTGGTCACCCCTCTTCTCAAGTCCGCAACCGGTACGGGGCTCTCCTTTTGGCCCTTTTCTTTTCATTTAGGACATTTACTACGCTTCCTTTAGTCTAATAGAGTCTTTTTTCGCGGCAGGAACACATCAAAGAAGACTGTGGAGCTCTCGTTCTTTGGCCGGCCAAAGAAGGAGAAGTTGGAATCCCACAATCCATCGCTACGCGAGGCTACTGCACTAACGTGATCACAACACCTCCTTGGGCACAAGTAAGGCCCTAGCGATCTGTAGCACTCTAGATTTTTAAAATCCAAATAAAATAAATTTTTATTTAAATAAATGAAATAAATTGATTTAAGTGGAATAAATGGAGAATGCATTGTATAAATGGGAATTAAAGCAATCCCCATTAAATTAAATTAATAATGGGTTACTCTAATAACCCAAACCCAATGGAATGGGCCCAAATAGGGATAGCCCATGTTGGAATGAGAATTAAATTAATGAAATTCGTATCTAAATAATTAAATAAATAGTAAAGGGTTAAGATAAATGCTAAATAACCCTTATATATATCTAAATAAAGAGTCCTAAACCCATCCTAACTCATTAACCACGAAATTAAACTCTCCCCTACCCATTAGATGGATAAATGAGAGAAAATAGAGAGATAAATGTGGAATTTTCGTAATTAAAGGAGGAGAGAAGAGTTTGGGGTTGTATGGACTCTATAGGAAGCTTAAACACTTCAAATCTCCTCCCTATCTCCCCATTTTCGTGGCTGAAACCCTAGAGAAGGAGGAGAAAGGTTGGAGACCAAGGAGCAAGGAGGAGAAGGCTTGGAGCAAGAAGGTTTTCCCGTTTTTCGTCTTCAACTGAGGGTTTTCTTGTACTCGACAAAAGGTAGGCAATCTCTCAAGCAAAAATCGTGAAATAATTACCCTAGGTAGCCTTCATGTACCTCTTCAAAAGCCCTATGGTTTCGTTGTATTTCGTTCATCCATTTGGGCAAATTTAATTCGTGAAATCCTGCTGTTCTCATGAACTGAGATCTCATGTTTTCTCTAATTCCCGATATGTACTTGTTCACATGCCATGATAAAATTCTCAGTTATACTACATCACACTAGCTTTCACACGCCCCTAGTCTCGCTCAATTTCGATCTCCCATGAGGGAGAATTAAATCTTTGAATCTCTGTCTGTTGCCTGTACCTGACTCTTCATGTTGACCTTTAAACATCACGCATATTTGATATCATGCCATGAAAAAATTCTCTAAAATACTAAATCGTGTTATCTTTCAAACGCCGCTGGTTTCATAATTTTTCATCAAGTGTACATCTCTAATTAATTCGTTGAACTCTGACTGCGCCTGTTTAGGTCACCGAAAAGTAACCTGATCAATATATGTCTAAACCTTGTCTATTTTCAAATTAATCGTGCATTTTGATAGATGTACATGTCTACTTTCGTTTAAAACTGGTTTCGTGCTTTTTGGATCACCGTGCTATTTTATATGTAATTTAGAACATCCATGTATCACAGAGAGCTCGCCCTGGGAAAAAGGGAAAAAGGGCAATCTCACCTGTTATCGCGACGGCGCGACCCGCCGCGATAACAGTGGGGTCGCGCCGGCTGATGGCGTCGCGTCAAGAATGCGGCGGCGCGGGCCGTCGCGATTCACCCCGGACCGGGCCAGACCGGCCAGGTCCCGTGTCGCGCCCGACCGCCCCGTCGCGACTTGAAACGCGACGGGTAGGTCCGTCGCGTTTCAAAGATTTCGGCCAGAACTATTAAATTGTGTACATGCCCTGCTGTTTTGGCTATTTAACCCTTAATTAGCTACGATTAAACCATGTTATAATTAATTTGACTTGTTAGATTAATAAAAAATGACATTTGCACAACTTGTCATATCCTCAAGATTTCTTTACACTTACACACACACAACATTATGAAATGCCATTTGACCCTGATAAATTATGCAATAATGTATTCGGTAAAATTATCGAAATAAATGACTAAATTACCCTATTTTATTTAAATACAATTGTTTTCTGTTTTTACTCGTGCATTTTATCTACCGTTACCGTTTTCCCTCGGCCTTCGAGCACTCGAGGCACGACGGACCCGTTTTTACACACTTTCCCTTGACTTGGACCACCTCTCCACCGGGAATACTCTCGATTGGACCAGGGACTCCTTGTCAAGACCTCCGTAAGTCTTCTTGGCTTTGGCGTACGTCCTTAGTCAACGAGCTGGTTGTACCTCAAAACCCGTTACACCTCAGGGATCAGTACGATCCAAGCCTTAGTGTTCCTTCTCGTCTTGAGTTCACACCGGACCACCTGACCCGTGTACACAGCACGGCTAAGGGGCGGTTGTGACTTCTACCAGACTGCCGGTACCCGACCTGGTGCTGTGCAACCGTTACTATCGTGTTTATCGTCGTTTTACGATTGTACCCCTCTCATCTACAGTCTCTTTACTCTCATATGTTCACGTTTTCTCTACACTCTCATCTATCTCGTCTAGTGCTCTCTTATCTCTTCTTGGTACTCTATTGGCCATTCGTGTGATTCTCTAAGATAAAAGAAATGACTAATGCCAACGCAATAGGGCCCGATCAGGTCCTGGGAGGAGCGCCTGAAAAGTGCCAGTGCCCATGGGAGTTAAAATGATCATAGGATGTGTTACGGCATGCATCCAGCGCCATTTTACTATCTAGATTAATCTATGACAATCAAAGTGCTATCTCTACAAGTGCAAGCGTGATCGTTACTAGTGCACCGTTGTGCAATTTACATGTTATATCGTTACATGGCCATTCTATTATCGTTCTCATTGTACTATTTTCCCTGTGCCAGTTGCAATTGATCTCTCGTTATCGTGACATGCTCTACATGACTTTACTCTCTAGTTAACCTGCCATTAAAACATTAACTATTTAAAGCATGCTTGTGTTCATGAGATATTAAGTCCTACTGGGCGTTATTCGCTCATCCTGCGTATTTATTTAATGTGTTCAGGTGAGTCGGATGGAGATGACCACACATACGAGGACGGGACTGAGGGAGATGCTCAAGAGTGACCATCCAAACCACCTGCAAAGAGAGAAACTAGTCAGTCACATCAAAGGAGCAAGCAAGAAAGAAGGAGTGCTAGTCAAGATTCATACCTGATCGTGGGGGTAGTGGTCAAGTGCAGCCCGCACATCCTCCGCGTGCCGGTCCGTCACCCTCGGATCCGATGTCACTTCCCACCTCGCCATGAGGGGCACCATGGCCTGGCTCCCCTCCCTCTGTACCCCGCGTCCCATGGGGAAGCGAGTGTATCCCCAGATCTGCAAGAGAAGAAGAAATGTTAGTCAGACAATTCATCAAATTAATTCAATGACGAGCATTAAATGAAAGAAAATTGAGTACCTGAAGAAAGGGGGTGAAGCCCCCGGTGCTCTGAGAACGCCGCGAGCTGCTGGGGAGGAGTGAGAAGAGATGCCCCAGCATTGCGGCGCCCCAAGCATACCGCCCTGCCTGGCCTAGGTCTCGGAGAAGAAGCACGAACTTGTAGTTCATCTGAGATGACTGCGTCGCGAACATGAGCCGTCCGAAGAGATAAGCGATGAAGATCCGCACCGATCGCTCCTCTCTCCGGTCTCCCAACTGGATTGACCTCCGCACCCTAGTGTAGAACTCGTCCAAGGTCTCTAGGGGTCCTCTCCTCCCCCCTCTCAGCCCTACTGCCTCCAACAACGATCAGAGCAAGATGCTCCGGATCGGTCTCCTCCTCCCAGCCACAAACTCCGGCCCCAACAACTCTACTACGTCATCATAGTAGTCCTTCCTCTCCTATCCGACCACCGGCTCTCCCTGAACCGGTAGTCCTGTCAGATACGTCATGTCCTCCAACGTGGGTATCATATGTCCCCAAGGCATGATGAATGCCTTGCAATCCTCCTCCCACCTCTCCCTCAGCACCTCAAGGTACGACACATCCATGTGGAAAGGCCGCACTGCCAGCAAATGCCCAAAACCCATCTGGGCAATCCTCGTCTGTTGGGCCTCTGGTAGCGCCCGGTACCAGGCCCAACACAAGTCCCATGTCACTCTGCTCCTCATTCTGCCCTTGCCCTGCAAAACACATAGAAAATGGGAGTCAATATCGATTGTCGTTAATAAGTTATTGGCGGCAAGGGGCATGCCATTTAAAAGGAATAGGCGTCCATGGGTGTGCCGTCTAGATCATCTATAGGCATCCACCGCTTGACGTCAAGTTCACCTTGACGGCAGGGGTTAGACGTTTATAGAAACTCAACGACAACCGATGTTGACGTTGAGTTCCTGTTAAACTGGACAGACTCCCCTCTGTTTCCCTTCTCTTTTCTACTGATTACAACCCATCCACATAGGTTTTTAAGGGTTCGGGCAACCTACCTTTGGCCAGCGTGAGTGTCTCTGAGTCCCTTCCGCCTCCGTCTCTTCCCCATCTCTGGCGGTTTCCTCCCCTTCCGGCGTGCTATCGCCACCAGCGCCGGCCGTCGTGGCCTCCTCCTCCTCTTCCTCTTCCTCCACCATGTTTTCCTCCCCTGTCGTCGCCTCTTCTTCCTCCTCCCCTGGTTGAGGACAGGTCCGGAGTGTCTGTTTCTTTCCCCTCGCCATCCGAGAGGAATACAGTCCAAAGAGGGTTCGCAAAGATGGGCAGAAATGAAGAAAGGGAAAGATGTTGAAGATGAATGAAGGTTTGAGAGAGTGGAAGGTGTGAAGAGGAAGAAAGGGCCAAGAAGAACCATCGCTCGGCCATTTGAAAGACGAAAAGGTGCCAGGAAGGCGTCGGTTTGTAAAAAGTAGGTTTTTAAAGTTGACGTCATGGGGTAGTCGTCTATATTTCTCTTGGCGTCCATAGTGTGGCCGTTGATGTCTCTTGACGGCCATCTGTTGGATGTCTATATTTGGCCCCGAGGCATCCTTGTCAGACCTCGAGATCTGGTCGACTACCGGGTGTGGACGTCTACTTTGAAGTAGGCGGCCATATATATGGACATCGACCATTTGTCTGGTTATTAGCGGCGTACTTGGTGGACGTCTACTGGATCCCGGCGTCCATCGATGTGGACGTCAAGGCCTTCGCACTTAGTCCTCACAGCACACTCAATTCATATACAATTGAAGCCTATTTAAGACACCATTCAGTCCACTCCACACAATTCAAACAATTCAACACAATTGAACACAATGAAACTCATTGTTTATTCATTCTAACTTGTGTTACACTTATTGTAAATTGGAAAGTGCATCATTTCGCTCTACGAGCCATATAAAAATCACAAGAAATAGAGCAAATAGTGTCAATGTACTCCTCATACTTCCATATATCCTCCCAGCTTTCCTGCAATGCCTGGCCCACCTTCTTACTCACTGTATACATTTCCCAAGTCTTCTTAGCCTTCTTCATAAGCTTCTCGTTCTTCCCCGCAATGATCATATTTGTACAGTGGGATGAAGCTGGAATTCCCCGTGGTATTCCGAGCTGACACTGGCATCGATGTGGTTGGTACACCACCATCTGATCTACACCCGCCAGCCACAAATCTCTATCTTCCCTGGTTCGAATCCTGAACTCAATAGTTCTCATGAATAGTGGCCTCACTATGAAGTCCTCCACCGGGAAGTACCCCAGATAGTCTCTCCAGGCATCTCTGCTCTTCAAGTGTGCTGTTACACACTTGATCTCGTCATCTGGCTCATACCATGCCCTACTGCAATGCACTGAACTCCGAAGGAAGATTCTGGAGGCAGTAGGTTGTTTCTCAGCAAAATCAAATTTCAAATGAGCTTCCATCCACACCTGGAGTAGGAACAAGCTCCCGCATGTGCATCCGCCTAGGCTCATCATGGTCAGGGAGCTGTAAAGGTGCACCAGCACTGCAGGGGCAAGTGACTGCCCGCGCCATAGCAGGGATAGGACTCCCACATGCTCGTAGAGGAGGAAGTCGCCACTGGTGGGGAATAGGAAGACGCCAGCTAGGCAGAGTGTCAGTCCTCGAGTCTCCCTCTCTCCACCAATCTCCCTTGCATGCTGGATCAACCACCAGGCCAGCTGGTCTAGGAAGATCCCATGTTTGTTCGTCATCCTCAGCACCTCCTTCTTGTCCTGTACGATGTCCGCGAAGATCTCTTCCCACAGGAGAAGAGGAGTCGTCACATCGTACTCCAAGCAGCGCCTCCACCCCAGAAACAATTCCACCTCTTCTAATAGCACGCTCGCTTCGAACCCCTGGAACACGAATGTGTGTGTGTGTGGATGCCACCGCTCTACGAGTGCTCCCAGAGCGTCGAAACCCCACCACATCTCCTTCATATTCTTTTCCAGCACCACCATGAAATTCAAGTTCCACATTCCAATGAAACTCCTCATATCCAGAGTAATGGCACTCATCAGATTCACTAGCTAGGAGAAGGCCCGCACTTGGCCTTGACTCGGGAAAGCAGGCACTTCCTGCATCAAGGAGTGCTGTCAGGTAGAGTTTTGGGGCGGTTTTAGCCCAAGCAAGAGCAGAAACATACATTACTTACCTCTCCGTTGGCCAGTCTGGTGCTTAGATGCCCCGGAACCTCGCTCAGAATCCTCGGGTTCATGCTCATGGACTTTCCGGTCGATGAAGAAGCCATGTTTTCTGCTTCAGACCGTCCTTGGGTCCTCTGGTTCGTAGTTGGGAAAGGAGAGAACGAAGGAAGAAGATAGAAGAGTCCTTGTAGACTCCCAATACCAATTTTTTCGGCCTGATCTGCTGGCAAGTAAACGTCCATATCGTTGGACACCCGTTTACTATTAACGGCGGCATATGTTGATGTCTACTATTGTAGGCGGCGACAAGAGTGGACGTTAACGATAACTTGGTGGAAATCGGGGTGGACGTTTACATGCCGGAATTTTCAAAGCTTTATTATTCCATATGGGTTTTATTATTATTATTCTTATCTTGTGCTTCAAGTTGTCTTGTAGATATTTAAGCACAAGCCGCACTTCAACTTTGGAACACTCATGCGACCGTGAGTGTCACACAGGTATGTCTAACATAGGACCCCACCAGAGGTGAATAACTTGGCGACCGTCAACCCGAGTTCGAGTTCCCCTTTGACGGGTTTGCGATATCTTAGTTATTCGTATGGCCTTAGAATTTTCCTCTGGTTCTAACTTGCATTTTAGATAGGAAACCCACACCATCATGCACTGCTAACCGCTTTCTTGCTAACTTAAAAATAAATAAATAAAATAAAATAAAAAAATAATAAAAATGGAGATGTTCCTCAATTACTCTGTGGCTCCCCAGTTCAGGTGGCCTACCGGGTCAGCACCTCTTTTATATTTGAGCCTATTTCAGGTCTTTGTTGTCCCCTTCGGGAACTTGTCCCACCGTGCATATCACAAGTAGTCAATGCAGCCTTATTGAGTTCATGTGAACCGTTCGCCAGCCATGAGCTTAATTCTGGACTTCAGACTTTCCAAACATTGATTCTAGTTAGAATCTTTTGATAGTCTTTTGAGAGATCAATCAATCCCGTGTCTCCACAACCCCCTAAATCAAGACAGACGTCCTAATTAGGTCAGCGAGCCCAGAAGAGCTCCGGTTAGGAGACCCCCTTGATATAACCGTCATATTACAACTCCTTTGACTCAGACACACCAGAAACTAGTCAAAGTCCAACACGGCAACACCAGGGACCCTAACATTGGGTTGCAGTTGTAGTTACATGGGTAGATCACCCTTCCTCTTATCCACATTTGACTCTTAGACGATTCGTCATTTGTTTCTAGCCTAAATCTTTCGTATGGCTTGCTAGAATTCCAATCCTCGGAGATGGCCCTTCCATTAAATCTCCGCGTCCTTTATTTACCGAGACACCGACCTTTCAGTCCGCTCTGCTCCCCTGCAAGACCGGATGTCTCAGAGGGGCATTTGTAGACGCAAGATTTGGCCCATCCCCGCGTGGTTTCATGGCCCAATAAGGCCCGTTTGACCGTTTGTTGACTTGCCTCGGATCCCATGTAGACGGCAGCATCGACTGCCGCTGACTTCATGTTGGCGGCAATCCCCCTGGACTCCGACTATAGTTGGCGTCCACCTATGTGGACGCCTGCATGGGGTTGGCGGCATCATCGTTTGACGTCAACATGGTTTTACCTGGTCTGCGCAACTGCCCAAGATTCCAGCCCACTAGCGCCATTCTCTCGGCCATGCAACGCATACAGCCGTTTCCAACGGGTATATGGGCCACCTTGGCACCCCATTGACCCAGTAAAAATCCTACTTGGCCTCCCCTCATTGGTTGGAGCATAAACACATGGATTGCCAAGTGTGCAAGTGTGTTTCTTCACACTTGAGCATCCAAGGCTCTGAAGCTCCGACCCCACTGCCTATTTATGTCCCCCCTTGGCCTTCTAAGTGAGTGGGAGAGGGGCTGGACGTCCACACTTTGTCACTTGGAGAGAAGAGAGAGAAAAGTGCACCCTACCTTCCATCATCCTTCTTCTTCTTCCTCTCATCATTTGGGACGTCTAGGAGGCTTCAATCCTGAGTTGGAGGAGCCCAGCAAGGAGTCAACAACGCCAAATAAGGAGGATTACCTCCATTTTCTCCTTCTCCCTCTCTCTCTTTTCCTTTAGTCTTTGCATGTCACACACACACACCCTAGGCACGTAGGGCACTTTCCTACACACCTAAAAAGGGGTTGCCCAACCAAAAATGGAGGGAAGAAGGGTGGTCATAACACTTGGTCACCCCTCTTCTCAAGTCCGCAACCGGTACAGGGCTCTCCTTTTGGTCCATTTCTTTTCATTTAGGACGTTTACTACACTTCCTTTAGTTTAATAGAGTCTCTTTTTGCGGCAGGAACACATCGAAGAAGACCGTGGAGCTCTCGTTCTGGCCGAAGAAGGAGAAGTTGGAGTCCCACAATCCATTGCTACGCGTGGCTACTGCACCAACGTGATCACAACACCTCCTTGAGCACAGGTAAGGCCCTGGAGATTGCTTCTCTCCCTTTACTTTACTGGTTTTCTTCTTTTTCTCCTCAGTCAACTTAGTCAAACAGGAGTTAAACGAGGTCAACCAGCAACCCTTCATCGCCAACGAGGGAGCGGCGACGTTCCTGAAGCTTCCGGAGGATCCCACAGTCACTGGGGAGTGTGGCGAACAGAGCGTCCACACTTGCAAATGAGGTCTTTCATTGCACAGCTGGGGTTGTCAGTTCAGAGTGAGCATAAGCATTATATTGCACACAATAAAAGAAGACTATGCTCTAAGCGACTCGTCATCTCCTCATTTTAGCTGTTTTTTGGAAGATCTCGCGGGGCAATCTTGTATGATTCTGGTCGGCCCCCTTGCTGATCATAGATGGTGCCTTAAGGGCTTTTCGGTTTTCGCACTTAGTTGAGTTCAACTAAAGGGGTGTGAGGAAAGCCGTATTGACCTTTAGTAGCGTTTTCCCGCAGACGGTGCCAATGTTACGGTAATTGTAACATAGGTCGGCTCAGGCCGAGGTGACGGCTGAGGTACCTCTCGCCGAAGGGTGAGCCGAGACGACCAAGCTGTGTCCCATTTGAGGCGCGCTTGGCCGACGTGTGACGCTAGTTCCGAGCTCCCGACCTGACCTGCAAAGCCTGCCGAATGGCCTCGATGGGGAGACACTCCGACGCTCTTGTTAGTTGCTAGCCGAGCATAATGGCCTAGCCATGGGTAGAATAGGGTACCTGCGCCTGTGGAGTGTTTGCCTCTTATATAGTGCTAGGACACTCGTGTAACAGCTGGATGACCACGCCGATCTCGCTGGGGGTTTCCGTGATTGATGCCGGATTGGAAGTAGCCAATGTCCTGCCAGGTCATCGCGACCATGGTCTTAATAGCCACAATTATTGGTCCCCGTGATCATCGGTCCTTACCTTATTTGCTTTGTCAGTCACGTGAGGACCGCTTCGAGGCACACACGAGCAACAGGGCACCAGGTCGGTTGCGTCCGAGCCAAAAGATCATCCTCTTCCGAGTAATGAAAGACGGCCCGAGGCGCAAAGAGGATCCAATGTTTCGACCATACACGTCAGTTAGCCAATGTTTTGCCTGTGATGGAGGTAATCGGCCTGTGCTTTTAATGAGGTCGGCCTATGCTTCAATGTGGTCGGCTGAAATCAAGGACAAAGCCGACCTGCTGGGATATCCCCGTATCAATATATAAGACCAATAGTTGTCTAGAGAGCCACCTTGTATCTCATAATAGAAAAAGATCAGTAGTTATCAGACTACATATTTGACATATGTAGATGGTTTAAACTATCTAGATATACATAAATTTATATACATATACATATACATTATATATATATATAGACATCTTAAAATATATTATATTATCATAAGAGCAGTACATAATAATAATACTAAGTACAACTTTTTGCATCTGCACCAGTGCATCGCATATAATAGATACAATATCATAGTTTGTTCATTAGTTACATGCAGGCATAGCTGAGTACAAAAGGTGGCACAATCATGACTTAAACACAGTTTTATCCTTAAGATCATCCAGCCTGAAATATTTACATAGAAAAGGAGGTTGGCTTGATGAGAGGACCTTGTCAGGATGAAGAATTTGAAATGGGTTCAAACAAAGACATGAGTTATAAAGGAACTCAGTAGGCAAACCAACATGAGAAATTGAACATATCAGAGTTTATAAGCTTACAGAAGCACAAAAGCTACACAAAGAGTACACTGTAAAGAAGACTTAACAAGTTACATGCTTACAGAAGTGCATGTAGCATATTTCAAAACATAAATGTTTGGCAAGGATTCAAATTCGAGCATATTGAATGGCATCATCAAATCTCTCATGGGAATGCATAACATATAGCTAACCATCTATCGAAATAGGATGTTTACATAAACATACATAACTAAGAATGCCCAGCAAATTGAGCCTAACCACCCACGTTTGATTTGTGGGATGAGAACATCGTCATGGCTGACCCCTCATGCATGATGCCAACTATGAGGAGTCCTAACCACCCCAGAGAGAGAGATCAAAGTATCTTGCCAAGACAACAAGATATAGGGCCTCAAAGGGTAACATAAAAGGGTTCATATCAGGCTTCTGGATCAAACATGCAGATTCATAAATTGCACTGCACTGAGGAGATAAAGAAAGGCTTCCAAAGGGTCAATGATGAGATATGTTATGCCTACCTTACTATGGGGAAATTCAACCAAAGCTCTAAATAGAAAACTGAGAGGCCAACTCTGCTAGGAAGCTACAATGGCTCCAAGCTCTAACCTTCAGTTTTCCCACCAACAAAAGGTAGAAAGGTTAACTGGAAGGGTGGTCACAGAGGCTAGAAGAGGAGTTAAAGTTCAAAGTGGGTCGATGCTAACAAGAGGATCCAGACATCTGGCTAACATGCAGGCCAAAGGGAGGTACTAATCTAGTATAGATGACCGATGGGACTATGAGTGGAAGGTTTTCAATGGCAAATGACACAATCTGCGAGAAAAATATGAGTTATTCTAACATGCATAGGGGTCTAAGTCAGAAGGTTGACAAGCCAAAGGGGTCATATGATGACGTCAATTGCTAATAATCTGATAAAAGTACAAGCACTTAAGAGATTATACTCAACTCCATTTTGATTATAGAACAAGGGAGTTATCGATTGGAGAACAAAGGAACTTCAACTGGAGGCCGATCGATTATAGAATAGTGGTCATATCGATTGGAGAACAAAAGAAGCTCCAATCGATTACTAAAGAGAGTTTCGATTACTAAAGGATATCTAGTTCCCTACCGATTGGAGACTAAAGAAACCGATTGGAGACTAAAGATATCTATTGGTGACTAAAGATATCGATTGGAGACTAAAAACATCGATTGTGTTGGGTTTACATGGATTCATAATTGAGATGTTTGTTTTTGATGATGAGCAATCAATGAGCATTTCATGAACAATACAATTTCATGTGATATGTATGAGTGAAACATGATAAGAATGACAAGTCAAACAAATGTTAATCAAGAATCACATGTTTAATTTGATCATCTAAGTGTTCACGTTATCTCACTAACAATGTCCTTAAATGTAGGTGAGATTGCATGCAAGACAATGTACCAAAACAAGAGCAAAAAGATCAAGAAAAGCACAAAAGACAAGTACCTGTCGACAGCCCCAAAGATGCCTGTCGACAGCCCTGCATAGACAGATCTCATAGGGTACTGGCAAGATGTACCTGTCGACAGCCCTATTGATGCCTGTCGATAGATCAGCACAGACAGAACCAACAGGCTCCTGGCATGGTGTACCTGTCGACAGACTCAAGTCGCTTGTCGACAGATCCACACAGGGAACTGTCTCCCGGAAAGCCAGCCTTCTGCCTTTTGCAAATCTGTCTACATCTGTCAACAGATGAATTTCTTACTGTCGACAAATGAAGAGAAAATCTCAAAATGAGATCTCCATATGTTTCCGACTTGGGTGTTTCCTTTTACCACGACTCTCCATACTTGAACACCCATATAAAAGGAACTCTTTGGAGTTATTTTTGTACAGAAGCAGCCACAACTCAAAACCCTAAGCCAAGTCTCAAGAGAGAAGATCTTTCTGCTGCTCTGCTTCAACCGTTCATCCAGGCAACTAAAGAGACATTTTCTGAACGGGATTGAAGCCAGATTGTCCATCTCTCAAGCTTCTCCATCAACTGATACCTATCAAGACGAAGCTTGAAGTACATCAGGACAATCATCTGAAGAGTTCTACATCAGGATTTGAAATCTCAACTTTGAACTCTTCATCTCTGTTTTTCATATCTGTGTGTGTGTGTTGTTGAGTCAAGCGTCCTTGTGCTCGATTCACGTTTGTCACGTTGTTCTGATCGTGGTTTACATCAGACAACGTGAGTGTGTGTGTTATAGCGAGTGAACTTGCTGATAAGCAGTCTTTCTGCGTGTGTGTGTGTGGATGGTGGACGTAGGATACACAAGTTGTGTACTACGAACCACCTTAAATCATCGTGTCTGTGGTTTGAATGTTTCACGCTAGATGTTTGGTAGGCACGTTGATCTTTCACACGTTAGATAAATTGCTATTCTATCTATTTACAACTAACACACATCTTAGTTTAATTTAACCTCTGTTTGAAATATCAGAAGTTTGTGTTTCCACCGAAAAAAGGTCATTGTATTTTTAATTGATAGTAATCTATTCAACCCCCCTTCTAGATTACCATATTGTATAATTCCGCACATCTTTCAATTGGTATCAGAGCGAGGTTTCTCTATTTTACTGTCTTAATTGGTTGATCTCACGATCCGGAGATTCTCGATCTCATGGAATCTAACAAGGGGTATATGGCCGAGGGACATTCAGTGACCAGGCCACCCTTCTTTGATGGCACTGACTATCCTTATTGTAAAAATCGCATGCAGGTGTTTCTGAGAGCTCAAAATTTCGAGCTATGGATAATTGTCAGCAAAGAAGCATACACCCTTCCCGAGGACAAAGATACCTGGACGAAGGACCAGATTGCAAAGGGAACTCTCAACTGGAGTGCCCTGAACATGATGCAGTGCGCTGTTCATCCCAAAGATTACTCAAGAGTCTCCACATGCACTTCAGTGAAAGAGATGTGGGACAAACTTGAACTTATCTACGAAGGTACGTCCGAGGTAAGGGAAACCAAAGCAAGCATGTTAATTTCTGAGTATGAAATGTTTAAGATGAATAATGATGAAACTATCTCAGATATGTTTGCAAGATTCATGGTAATAATAAATGGATTGAAAGGTCTTAAGAAAGAATACTCAGAAAGTGACTTAGTAAGGAAGATACTTCGATCTCTTCCATCCTCATGGAACACTAAGGCCACTGTCATTGAGGATTCAAAAGATCTCTCAAAGATGAAATTGGATGAACTAATTGGCTCCCTGATGACATATGAAATAAATGTGAAAAGGAAAAAAACTGAAGAAAACCCAAAAAGGTCAATTGCCTTAAAAGCTTCAAGCAAAAGTTCCTCTAGATCCAAAAAGGATGTTCAACAGGAAAGTGATGAACCTGAAACGTTTAGTGATAGTGAAAATGATGAAATGGCCATGCTCACTAGACAATTCAAGAAATTCCTCAAATTCAAAAGGAAAGGCTCAGATAATTCCAAATCCTTCCAAAAGAAAGATTTCTCAAATAAATTTGAGTCTAACAAAAGATCTGACATTGTATGCTATGAGTGCAAGAAACAAGGGCAAATGAGAGGAGAATGCCCCGAACTCAAGAAAAAATTGAAGAAAGAGAAATTCACCTTCAAGAAGGCCAAGGCAATGTTGGCAACTTGGAGTGATGAAGATGAAGATGAGGAGACACAAGAAGCCTCTAGAGATGAAGAAATTCAGTGTCTAATGGCAAGAAGTGACGACTCCAATGAGGAAAACTCTTCCTTTGAAACTTATACTGTTGATGAATGGGAAGAAGCATACACTGTCCTGTTTGAAAAATTCTGTGAATTCAAATCTGAAAACAAGGCATTGAAAAAGAAAATCAATTCTCTTATTCATAACACACACAATAATGAACAAGTTGTTGCCTTAACTAAAGAAATTGAAATGATGAAAATTGATGAGGAAGTTCACATTGAAGAAATGGGCTGTTTGAATACAAAATTGCAAGAAATTCAAAAGGAAAAGGAAAGTCTGTCTAACTCTCTTGAATCTCTTCAAAATGAACATTAAGAAACTAAGAATAAGTTGGAACAAGCTGAAAAAGACCTTAAAGAAAAATCTGAAGATTTAACAAGGTTTGTAAAGGGAAAGCAAAATCTTGATGCTATTCTAGGGTCAAATATCTTTGTTGCAAAACATGGAATTGGATATCAACCAGTAAAACAAAGGAAAATGGGAGAGACTTTGATAACCTCTTTTGTTGATTCTAGCCGAAGCACAAGCTATCAAGTCCCTTCCAAGAATCAGAAAGGTCAAACCAAGGGTAAAAAATAAGAACCCAAGAAAATCAGTTCAGCTGTTAACACAAATAAGAAGTCTGTCAACAACCCCAAGAAGGGTTGTCGACAGGTCTGGAAACATGCTTCCAAAGAAAAGCTAACCAGGCAACAAAAGGGTAAAATTCCCATGCATGTTCCTCAGAATTACAAACCCACTGTTTTGAGAAAATCTTGATCATGCAATTTCTGTAAGGGACTTGGGCACAGTGAAAAACAATGCTGGAACAATCCAAATAAACTGAAACTCAAACAAGTTTGGATTCCGAAGCATTTACTTTTTGGCATGAATAATACATTAGGACCCAAAGTAATTTGGGTACCAAAACCTCTTGTCTGATCCACATATGCAGAAATGCCTAGCAGCCCAAAATCAAAACAAGTGGTACCTGGATAGTGGCTACTCGAGGCACATGATGGATGACATTATATTTGGTTCCACTAACCCATCATTGTGTGAGGAGTTTTCCAAACATATGCACAACGAATTTGAGATGAGTCTAATGGGGGAGCTTTAATTCTTTCTTGGTTTGTAGGTGAAGCAACATGAAGATGACTTCTTCATTAATCAAGAAAAATATGTAAAGGAGCTCTTGAAACGTTTTAACTTTGAGCAAGCCAAACCTGCGTCAACACCAATGAGCACAAGCATAAAATTGGAAAATGATGAGAAAGGTAAACCGGTAGATGCAAAGCAATTCCGAGGTATGATTGGCTCACTCCTTTATCTTACTGCAAGTAGACTCGATATACAATTCAGTGTTTGCCTTTGCGCTAGATACCAATCTAGTCCAAAAGAAAGCTATTTGGTTGCAGTTAAGAGAATATTCAGATATCTCTTAGGTACGTATGATTTGGGTCTTTGGTATCCAGCAGGAAGTAGTTTTGACTTGATATCATATTCTGATGCTGATTATGCTGGATGTAAGATAGACAAGAAAAGCACTAGTGGGTACTTCCAATTACTTGGTGGTTGCATGGTTTCGTGCGCATCCAAGAACCAACACTCGGTTGCACTCTCCACTTTAGAGGCAGAGTTTGTTGCTGTGGGGAGTTGTGTGGCTCAAGTGTTGTGGATAAAAAGTCAACTGTCTGACTACAATATTGATATTGGATGCACACCTATCTTATGTGACAACACTAGTGCCATCAATCTTTCAAAGAACCCAGTCCAACACTCTAGGACAAAACACATTGAGATTAGACATCACTTCTTGAGAGATGAGGTAGCCAACAAATCCTTGGAGCTCAGCTTCATACCCACTGATAAGCAATTAGCTAATATTTTCACAAAACCATTGGCTGATGATAGATTCACAACATTGAGAAGAGAATTAGGATTGTGCAAAATGTAATGAAGCCCATACCAAACTTTGAAGTATATGTTCTTTGTGTGCACCGACTATGAGGTATATCAAATGGTAATCTGTGGAAGAACAAGTTATGCCTGTTTGGAAACTATCATTATGCGTGAGAAAATATTCTCCGCCACGTATCCATAGTCAAGTTGCAAATAAGGGTCATCTACTTTGAATTAGGTATGTGGATTCTTTTCAATTTGCCCATTCACTTTTGCAAACAGATGATTTTCTTTTGATGGTCTATCCTTATTCATGACCTTGTATGCAATTGCTTGCTAAACTTGTGCAAATGTGTCTTCAATTGCTTGCTTGTTGAGTCTTCACTTGCACACATTCTGGGGGAGCTAGGTTAAGGTAGATGAGTGATTTTTGAGGGAAACTATCCATGTTTCATTGCTTCACTACCTTGGCATGAAACTCACATGATATCTCTTATATCTGCTCTCAAAACCCCTCTCACAGCTCCTGTCGACAGCCCCACTGCTTGCTGTCGATAGCCCCTAACATAGTTACTCATCCCAAACTCACATGTCTTCAGTTTGTTCACATCTGTCGACAGACCACTCTGTACCTGTCGACAGACTCCACATACCTGAACTCAGTCAATTCACACTGTCTGAATCTGTCGACATGCAATCAAAGGTTGTCGACAGATGCACCTTTTTCTGAACTTTGCATGTCCTGTCTCAACATACTTCATGAGCATGCTTCACTAATGTATCTAAGGTGCAAATTGGTGACTTACTTATGTTATAATCTTTCATATCCACATAATATCAACGACATTGTCCAAATCACAATGATTTTGACATCCTATTCTTTGGTGAGTCTAGGTTGCATCATTTTGAGTACATTTAACAAATTACATAAGTCTAATCTAACTCACTTGAATAACTCCCTTGTGGAATATCATGTTTTTTTTACGTTATGTGCTAAGTCCAAAGGTTGTTGAATGCTTTGTCTTACATTGGCTTTTATGTCTTATCTAACTCTTGACCTTGATTTTCCAAACAAACAATCAAATAGGAGAAAAGCTACCTATTTCCCAAAATAAAAAATATATCAAATTCAATATGGGAATAAAGGCAGAGCAATGTTGAGTATTGCTAACTAACCAGGGATATGGGCATAACAAATGTCTGTCTTCACGTCAAAAAGCTTACTCCTTATCTCTGTATAATGGTTTGATGGTCACTATCACTGAGTAACTGGGGGTACTGGCATTACCCATGTCTATCTTCACGTCAAAAGGTCATAGTGATCCTAATTACCACTTTTTCTCTTACTGTTTGTTCAGAAACAACTCTCAACAGAAGAAATAGAGTGTAGCCTCCTCAATTTTTTTTTAAGGTCAAGCTGTTGTTAATGAAAAGTGGCCCATGTAGACATATCTTTCATACACCTTTTGGCTGTCACATCGTAAGAAATATGTTCTTTTGCAATGGTTTTATTCAAGCGGTCTACTTTATTCTCCTATGTCTTTTTGTTCAGTGTACTCCTTATGCTGCAATTTGAGAGTCCGGGGAATATTATTTCACAACCATTGTCGATAATTGACATGTCCTAATTATTAGTGGGTATGACATTTTATAATGTGTATTTACCTATTTTCATCTTATATACACATTGGACGCTCATTGCCTTGAAAAATCCTGTCAAAATACATCACTGTCGCACTTTCTGCAAGTGCCTGTCGACAGGGCACTGTTCACCTGTCGACAGCTGGCGGCAGGACCTGTTTTGGAAGCCCAACGGGCAGCCATCTAGGGCGGATTTCGTGGGTCCCAGTCTTTTCAAATCCCTTCCCACTTTCTTTAAAATGAACCCACGACCCTTTCCTCCCTTTTCCACTTCCAAAAACTCCCTCCTCCTTCCATCTTCTTCCAAACCCTTTCTCTCCAGGGCACAGAGCAGAGTCTGCCTCTTCGGGTGTCTCCTCCTGCTCGTGCTTCCTTCCACCTTGCACATCTCTCTCTACTCCGAGATCCCTCTTTCTGATGGCTCCCAAGTGCAAGAAGCTTGTCTCCTGTTGCCGTCCTCGTTCTTCCCAAGCCGGCGAGGGTTCCAGGGCTCACACTGAGCGCCAGACGAAGCATCGGGATGATCGACTGCCGGAATTCGTTATTCCTTCAGATCTGCAGCTTCTCAATGTTCATGGCAGCTTCACCAAGTTTGTGCAGCCCAGATATGTTGATTTTAGGTCTCTGGAAGACATGTTTCCCGGGTTGCTGCCACTTTTTGATACCCAAGGGTGGTCTCCCTTCTGCTATTCTCACACACGGTACTCTCCCACTGCTGTGACGGAGTTCTACAACAACCTCTGGAAAACCGCTCAAGGTGATCTTTACACTAAGGTGAAAGGCACCCCGTTTCTGATCACTCCTAATCTTTTCTCTATTGCACTTCAAATTCCAAATACTAGCCTTGATATCATGCAACATCACCCATTGGCATCTGAGTACTATACACTCATCACTGGGCAGCCATACGATTCATCTAAAGATCGTGTGCAACTGAATGCCAACTCCTTCTCTCCTCTTCATCGTCTCATCCACCATATCTTTACCACAATCATAGTCCCCAAGGATGGTAGTCAGGAACTTGTGACTGCCATTCAGAAATCCCTCTTTCACGCATTTCTTAAATGTGAACAAGTCAACCTACCACTCCTTTTACTCTCTCACATCCGGGTATGCCTTCGCAATTCCAATAGGTCTATGCCTTATGCATGCCCAATCACTTCTCTTCTTTTGTTCCTTGGCATCCAAATCTCCAAAGAAGAGATGACAAACCTCAAGTCTCGTAGCTCCTTTGATCTCACTGCTGCTCACAGGATGGGCTACAAATTGGTTGATGGGGTTGTGTCCAGAGAACTCAAGGGTAAGGGACCGGCAATTGCTGAGGATGATGAAGAAGATGACGTTGCTGAGGATGGTGAGGATGCTAATGAAGACTCCCAGTCCGAGCTAATAGATGCTCCGGGAGATGAAGATGAAGATGAAGATGCTACTGATGACCAAGCGCCTGCTCAGCTATCTCTTCGAGATTTCATCACTTCTCAAATGGCACAGATGCAACTTCAGATGACCACAGGCTTTGAGCAACTAAATGCTCGATTGGACACTATTGATACGAGCATTGAAGCACTAGCTGATACTCAAGTCCAGCTTCAGTTCAGACTTACTAGACTCTCCATAGAGATTCATGACATTCGTCAGGCCTCTGCACCGCCTGGCAATGATGCTGCTTAGAGAGTTTAGGTGTCCAATGTGTTTGGGTCATAGTTATGGTCATGGTCTTGTTCTTGATGTACTAGTTTGCTTTCTTGGTCATGTTATTCTTTCCTACATTTCCTTTTGTCACGTTGTCACTACATCTTGTAACTGTGTGTAATGCTTGCCACTTCAATGAGAATCACAGTTATTTGCTCTATTCATGTATGCATGACGTGTCTTTTTGGATGTTGTCAAAAGGGGGAGAAACATCAATGTGCATTAATTGAAATTGTGTCATCATCAAAAAGAGGGAGAATGTTGGGTTTACATGGATTCATAATTGAGATGTTTGTTTTTGATGATGAGCAATCAATGAGCATTTCATAAACAATACAATTTCATGTGATATGTATGAGTGAAACATGATAAGAATGACAAGTCAAACAAATGTTAATCAAGAATCACATGTTTAATTTGATCATCTAAGTGTTCACGTTATCTCACTAACAATGTTCTTAAATGTAGGTGAGATTGCATGCAAGACAATGTACCAAAACGAGAGCAAAAAGATCAAGAAAAACACAAAAGACAAGTACCTATCGACAGCCCCAAAGATGCCTGTCGACAACCCTGCACAGATAGATCTCATAGGGTACTGGCAAGATGTACCTGTCGACAGCCCTATTGATGCCTGTCGACATATCAGCACAGATAGAACCAACAGGCTCCTGGCAAGGTGTACCTGTCGACAGACTCAAGTCGCCTATCGATAGATCCACACAGGGAACTGTCTCCCAGAAAGCCAGCCTTCTGCCTTTTACAAATCTGTCTACATCTGTCAATAGATGAATTTCTTGCTGTCGACAGACCCAGAGAAAATCTCAAAACGAGATCTCCATATGTTTCCGACTTGGGTGTTTCCTTTTACCACGACTCTCCATACTTGAACACCCATATAAAAGGAACTCTTTGGAGTTATTTTCGTACAGAAGCAGCCACAACTCAAAACCCTAAGCCAAGTCTCAAGAGAGAAGATCTTTCTGCTGCTCTGCTTCAACCGTTCATCCAGGCAACTAAAGAGACATTTTCTGAACGGGATTGAAGCCAGATTGTCCATCTCTCAAGCTTCTCCATCAACTGATACCTGTCAAGATGAAGCTTGAAGTACATCAAGACAATCATCTGAAGAGTTCTACATCAGGATTTGAAATCTCAACTCTAAACTCTTCTTTATCTCTATTTTTCATATCTATGTGTGTGTTGTTGAGTCAAGCGTCCTTGTGCTTGATTCACGTTTGTCACGTTGTTCTGATCATGGTTTACATCAGACTACGTGAGTGTGTGTGTTGTAGCGAGTGAACTTGCTGATAAGCAGTCTTTCTGCGTGTGTGTGTGGACGGTGGACGTAGGATACACAAGTTGTGTACTCCGAACCACCTTAAATCATCGTGTCTGTGGTTTGAATGTTTCACGCTAGATGTTTGGTAGGCACGTTGATCTTTCACACGTTAGATAAATTGCTATTCTATCTATTTACAACTAACACACATCTTAGTTTAATTTAACCTCTGTTTGAAATATCAGAAGTCTGTGTTTCCACCGAAAAGAAGGTCATTATATTTTTAATTGATAGTAATCTATTCAACCCCCCTTCTAGATTACCATATTGTATAATTCCGCACATCTTTCAGATTGGTCACTAAAGATATTGATTAGCGACTAAAGATATCAATTGGTCACCAAAGATACCGATTGGAGACTAAAGACACTAATTGGAGACTAAAGACATCGATTAGTGACTAAGGATACCGATTGGTGACTAAAGATACCGATTGGTGACTAAAAATATCGATTGGTGACTAAGGATACTGATTGGTGACTAAATATACCGATTGGTGACTAAAAATACTGATTGATGAACAAATATTAAGTTCCCTTCCTTTATAATTAGTGAGTTCTTTGGTTCTAATTATGGGATAAATGGTTATTTGTAGCTAAAGTGCCAAAGTTCAGAAACAAACTTCTAAAGGTAGACTTAAAGGTACTGGACCTCAGGTCCCACACACAGGATATTACAAAAAACTACCGCCTTACTTTAATGAATAGGTGAAGATCTATCTCTTGGTTCCATCAGCCATCCAATTCATGATATGATTATAGAAAGCAATATTAATATTATTCCATCACATTTTTACATCACTAGGCATATGCATAGCTTACATTACAAGATAATTAGTTGGGTTATCCAAGGTATTGAGGAGAGGAGACCCCATGTTATTCTTGTTAATCTCAACGAGCGCGATGTAAATAAAAACTTAAGAATAGAGACATGTAATATTAATCTTAACTAGATATTCAAATATACTAGTAAAATATGATCAAACTAATATATATATATAAATTTCCTCTTCTCGGCGCCAATTCCCCCCTTTTTTCCATCTCTCTCCCTCGTCTCTCCACAGCGCGAGCTGCCCCCTTCCACTCACCCCACTTCACCCGACGCCGCTGAAGTTGCAGCCGTCATCGATCGCCTTCAGCCTCTGAAGTTGCAGCCGCCAGTAACCGCCACCAACCGCCAAAGTTGCAACCGTCGACAACCACCACCAGTCGTCGAAGTTGCAGCCATCGGCGACATCGCCGAACCCTTTAGGTATTTTCTCTTTATCTTTGCCCTCGACGACGGCATCTCCCTCATGTCCCTCCTACACGCCTATGCCTGCAAGGCCTACAACCCGATGGCACTCCCTTCCCTCCCCAACCGCGATGGGGGTAGAAGGTAGCTCCTGGTGGCAGGGAACGTGAGCAGCTTCTTCACGAACAAGTCAGGAGTGGGCAGGGTTGGGAGTGGGTAGGGGTGACGGTTGCGACCCCGACGTGATTAGGGTTGGGAGATCGGCATAATCGGGGTTGGGAGAAGACTCTTTAGAAATGGAAAGGACCACCCCTCGGATCTCCAACATGGCAGCCTCGACCACATGAGAAACTCCATATGCCTTCGTGCAGTAGATGTTGTCTGCAGATGGCTGTAATGGCACCTTCGAAAGAGGAAAATGGTTCAGAGATAGATTCTTTCTCTCATCTCAAGGAGCTTTTGAGCATGAACAATGTCGTTCTCCTTTTCCTCTGTTCTGGTCAAAAGTAGATAAAGATAGGACTCACATTCACACTTTTCCATCATCCAGTTATGTGTGGTTGTTAGCCTAATTAGGGTTATCTTAATACCTGTTAATCGTCTAGCGAGGGGAATGGATAGTCAAGAACTACAACAGCTATAAAGGATATATAGATGCATGTGATCAGCTAAGGATACCACTCCACAAGAATTTTCAAAAAGAAGTCATGGTAGAATAACCAGTTAGTAGGCAATACCCATGGAATATGAACTCTTCCGCGACCACCCCGACCCCAAGTCAAAAGGCTGCTCACAGGCTGACATCTGCACTTCCCAACACCTCACTTCTGGCATTACATATATATCATTACAACAAAAGTGGGCAACACTTACGGAAAGTTCGTTACGGTTTCTCTTTTCGTAAGTAGATTAGCTACTGTACTTATGGTTTTATAAAATTTATTAATATTTTAATATTATATATCCAATACCGTAAATACACCGTAAGAATAGATTTTGACTAAACGTAAAAACTTGAAGAAACCTAAAGAATAGATTTTGACTAAATGTAAAAACTTAAAGAACCGTAAGAATAGACCCAAAAATTTTGCTGGCGGTCTTCTCTCACACAAATCCCGCCTCTTCTCAACTGTTCTCTAAAAAACCCTCCCCTCGATCGGCCGTCCCCCATCTCCTCCCCCCCCCCCCCCCGCGCTCAAAACAAAACCCTCCTCCCTTACATTCTGCGAGATTGAGGTCATCGCCACCTGTGAGATCGAGGCCATCTCCTCCACCGTGTTCTGCGAGATCCGGTGAGATCAAAGTCCCAAAATCCCATTTTCCCTCCACGATCGAAGTCCCAAATCCAAAACCCCCGTGCTCTGCCATCCCCGACGGCCACCCAGGCTACCTGCCACTTCGGCGCCCCTCATACGACTCCGATGTGCGACGAATGCTACTCCAGCCCCGACGATTTTAGAGTTTACACGAAGACCCTCTTGCAACAGGTGCCTCTCCCTCCCTCCTTCCTTCTCCCTCTCTTTGTCTTTCTCTTTCTCACTCTCTATCTCTCAACTGATCTCCTTTCGTCGGACCACCAGTCTGCCTCCACCATCTTTGCCTCGGCTATCCATTCCCTCCATCGGCCATCCCATCCCGTTGAGTGTTAGCCTCATCAGTCAGAGCCCCCCCACCTCTATTGAGAGTTTCGTAACCAGGAGTCAGTATTAGGCTCTTAGATGTCTGCATTTCCGCTGGTCTCCCCAATCGGCACCACTCCGCCTCCATTGGCCTCCCCAGTCAGCGACAGCCCACTTTCGTTGGCCTCCCCATCCCCTCCTCCGAATGTACTCCCCAGCTAGCCTCTGTTGGCTTCTCCAACCCTCTCCATCCCCTCCTTCGAATCTAGTCCCCAGCCAACCTCTGTTGGCCTCCCAGCCCTCCCCATCCCCTCCTTCGACTGTGTGAAGTTTACTTGACCAAGTTTTCTCTGTGTTTGTAAGCATCTCGCAGTGAAACTCTTGTTTGAAGAAGCCACGAAGGTGCTGCAGAACAAATTGCAACTAAGTATGTATGACTTATATGAATGATCATTATACATGTAGAAATCAATTTTGGGGACTTAAAATATGTTTTTTGTAATTTATTTTTGTCAATGAGCATATGATGAGATTTATTTATTTTTGTTAGAGTAAAGTAGTCATTAAGAAAATGGATTGGAGTTGGATGGACAAGCCAAAGCACTCAAAGAAATATCTAGATGGAGTGGACTTGTTCATTGATTTTTCATGTGGGTATTCTGATCTGTTGTCAACTATCAAGTGCCCTTGTGTTAATTGTGCATGTATGTGTAAATGGGACAAGAACATAGTTAGGGAACATTTATACTTCAATGGAGTCATCAAAGACAAAAGGTTTTGGGAGTTTCATGGGCCTAATTCATCTTGCAGTAGGCCGACATCCCTAGATTCTGCATGTGAAGATGTCCCAAAGGATGGTGGTATGCGTTCAATGTTGCGAGATGTATTTGGCTTGGAAAATAAAATATATATGGAAAACTGATGATCAGATTTTCCCCATGTACTTTAATTGAATTAAATATCTATTTTTGGTGATTAACAAAACTAAGACTATGTGCATTTCTAACATATTTTTTATAAGATTTGAGCACATGAAATCTAAAATAGAAAAACAAGCTAAACTGGTAAGTATTCTTCATACCAGCATTTATAGTTCAAAGCATGTAATTTTCTAAGTACACATCGACTTTCTAGTCGTTATAACGATTTCCTTAGAATCACAACAATTTGCCTCTCATAACGATTCGCTAAGAGATCGCAACGATTTGCCTCTCATAACGATTCGCTAAGAGATCGTAACGATTTGCCTCTCATAACGATTCGCTAAGAGATCGCAACGATTTGCCTCTCATAACGATTCGCTAAGAGATCGCAACGATTTACCTCTCATAACGATTCACTAAGAGATCACAACGATTTACCTCTCATAACGATTCACTAAGAGATCGCAACAATTTGCCTCTCATAACGATTCGCTAAGAGATCGCATCAATTTGCTCTCAGAACGATTCGTAAGTATGTACATCTATTCCGAGCTCATAACGATTTGGTTATCGCATCAATTTATTAAGTGAGAACAACGATTTACTCTCACAACGATTTCAGTATTACAACGACTCGTTAAGTTTCATAACGATTCGATAAGTTACACAATGACTAAGTCACTGTAACGATTCATTAAGTTACACAACGACTTGGTCCCAGTAACGATTCGATACATTAAACAACGATTTGTTCACTATATCGACTCGATAAGTGAAACAACGATTTGCTCGTAATGATTTGTTGATAGTATCATAACGATTTGTCTCTATAACGATTCGGTTATTAATGCATAATGATTTGTGTGTACATCAACTTGTTTATGAACGTATAACGATTCACTTGAACAATGACTCATCTTTACATCAATTTCATAAGTCATAATCATATCAATTTCATGGTGTATAACGACTTGATATTCAAACATATTCTTAGATAGTTTGAAAAGTCAAAGTCTTCCCTCGCCTTTATCTCACATCCATGCATTTATTATGACTGATCATATCACTGCACTGCATGCAAACGATATCTTCTATTTCCATGCTTATACTGTAAACGTCTTTTCAGAAGAACAGAATGGAACTTCTATTTTGGTATAAAATTATTCTAACGTTGACTGACAACAAGAGACAACCTAGATGTCTATTGTCTTAGCATTTAATGCGTGCAGGTCTATGACAGCGCACCTCAATACAACGTTGGATAATATGGAAGATAACGGACATCAAAGAAGATCCTCTCTCTTGTTGCATGCATGGAAAGCTAAAGACTGTTGAACAAGAAGCACTACAGTGACATGCAGTCTAACGTAAACAAAAGCTTAGAGATAACGGACACTTCAACGTTCAATTTTCAAATGAAAGACATATATAGAAGACTGAAGCTCCAGAAACAACAACACGAATGTCAATCTTTTACAAGCTTTCTGCGAGCATCTGAAAGAGCGAAGCTTCACTCCTTTCTTGTCTAGCTCTTAGTTCTTAGCTCTCTGCATTCATTGTGTTAGTCTTGAGAGCTTCTGTATACTAAGAGTGTTCCTCATCATAGAACTTTCTCTCTCAGTCGTTGCTTCAGATCGAGCATTGGTCTTTAAGCTTGGTCTAGGGGCGTATCATCTCTTGAATACATTCCTGTGTTCTTTCCCTTCATGTTGAAGGAAGACCTGGTGGGTTCCAAGGTGTTTGTTTCCCTTCATGTAGAAGGAAGGGATCCAGGGTGTTGTAATTCCTCTTCGAGTTGTGAAGAGAAGACCAGCTGCAACTGGGTGTGTAAGTGTCCTTGAGGGGGACTGTACCCTTAGGTAGTGAAATCCTAAGTTGTTGCTCAGGGACTGGACGTAGGACTCCTGTGGAGAGGAGGTCCGAACCAGGATAAATTCCTTGTGTCATGTGTTTGATTGCCTTGTGTTTGCTATACTCCTTTTACTAACACTAACAGTCATCGAAGTGTGTTTTCGTGTAAACGTTTTTGTGAACAGGGTTAGGTACTCAAATTTTAAGAATCCCATTCACCCCCTCCCCCCCCCCTCTGGGATTGCTAGCTGGGCAACAAAAACATCTCTGCCAATCAGAATAAAGGGGACTATGGTACATTCAAAAATCTACAGGAAGATGTTGAACAACCATTATATCCAGGATGCAAGACTTTCAACAAACTATCATTTATAATCCGATTGTTCAACATAAAATGTATGGGTAAAATGAGTAACAAATCCTTGAACATGCTATTGAAGTTGTTGAAAGAGGCTCTTTCAGAAGGCGAGGTATTGCCGAGTACATTTTATGAATTGAAAAAAATCATTAGTAAGTTGGGATACGGTTATCATAAAATTGATGCATGCCCAAATGATTGAATTTTATATTGGAAAGACTATGAGTCTCATGAGCAATGTCCCAAATGTGGAGAATCTAGATGGACTACAAGGGAAAAGAGTGGGTATAAAAAAAAAAGATAGCCAAGAAGGTTCTTCGGCACTTTCCCTTAATTCCAAGGTTGAAAAGATTATATATGTGTAGCAAATTTTCAGCAAACATGAGATGGCATAGCGATGAACGGCAAGAAGATGGTTTATTGAGACATCCAGCTGATTCCCCTTGTTGGAAAGCTTTAGATGCCATAGATGAGTTTGGTTTAGAATCTCGCAATGTACGTTTAGGTTTGGCAAGTGATGGTTTCAATCCTTTTGGAACAATGAGTACGAGTCATAGTACATGGCCTGTGGTATTGACACCATACAACCTACCTCCATGGCAGTGTATGAAGCCACAAAATATTTTTGTATCTTTAATCATTCCTGGCCCTAATAGACCTGGAAATGATATTGATGTGTATCTTCAACCACTTGTAGAAGAATTGCAAATACTATGGCATGGAGTTGAAACATATGATGCTTCTAAAGGTGAAACCTTTTGTATGCGTGTTGCATTACTATGGACCATTAATGATTTTCCTGCATATGCTTATCTATCTGGTTGGAGCACCAAGGGTCGACTAGCTTGTCCTACATGTAATGTGGAGACAAGTTCACAATGGTTGAAAGCAAGTGGGAAGTTCTGTTACACAAATCATCGTCGATGGCTGAAAGAGGATCACAATTTTCATTCTTTAAAACGACGGTTTGATGGAAAAGAAGAAATGAGAAGTAGACCAATTTCATTGTCTGGGATTGATATATTGGAGTAGTTACATGGACTGACCTTTACTTTTGGCAAGGTTCCTAAAACTAAAAGAAAGATAAAGGGAAAACATAAGAAAGATACATCTATGAGTAACGTTGAAGGTCCTGCCAACTATTTATCATGGAAGAAAAAAAGTATCTTTTTTGAATTACCATATTGGAAGTTGTTACTTCTCCGACATAATCTTGATGTAATACATATTGAAAAAAAATATTTGTGATAGTATTGTTGGTACTCTTTTGGACATTGATGGAAAAACTAAGGATGGATTGAAAGCTCGTAATGATCTACAAGATTTGGGTATAAGGACTGCACTTCAGCCACAAACTTTGAGCTCTAATAGATTGTTGTTGTCGCCTGCCATGTTTACATTGAGCAACATTGAGAGACAAACCATTTGTAAAGTCTTTAAAAATGTGAAAGTTCTAGATGGTTATGCATCTAACATATTAAGGTATGTGAACCCCAACGATCGCAAGAAGATTTGGGGTTTGAAGAGTCACGATTGCCATGTGCTCATCCAACAATTACTTCCTGTGGCAATGAGGGGAGTGGCACAAAAGGAATTGAGGTCTGTAATTACTGATCTTTGTAATTTTTTTTCACAAGTATGTTCAAAGACATCATCTTCACATGATTTCTATACTTTACGGAAAGAAGTTGCAAACATTTTGTGTCGCTTGGAGATGATTTTCCTACTAAGTTTCTTTGATATCATGGCACATCTTCTCATCCACTTACCTGATGAAGCAAGACTTGCTAGCCCTGTACATTATAGGTGGATGTACCCCATTGAAAGGTATGTGTCTAGCCTAAATTTATAAAACATTTATTGCTATTAATAATCTGATTTTTGTCTAATATTAATTTGTTAGGTTTCTAGTGAGACGTAAGTCCTATGTTAGAAATAGGGCATGCCCAGAAGGTTCAATGGCCGAAGGCTATATCGTGGAGGAGACACTTACATTTTCTGCAAGGTATTTAGATGATGATGTTCAGACATGGCTTAATCAACCCTTAAGAAATGAAGATGATGGTAACATTCCAATTGAAAAGGGATGGGAGATATTTTCTGAAGGAGGCCGACCTTTAGGCGTTGTCACCAATTGTTATCTTAGTGATGAAGGGTTGAACTAAGCTCATCGATATGTCTTGTTCAATTGTGAGGCAATTGCTCCTTTTATCGAGTAAGTAAGATGGTCACTTGTATATTATATGTTTCCTAATTGTACATCTTTATATGTGTATCTCATAACAAGTGTTTTATATAGTATGCACCTTGGTTTTATACGGAGTCTAAGACCACAATCAACAGAAATGGAGATCGAGAGGTGTCATACATTAGAATTTCAGTAATGGTTTAAATTTAAAGTGAGTGATGTAGACCATTGTAATTTTAATATAGGTTTTCACCCACGTGTATTCATTTTCGTGATGATAACCCACATGCATCATGTTATGTAGGTTGACACTTTTCAAGCACAATGTGGAGATGAGTTGGATACAAATATACGTTGCATAAAAGATCGACCAATAAATATGGTGAAGAAGTTTGACTCTTGTTTAGTAAATGGGTTTCGCTTTCAAACTCAACATGTGGAACGACATAGGGTCACACAAAATAGTGGAGTTGTCATGTCTGGAAAAACCTCAAGTTTTTCAAGTTTAAAAGATAAATCTTCTATTCGAGGGGAAGTGACATATTACGACATTTTAGATGAAATTCTGGAGTTGAACTCTTATGCTACCAGAATAGTGTTACTCTTCAAATGTGACTAGGTGGATATTCAGCGAGGAGAGAGAGAAGAAGAAGACTTCATAATGGTCAACTTTAAATATAAGTTACATACAACTGAGCCATATATTTTAGCCTCTGAAGTTGAGCAAGTATGATACATAGATGATCCAAAAGAGCAAGGATGGTGTGTGGTGAGGAAGACAAAGCCAAGAAATTATTTTGATTTGCAAAATGAGGAGAGCATTGAGAATGATGTGGAAAACAAAATATTGGGCAGCGATGATGTTGATATTGATAATTTAGATGATATTCATGTTACACGGGAAAGGGTGGGAATTGATGGGCAAGAGATTTTTATTTGAAATGTTTATGTAATGGTTTTTTGAATACAATTCTGGTGATGATATTGATGTTATATGCTTTTAGTGGGAATTGATGGGCAAGAGATTTTTTTTTGAAATGCTTATGTAATGGTTTTTTTAATACAATTCTGGTGATGATATTGATGTTATATGCTTTCAGTGGGAATTGATGGGCAAGAGATTTTTTTTGAAATGCTTATGTAATGGTTTTTTGAATACAATTCTGGTGATGATATTGATGTTATATGCTTTCAGTTGGAATTGATGGGCAATAGATTTTTTTTTGAAATGTTTATGTAATGGTATTTTGAATACAATTCTGGTGATGATATTGATGTTATATGCTTTCAGTATTATTTAACTTGATCTTAACCATTATTCAAATTTGATCTCAATTTCAGATATTGCTGATAAAGAGACATGTAAGTCTTCTTTCTGTCTTCATGTTAATGTTGAGAAAGAGGATTAAATTGTGCCTATAATATTTAGTATCATATTGTTTGCATGTAACAGAGGGAGAAAAAGAAGTGTGGACTATGTAGAACCCATTGAAGGTGAAGATGATAAAAGTCAGAATGTAATGAAGACGAGCAAGCCTTCTGGCCCTATTGCAAGTGCAGATATTCTGAAGGCAAAGAAAAAAGACTTTCCAGAATGTTATGGGGTTTCAAAAGAAGATAGACAAAGCCAAGAAATTGGAGCAACTAGAGCATCTGAAAAATTAGATACAAATACCTTCCAACAACATATTGAGTGAGTTTCTAATTAATTTTTTTTAACTTGAAGCCCTTCCATTATAATTGATAGAATTTCTAACAATAAACAGAATTGTAGTTATCTATGGAGTATTCTTTCAGCTAAGCATTTGAAAAACTATGACTGTTGGGATTGTTTATGGTTTCCATATTATAAGTCCAATGCTTCTCAACGGAAAAAGATGCTGACATGGGTCAAAGATAAAGAGGTATTTCTAAAGAAGTACTCATTCGTGCCGATATGCATGTGGTAAGTTGTTAAAAAAAAGCATGTCTTTACAAATGTTTCTATAAAAAGATAGGCCTTAGAATTTGTCTGTTATGTAGGGGGCATTGGAGCCTTGTGATTTTGTGTCATGAGGAAGAAGATGATTTGCCATTCATCATGCTTCTTGATTCCCTCCATAGTATTGATCCAACAAAACTTGTTCGCCAATTCAAAGGTTGGTGCTACATTAGTTCTATGATTCATAGGTAATATATTGGTTCCCTATCTCTAATATATTGACTCATTTTTTTTTAGATTTTTGAAGGACATATATGCTACAAAGAACAAGACAGAGATTGCTGATGCAATGTCTTCTATAGATATTTCAATTCTATCGATAAATGATTAGAGACATATATGCTACATGATCTAACTGCTATTTTATATTCTTGGAACTTGTTTATATGTCAATTTTTTTTTCATAGGTTCCACAACAAACCAATGGCACTGAGTGTGGGTTTTCTGTATTATACTACATCTACCATTTCATACAGAATGATCCACCCTCATTTTCCTTGGATGATTACCCATCTTTTGTGAGTTATGCTCCTCTTTCAAATTATATGTCTTGATTTTTCATCCAACATACTAATGGAGTATAATTTTTTCAGCTTACATGTGATTGGTTCAGTAGAGCAGAATTTGAGAAATTTGTAGATGACTTGATCTTAAGAAAAATAGAGGTGCAAGAGGTGGTGGTGGAAGTTTCTAAAAAGAAGCATAGAGGACCAACAAAACTAAGTTCTGTGCATGGTTTAGATAATGGTAAACGAATTGTTGTCCAGATAAATGAACTTGGACAACCAGTTGGAGAGGGTGTCCATTCTTTGAAATTATTTTTAGGAACAATTGCCCGTCTTGGTGATAAAATGTCAATTGATACTCCAACTTGGAGGGCAATGTCTGCCATCCATAAGGATGATGTGTGGGAGTATGTCCAGGTGATTTCTAGAATACATATGTTTCTTTTCTATGTTCAATCTATTATATATTAATTATATGAGTATGTGTTGTAGAGAAAATATGATATTCCAGCATATTTGAAGGAGTGGGTGATGAAGGACTTGGATCAAAAGTGGAGGTCTTGAAAATATGAATTGAGAAACAAATACTTCAACCCAACTTTGAAGCAAATTGAACAACAAATACCACCTGATCCAAGAGTTAATGTGGAACAATGGAAAGGAGTTGTTCAAACATGGTCTTCTAATAGTTGGAAAGTAAAATACTTAAAGATGTTTTTCTTATAGAAGGTAAATTTAATTTTTGCTGTAGACATGTTCATGATGTTTTTTTTTTCTAAGAGTTATGTCTGTGTTTTATAGAGGTATAGTGACATAAACAAGAGAAGTAAAAGTCATCATAAGTATTTTCATTGTGCTGGGACAAAGAGCTTTGCAGACATCAATGAGGAGGAGGTAATCCAAACCTTATTTTTTTTGCTAAGTCTTATCTCTGGGTTTTCTATTCTCATTTTTTTCTAACACTTTTTCATAGGTTCTCATTTTTTTTCTATTCTACAATTTGTCTTCTAGTTTGTAAAAAATGGAGTGAAACTTGATCGCGGGGACCTATTTATAAGGACCCGTGTGAAAAAAAGTGGGCAACCTGTTAATGAAGAGACTGCTGCAATGATTGTATGACATAGATTGTTAGTTGTTTTCCAATTTTATGTTATGTCTACTATGTGTTTATTTTATTAATACTATATATGTGTTTATTGTAGACAAAACTTCAGGAAGTAAAAATCACACAACCATCATCATCCTCAAGTTCATCAATTGCAACTGCAGATGATATTTACTCACAAGTATTTGGGAAAGATAGGCCTGGCCGAGTACGTGGAGTGGGCACAGGCCCAGCACCAACAAGTTTGTGGGGTACTTCAAGCCAATGTCAAGCCCAATTAAGAGCAGAAAATGCTCAACTCAATGCTATGGTTAAAGAATTGGCAGAGAGATTGGGTAAAGTTGAGTCTATCGTTGTTGAGGTAATTCTAAAACATTTTCATTTCATCCATGTAAAATGTGATTAGCAAGTACTTTAGATGGATTTGCATAATACTTTTCAGTTGGCTTTCTGGGCATGTCCCTGTTGTCCTGACGTGTCCCATTTGTCCTGTGTATGCCTTTCTTAAAGTTTAAGAAGGATGAAGTGATATCTGTTGGCCCTCAGGCCTTGGATCTGAGGTGGCCATTTGGTGAAATAGATGTTCTTAATGAAAATGCTGACTCTGTGGAAACTAAAAGTCTGTAACTTTTGAGTAATATCTGTTGGCCCTGGATCTGAGTTTCCCATTTTGGGAGAAAAATGAAGTGATATCTGTTGGCCATCAGGCCTTGGATCACCAGGCAATCCTGTTTCTATTTTCCTGGATATTACATAATGTTATTTCTGTCAGATTAACATGTATCAGTGACAGTTTTGTTTTTCCTTCATGTTTTGTCCATAGGTTATGGACTTTTACCCGATTCATCATCATGATGTGTAGAGACATTGTATGTTGACCGGATAAGCCCAGCTAGAACAATGGTGCTGGATTACCTGATTATTCTGGTGTTCTTGCTTTTGATAAAGCCTGGCTTAGCTGTTGGACACTTCCTTTGCTCACTTCATCAACTTGGGCAGGAGCTGATTACAATGAACATACATTTGCAGCACTCTCACTTATTTAACACTAATACATTTGCAGTAGTAGAAATAAACTTCTGGCTTGTGCTTATGAAGTCTTCTTTGTGAAATAATTTTTTTTTTACTAGTCTTCTTCTTCTTTCTTGACAGTCAAAATAGGTAGAAAGTACTCCCAATATGGAAAGATGTGTGCAATCATCTGCAAGTGTAATAGAACCTAAAGGAAAAGAGGTAAATATGTTCATATCTCATTATGTTCTATATTCTCATTAGAAACTCAATTGTGTCTTGATGTGTGATCTATAAAATGAATTGAATAACAGAGTTTGATGTTGGGCAAGAAAGTGAAGTTGTGTGACATGGAAGGACACCCGGTAGCCAATGCCATAATCATGTCGTTAGATAAATCTAAGATGGTTATCGGTAAGAGTTTGGGCGAGGAGTATTATGAGGTAGCTATTTTGTTTGCTTACAAACCCAATGCACCTCTATTTGTGAAAGATAATGAACGAAAAACTGTTCAAGATGCTGTTGGAAGTCACATTGTGTGGTTCAGAGACTTTGTAAGTTTATGCCACCTGAAGTTTTATTTTATAGAATTATTTTGGAAAATAAATGAACTTGTTTATATGTATACTAATTGAATGATTTTTATTTTGCAGGTTGAGTTAGATGACACATGAAGTTTTTATTGTGCCAACAGAACAGCTCTTCTCCCTTAAGAACATTGTCCACTCTCACCTTATGAAACAATTATGGTCATTGGATTTATGTTATGGCCAAAACAATTATGATTGTCTTATCCTCAAGACAAATAGTGATTTGTATGTGATGTTTAAATTTTATGTTGTACATTTGTGATGTGATATAAATCAGTGCTATATGCACTTGTTTTGGCGGTGTAATTATGTGAATGTTTCTTTTCAAACAGTGTAAGTTGTGTAATGTAAATAGATTGATGATGTGCAAAAAATGTGGTGTGTATGTATGTAAATATGCAGGTTGTGTGCTATGTGTGTGGATGTATGTAAATATGTAGGTTATATTTTTAGTCAAATTATGGATTATATATATTTGCACTGGGACTTTTCTTACGGTTCAGAGATGCATAACTACAGATAATAGCTACGGTTTCTAAGGTAGTGATTAATTTTCGTATGTCATCTTTTGTTGGGATATTTCTTATGGTCTTTCATATGTATACTTACGCTTTATAAAAGTAGGCCACGTCTATATTATTACGGTTTATAAACGAATGTATTTATTACGTATTGTAACCGTAAGTAAGGCTATACCCACGCTTGCTGTAGTTACGAAAACGAACCGTAGGAAGTTTCGTAAGTATACGTCTGTTCTTACGGTTTTGACACTTACACTTACAATTTTCTGACGTAAGTGTTGCCCACTTTTGTTGTAGTGTATAATAGTAGTTTGCTGCACAAGCCCAGGAGATACTGAATTTTTTCCTGCCATGCAATTCAATGCTCAAGCTCCTAGAGACCTCTGGTCAATCCAATGGATTATCTAACTATTCATTTTTTGGGTGGAAATTAATCCTCGTATGGCAATAACTTTGGACAATTTATGTAACAACTTAGGAATATAAAATTAAAATACTTCCTTGTTGGGCATATGCTAGGATCTTATATGTTTATCTTACAACATCCATCCTTAGACTGAGTACAAAAGATTTTATTATTTTTAATCAATTACCCACCTACTAGGTTATTCACAAGCGTCTTCAATCACCACTGCAATTGTGTGTGTAAAAGGCCACTAGTAATATCTAATGTCAGTTTCCTCAGTATCAATATATATTGTTAATAATTTGTACTCGTGTGCCCTTTACTACCTTGAGAAGCTTACATATATAAACATAATAATGGATGAGTAGATTAGAATATGGAGTACATAGCTTTTATTTTATTTTGTGCTTAATAAATATTATTTTTCTTTATAATGATTGTTCAATTTTAGATTCAAATAACTTTCTCTAATGTCTGTGTTTCAATGAACTTTGTCTTCTAAGAAGAGTTTTTGTGTATCTTGAAATCATGTACTTGATCATTGTGTCTTCGTTTCAATGAATTATACACCCTCTCCAATCATCCTACCTAGAAATTAACCTCATATTATGGTCTCTTCTTTTTATTTTTAAGTTATTGGTGAGCATTTATTGCTTTGATCTTTGCATATTATCATATTGACATTTTCATTCTTTATCAGATTTTTTTTAGTATACTAATCTATTTTATTTTTCATTTTTAAAGATAGAGTTTAATTACCTTGCTGATAAGAGTTGGATGTATAAGTACAAGAGCAAGCATGATCGAGTGAACCCACATTTTTTGTCTAGAGTTGAATGTTTCATGCAATTTGCATTAAGAGATATGGATGTTAATGAAAGCTTAAAGATGAAATGCCCATGCATGAAGTGTGAAAATAAATTTTACCGTGATAAAGAAATTGTTCATTTCCATATTATTAGAGAGGGATTCACTCAGGGATATACTACATGGCATTTTCATGGAATGTCTCATAAGAGGTCTTGAGAGGAGGATAATACAACCACTGGCTCAGCAGATGACATGGTTGGAATGCTGAATGATGCTTTTATAGGGCAACCCGTTAATGATGATGTAGAAAGAGGAGAATGCAATGAAGAGGTAGACAAATTCAATCAATTTATGGAGGAAGCTAAGAAACCTCTTTATATAGGTTGCACTAGATATTCCAAACTTTCTTTCATAGTGAGTTTGTTACAGTTGAAATATCTGCACAAATGGAGCAACAAGTCTTTTTTTTGCTATGCTTGCATTGTTTAAAGATGCATTACCTGATGGTAATACACTTTCCAATAGTTGGTATGTATCTAAAAAAAGATGTCTGAGTTGGGTTTGAGTTGCAAGAAAATACATGCATGTCTAAATAAATGTGTGCTATTTCAAAATTAGTATGAGAATCTTAACCAATGCCCAAAGTGCAATGCTTCAAGATGGAAGGAGAGAGCCAGCAAAAGAACAAGAACGAATAACATGCCTGTGAAGGTTCTTCGTCACTTTCCATTAATACCAAGGCTTCAAAGATTGTTCATGTCTAATAAAACTGCAGACTTGATGACATGACATTATACTGCTCTAAGAGATGAAGATGAAAAAATGAGTCATCCTAAAGACTCTATTGCTTGAAAAGATTTTGATCTTAAACATCCAACCTTTAGCAGAGAACCTCGTAATATTAGACTTGGATTTGCTAGTGATGGTTTCAGTCCATTTAAAATAGCAACAGGTAGTAGCCGAAGTACATGATTAGATCCTCATAATATTAAACTTGGACTTTAGCATGCTTAGATATCTGTCCCAGTTGAAAGAATATTTTGTTGTTGTTCTTTAGTTAATGTGCACTATTTGTCTCTCATTATGTGCCAGAGTTTGCATCTCGTGTTCTCACATAACTGCTGCTCATGCACAGGATGACATAACTTTGGTGTTTTCCTCTTAATAGTTGTGTTCTGTAGAGAGCTCGACGGGGACTCTTTATAATCTATTTTGTTGTTCAATAGACACTGTTCTTACATCAACGGAGGTGAGCAGAGCTTTTTCTGTGTTTCCTACAATTGACTCTGCTACTTGTTTATAAGTTCAAACAATCTTGATTTTGTTAGAAATAACTTGTAATGGCTAAGTATGCATTCTTTTACCCTTTTTATTTCCAGTTTCTTAATTTTTTTTTGTAACGCCCCGACGCGGAATATCGGAGCGATATTATAGTTATTAAATAATACAGAGCTAGAAATAAATGACAAACCATTGCACAATTGAATAACACCAAATAAACTTCAATTCCATTAATATTCCATCAACGTCATGACCTAACTATTACATCATCTGACCAGAGCCATAACTAGGGCCTAGAGTACTTTATAGAAAAACCAAACTAATACATCATAACTATCTGAGTCATTCTAAACTAACTATCTACTAAAGCAGTGGTTGCTGAAAATGGTCACTCCTGAGCATCCTCCTCAGTCATATCCTTGTGAGTGTGGTCATCATCAAACTCACCTAAAACACATTAAATAAATATGCAAGATGAGCGAATAACGCCCAGTAGGACTTAATATCTCATGAACACAAGCATGGTTTAAATAATTAACGTTTTAATGGCAGGTTAACTAAAGAGCATAGTCACGTAGAGCGAGTAACGATAACGAGAGAACAATAGCATCTGGCACGGGGAAAATAGCACATTGAGAACGATAATAGAATGGCCATGTAACGATATAACATGTAAATTGCATAACGGTGCACTGGCAAAGATAAGGATATCACTTGTATGGATAACACTTTGATTGTCATAGATTAATCTAGATAGTAAGCTGGCACTGGATGCATGTCGTAACACATCCTTGATCATTTTAACTCCCATAGGCACTAGCACTTTTCGGGCGCTCCTCCCAGGACCTGATCGAGCCCCATTGCACTAGCATTAGTCATTTCTTTATCTTAGACAATCACAAGAATGTCCAATAGAGTATCAAGAAATAGATGAGAGTAGTAGACGAGATAGACGAGAGTGTAGAGAGAATGTGAACAGATGAGAGGATATAGATAGTAGATGAGATAGGGATAATATCGTAAAATGTGATAAACAACGATAGTCACAGTTGCTCGGTACAAGATCTTGTACCGACAGTCCAGTAGAAATCATCACCGTCCATTAGCCCGTGCTATGAACACAGGATAGATGGTCCGGCATGATCGCAAGATTAGAAGAGAACACACTAAAGCCATGGATCGTACTGATCCCTAAGGTGTAACATGTTTTAGGGTACAACCAGCTCGTCGGAAATGGACGTGCGCCAAAGCCAAGAAGACTTACGGAGGCCTTGACAAGAAGTCCCTGGCCCAGTCGAGAGTATTCCCGATGGAGAGGTGGTCTAAGTCAAGAGAAAGTGTATAGAAAACTGGTCCGTCGTGCCTCGAGTGCTCGAAGGCCGAGGGAAAACGATAACGGTATTCCAAATGCACGTATAAAATGAAGACAATTATATTTAATTAAATAGGGAATTTAGTCATTTATTTCGCTAATTTACCAGATACATTATTGCATAAATTATTAGGGTCAAATGGCAAGTAATAATGTTATGTATGTGTAAGTGTAAAGAAATCATGAGATTATGATAAATCGTGCAAATGGCTTTTAATTACTAAGAAATTATTTAATTAATTTCAATTAATAACATTCAAGTAAAGAATAGTCTTAATAGTGTATGATTTAGCTCAAACAAGGGTTAAATGGTAAATAGAACAGGGGTATAACTGCAATTATTAGGTGCTGGCCAAAATTTTAAAATCACGGCGGGGGAGCCCATCGCGATTCAGATCACGATGGGGCGACCGGGCGCGTCAGGTGAACCAGATGGTCTGGCCTAGTCCGGGGGTGGATAACGCGACGGCTTAGGCCGCTGCATTCTTAACGCGACGTGCCTATAGGGCGCGACCCGACTGATATTGCGGCGGGCCGCGTCGTCGCGGTATCAGAAGGGTCTGGCCCCTTTTCCCTTTTTCCTAGGGTGATTCCTGTTTAATATAGGGTACTTGTAAATTCCATATAAAATCACACGGTCGTCCAAAAATCACGAACTTTAAATGAAAGTAGACACATAGATCTATCAACTTGCACGATTAATTTGAAAATAGACAAGGTTTAGGCATGCTTTGATCAAGTAACATTTTTGTGACCTAAACATGTACAGACAGGGTTCAACGAATTAATTAGAGATGAATACATGATGAAAATTAGACAAACCAGGGGCGTTTGAAAGCTAACATGATGTAGTATTTATGAGAAGTTTCTCATGGCGTGGAATCAAGTATGCCCAAGGTTTGAAAGCAGACATGAAGGGTCGGGTACATGGAATTGATGGGGATTCAAAGAATTAATTCTCCCTCATGGGAGATCGAAATAGAGTGAAACAAGAGGGCTTTTGCTCGGAACATGAAGTCTTCCTAGGATAATTTTTACACGGATTTGGCTTGAGAGATTGCCTACCTTTTTCCTGGAGTAATGAAGAATCCTAATTTGAAGACGAGAAATGATGAAGAAAACTGAACTCCAGCCCTTCTCCTCCAAGCTTCTCGTCCCAAAACCGCCTTCCCTTTGTCCTCTAGAGTTCCCACTACGGTTTAGGGTTGGATGGGAACGAAAATGGAGTGTTTTGATGGCTAATGGAGTCCATAATCACCTAAAACTCTTCTCTTCTCCTCTAACTCTGAAAATAACTAATTATCTCCTATTTCCTATTAATTATCCGCCTAATTAGGATGAGGATGAGGCCTAATCTCGTGGCTAAAGGGTTAGGATGGGCTAAGGGCTCTTGTTTTAGATAAATACAAGTTATTTAGTGTTTATCCTAGCCTTTTACTATTTACTAAATAATTAAATCCAAAATTGGGATTTTTAACTCCCATCCAATAATGGGCTCCACTATATTGGGCCCATTATTTTGTAATTGAGCCAATTACACAACCCATTAGGGTTTTAACTTATTGGGTTTGCTTAATTTCCCTTTTTATTTCACTTATTTCTCATTTATGTAAATTAAATCTATTTACCTCATTTATTTAAAATAAAAATTTTATTTTTATTTGGATTTTAAAAATCGAGGGTACTACATCCTCCCCCTCTTAAAAAGAATTTGAATCCCAAATTCATATGATTGCGAGAGGAAGAGTGACTCACTGGATAACTTCGGATAGTTCCGTCACATGGTGGCTTCGGATTCCCACGTGGCTTCTTCGACTTTGTGATTTCTCCACAGTGTCTTGACCACGGGTATGGATTGATTCCGAAGCTGTTGCATCTTCTTGTCCAAGATCTTCACTGGCCTTTCTTCATAGGTCATGTCCTTGTTCAAAATGATATCATCATAGCTGATTACGTATGACGAATCATACACGTACTTCCTCAGCATTGACACATGGAAAACATTCCAGCCGATACACTACCTCGCCAACTCGCTCCAACACTTCAAATGGACCTATGAATCTTGGTCTCAACGTGCCTTTCATCCCAAACCTTTCAAATCCTCTGCTCGGGGATACTTTCAGCATTACATGATCTCTAGTTTGAAATTCTAAATCTTTTCTTCTCTTATCAGCATAGCGCTCTTCTGCCTAGACTGAGCTATCTTAATCCTGTCTCTGATAATCTGTATATTCCTCCTAGTGCTCTGCACCATGTCTGGTCCTAGCCATTGCTGTTCTCCTACCTCATTCCAGCACACAAGTGATCTGCAACTTCTTCCGTACAGTGCTTCAAAAGGTGCCATTTTAATGCTCGCATGATAGCTGTTGTTGTAGGCAAATTCGATTAGGGAAAGTTGCTCATTCTAATACCCTTCAAAATCTGTAGTGCAGGCATGAAGCATATCTTCTACTATCTGATTTGTCATTTCTGTCTGTCCATCCGTCTGTGGGTGGAAAGCAGTACTGAAACTTAACTTGGTTCCCAATGCCGTCTGAAGTCCCTTCCAGAATCTAGAAGTGAATATGGGATCACGGTCTGAGACAATGGATACTGGGACTCCATCCAATCTTACTATCTCCTTTACATAGAGGGTTGCTAACACATCGACACTCCAGGTGCTCTTAATGGCAAGAAAATGTGTGGACTTAGTCAAACGGTCCACAATGACCCAGATAGCATCAAGTCCATCACGAGTTCAGGGTAAACCCATGATGAAATCCATTCCAATACTTTCCCACTTCCATTCGGGTATGTCCAGGGGTCTGAGTACACCCGTAGGACGACGGTGTTCTACTTTTACCTGTTGACAGGTGAGGCAGTGTGCGGCATGCTCAGCCACCTCACGCTTCATGTTTGACCACCAAAATGACCTTTTCATGTCTTGGTACATCTTGGTTGTGCCTGGGTGAATTGTGTACTTGGTCTTGCGGGCTTCATCCATTAACTTTGTCTTCAATTCTTCATTGTCAGGCACACAAGTCCTGGCGTGGAATAATATTCTCCCATCCTCAGTGATGGAGAAATTTGGCTTGTCAGCTATGGTCTCTCTAATCTGGACTAGGAATGAATCATTTGTTTGTTGCTCTATGATCTCGACAAAGATGTCGGGTTGAGCTCTAAGATTAGCCACTAACATCTTATCACTTCTTTCCTCAATATTCAGATTCAAACTAGCAAACTGTTCCAATAGTTGCATTTCGCCCATGACTAGACAGGATAAAGAAGCTACTGGCTTCCTACTGAGTGCATCAGCTACTGCATTACCTTTGCCTGGGTGGTATTGGATATTGAAATCAAAGTCCTTCAAGTACTCCAGCCATCTCCGTTGTCACATATTGAGCTCCTTATGAGAAAATAAGTACTTCAAGCTCTTGTGGTCGGAGTAGACAATAAATTGTTCCCCGTATAGGTAATGTCTCTAGATCTTGAGTGCAAATACCACAATAGCTAGCTCTAAATCATGGACAGGATAATGGACTTCATGTGGCTTCAACTTCCTTGAAGAATATGCTATCACCTTTTCGTTCTGCATTAATACGTAGCCTAGACCGATTCCAGATGCATCAGTGTAGATTGAGAATCCTTTGCTCTCGACTGGTAATGCTAGGACAAGTGCAGATGTAAGCAATTGCTTCAGTGTCTAGAAGCTCTTCTCACATTCCTTGCTCCAGACATAAGGGTTATCTTTCCGCGTAAGACGAGTAAGAGGCACAGCTATCTTAGAGAAGTCTTTTATGAACCGTCTGTAGAAACCAGCCAATCCAAGAAAGCTTCTTATCTCTATGACATTGGTCGGCCTTTCCCAGTTGAGCACGGCTTCTACCTTGGAAGGATCGACAACGATACCATCCTTGGAAATAACATGGCCTAGAAACGACACCTCCTCGAGTCAGAATTCACATTTGCTCAATTTGGCGTAGAGTTAGTTGTCCCGCAAGATCTGCAGAGCGATCCTCAGATGCTCCTCATGTTCTTCCTTGGTCTTGGAGTATATGAGAATAACATCAATAAAGACCACGATGAACTTGTCGAGGTAGGGCCGATAGATGTTGTTCATTAGTTGCATAAAAGCTGCAGGAGCATTGGTTAGTCCAAAAGGCATGACTACAAATTCGTAATGACTGTACCTACTCCTGAAAGTCGTCTTGTAAATATCCGCATCTTTAATCCTCATCTGATGATATCCCGATCTAAGGTCAATTTTAGAAAAATACTTGGCTCCTGATATCTGATCAAATAATTCATCGACACGAGGCAGAGGGTACTTGTTCTTGATAGTAAGATTATTCAGCTGCCTGTAGTCGATGCATAATCTCATGGGTCCGTCCTTCTTCTTGACGAACAACACTGGTGCTCCCCAAGGAGAAGTACTCGATCTGATAAACCCTTTCTCCAGCAGTTCCATCAATTGCTCCTTTAATTCTTTCAATTCAGAGGGGGACATCTTGTAGGGTTGCCGTGAAACTGGTGCAGCTCCAGGTATGAGATCAATTGAGAAAGTCACATCTCTCTCAGGTGGAATGCCTGGTAGCTCATCGGGAAACACATCGGGATATTCTTGTACTATATGAATGTCTGATATTTTAATTGCTTTCTTTTCAACCACAATTGCGGCAAGAAATGCCACACAACCCTTTCTTATCATGTTTTGTACCTTAATAGCAGAGACGAGAGACAAGTGCCTCTTGTGTCTACGTCCTGTGAAGGTCAGCTTAGGGAATTCACTAAAAGTAATCTTCACTCTTCTACAATCTACACAAGCCCCATAAGTAGATAGCCAATCGGCTCCCAATATAACATCGTAACCCTCCATGGGCATACAATTCAGGTCGGCTCTAAGGTTGAGTTCCCCAATCTTAACATCAGCTAACGGAAAGTATTTGTTGAGTTGAGCCTTTTCTCCCAATGGTGTTGTGACAGGCAATTCAAATTGCATAGATGCAGGTTTTTCATTTAATGTATCAGTAAATGCTTGTGATATGAACAAATGCACTGCGCTAGTATCAAACAAAACAAATGCTGATTGAGAAAAGACTGGTAGTGTACCTTCCACCACTCCACCTTCCTCGGTGGTGTCCACTTCTTGCAGAGCCTACAGTCGGCCTGGCTTCTTTTGTCCCATCGGATGCTTCTCATTTTCCTTCAGGAATGGACATTCAGGAATCCGATGATCTTGGCTCCCATAACGAAGGCATGTACCTGCCTTCCTCCAACACTCTTTTGCAGTGTGGCCCAGCTTGTCACAGTGTTTACATCTGGGCTTGTTTGGGGCATTAGGAGTGGGGACTTTGGGCTTTCGCTCCTGGCTTGGCCCATCAGTGATACTTAACGGCCTTTTCTTGCCGTTAGCAGGCTTGTTCGGCGCTCCGGAAGTCTTCTCCTTCTTGACCATTCTGCCCTTGATGCGCTCGGTGAGTTCAGTCGCATCCTCCTAGCATTGTGCTCTCCTGACCATCTCCGGATAAGTCTGAATATCAAATGGTGCCAGTTGAGTGATATATGCGGGTCTCAGCCCATTAAGGAAGTGCTTTGCCTTCATTCTTTCCGTGTTAATCAGATGATTGGTGTAACAAGCCAATCGGGAAAACAGAGCCTCATACTCAGCAACGATTAGGTTCCTCTGCTTCAGAGCTACGAACTCAGCGGCTTTCTTTTCTTGAACCCGTTCAAAAAAGTACTTGGAGTTGAAGTGCTCCTTGAACTCATTCCAGGTAAATTGTGCATCTGCCCTGGTGGCATCGATGGATTCCCACCACGCACGAGCGTCCCTTTCTAACTGGAAGGTTGCTAGTAGTAGCTTATCACCATCTGCACATTGCATAACGCGGAAGATGCGCTTAGTCTCCTTGAGCCAATTTTCCGCCTCATTAGGATCTGTGGTTCCACTAAATCCGGGTGGATTCAGATTGCAGAAATTTCTGTGTAGTTTTCCAGCTCCTCGGTTATTATTGTTGTTAGCTCCAGCAGCCCCTGCGTGAGCTGCGGAATAGTCTGCTGCATGTCACAGAGTTGTGCACGCTCCACTGCCATTGTTGTGGTTCAAGTTCCTTCAAAAGAGAATGTTTTAATGTAAGTTACTGAGTTGGCATTAAGTTGGGCGTGTGTGAATTCATTTTTATCTTATTACCCTTGGTTCTACCCATCTCACATAGGTACGGAATTTAGACTCTAAGTCGAGACAGGTCAAACCTAGATCATCCTATACTTAAGAATAACCTAGGCTCTGATACCACAAAACTGTAACGCCCCGACACGGAATATCGGAGTGATATTACAGTTATTAAATAGTACAGAGCGAGAAATAAATGACAAACTATTGCACAATTGAATAACACCAAATAAACTTCAATTCCATTAATATTCCATCAACGTCATGACCTAACTATTACATCATCTGACCAGAGCCATAACTAGGGCCCAAAGTACTTTATTGAAAAACCAAACTAATACATCATAACTATCTGACTCATTCTAAACTAACTATCTACTAAAGCAGTGGTTGCTGTAAATGGTCACTCCTGAGCATCCTCCTCAGTCCCATCCTCGTGAGTGTGGTCATCGTCAAATTCATCTGAAACACATTAAATAAATATGCAAGATGAGCGAATAACGCCCAGTAGGACTTAATATCTCATGAACACAAGCATGGTTTAAATAATTAACGTTTTAATGGCAGGTTAACTAAAGAGCATAGTCACGTAGAGCGAGTAACGATAACGAGAGAACAATAGCATCTGGCACGGGGAAAATAGCACATTGAGAACGATAATAGAATGGCCATGTAACGATATAACATGTAAATTGCACAACGGTGCACTGGTAAAGATAATGATAGCACTTGTATGGATAGCACTTTGATTGTCATATATTAATCTAGATAGTAAGCTGGCACTGGATGCATGCCGTAACACATCCTTGATCATTTTAACTCCCATGGAAACAAGCACTTTTCGGGCGCTCCTCCCAGGACCTGATCGGGCCCCATTGCACTGTCATTAGTCATTTCTTTATCTTAGACAATCACAAGAATGGCCAATAGAGTATCAAGAAATAGATGAGAGTAGTAGACGAGATAGACGAGAGTGTAGAGAGAACGTGAACAGATGAGAGGATATAGATAGTAGATGAGATAGGGACAATATCATAAAACGGGATAAACAACGATAGTCACAGTTGCTCAGCACAAGATCGTATACCGGCAGTCTGGTAGAAATCATCACCGCCTATTAGTCGTGCTATGAACACAGGCTAGATGGTCCGGCATGATCGCAAGATAAGAAGAGAACACACTAAGGCCATGGATCGTACTGATCCCTAAGGTGTAATGGGTTTTAGGGTACAACCAGCTTGTCGGCAATGGACGTGCGCCAAAGCCAAGAAGACTTACGGAGGCCTTGACAAGGAGTCCCTGGCCCAGTCGAGAGTATTCCTGATGGAGAGGTGGTCCAAGTCAAGAGAAAGTGTATAGAAAACTGGTCCGTCGTGCCTCAAGTGCTCGAAGGCCGAGGGAAAATGATAACGATATTCCAAACACACGTATAAAATGAAGACAATTATATTTAATTAAATACGGAGTTTAGTCATTTATTTTACTAATTTACCAGATACATTATTGCATAAATTATTAGGGTCAAATGGCAAGTAATCATGTTATGTATGTGTAAGTGTAAAGAAATCATGAGATTATGATAAATCGTGCAAATGGCTTTTAATTACTAAGAAATTATTTAATTAATGTCAATTAATAACATTCAGGTAAAGAATAGTCTTAATAGTGTATGATTTAGCTCAAACAAGGGTTAAATGGTAAATAGAATAGGGGTATAATTGCAATTATCAGGTGCTGGCTGAAATTTTTAAATCGCGGCAGGGGAGCCCGTCACGATTCAGATCGCGACGGGGCGGCCGGGCGCGTCAGGTGAAACGGCCAGTCTGGCCTGGTCCGGGGGTGGATAATGCGACGACATAGGCCTCTGTATTCTTAACGCGACGTGTCTACAGGGCGTGACCTGGCTGATATCGCGGCGGGTCTCGCTGTCGCGATATCAGATGGGTCCGGCCCCTTTTCCCTTTTTCCCAGGGCGATTCCTGTTTAATACAGGGTACTTTTAAATTCTATATAAAATCACACCGTCATCCAAAAATCACGAAACTAGCTTTAAACGAAAGTAGACACATAGATCTATCAACATACACGATTAATTTGAAAATAGACAAGGTTTAGACATGCTTTGATCAAATGACATTTCAATGACCTAAACATATGCAGACAGGGTTCAACGAATTAATTAGAGATGAATATATGATGAATATTAGAGAAACTAGGGGCGTTTGAAAGCTAACATGATGTAGTATTTATGAGAATTTTCTCATGGCATGGAATCATGTATGCCCGAGGTTTGAAAGCAGACATGAAGGGTCGGGTACATGGAACTAACAAGGATTCAAAGAATTAATTTTCCATCATGGGAGATCGAAATAGAGCGAAACAAGAGGGCTTTTGCTCTGGAACATGAAGTCTTCCTAGGGTAATTTTTACACGGATTTGGCATGAGAGATTGCCTACCTTTTTCGCGGAGTAATGAAGAACTCTAATTTGAAGATTAGAAATGATGAAGAAAACCGAACTCCAGCCCTTCTCCTCCAAGCTTCTCGTCCCAAAATCGTCTTCCCTTCATCCTCTAGAGTTCCCACTGCGATTTAGGGTTGGATGGGAACGGAAATAGAGTGTTTTGATGGCTAATGGAGTCCATAATCACCTAAAACTCTTCTCTTCTCCTCTAACTCCGAAAATAGCTAATTATCTCCTATTTCCTAATAATTATCCACCTAATTAGGATGAGGATGAGACCTAATCTCATGGCCAAAGGGTTAGGATGGGCTAAGGGCTCTTGTTTTAGATAAATACAAGTTATTTAGTGTTTATCCACTACAGGAGGACCAACATTTAGCAATGATTATATGTCCGCGGCTGACATTTCAAGGACAAAAGCGATATAAGGCAGCGACTACTGATGACCGCTGCCATAGAACGGTTTTGTCCGCGGTTTGTTGTAGGCGCTGATAAAAGTGCAGCATACGTCAGCGGCTAAAACGTCACCGCGGACAAATGTTGGGTTAAGGCCGCGGCTTTCACTAACCGCGGACATATATCCTTCCGCGGCTATGGCAACCGCGGACATATGTATGTTATGTCTGCGATTCTACAAACCGCTGACATATATATATTAGTCAGCGGCAAATAACCGCTGACAAATATAAAAATATTATTTTATTTATTTTTAAATAAAAAAACTTCTAATCAGACATATCTAGAACATATACATTTTTTAATAATAAGTTATTTTAGTTTAGTGATTGATATATACATATGTTATTTATACTTGAAATATATATGTATATTTGTGCTAGGAGAGACTTTGTGCACTTGTGCAAAGTGCATAAGTGTCACATGGACATTTTGCCTATGTGGCACCATGCACATGTGTTTTTTGCCCATGTGGCACAAAAAAAAACCCATGTAGATTGCACTTGTGCAAAGTGCATAAGTGTCACATGGTCATTTTGCCCATGTGGCACCATGTACATGTGTTTTTTGCCCATGTGGTACAAAAAAAACCCATGTGGGGATTGCACTTGTGCACTTGTGCAAAGTGCATAAGTGTCACATGGTCATTTTGCCCATGTGGCACCATGCACATGTGCTTTTTGTCCATGTGGCACTAAAAAAAATTGCACTTGTGCACTTGTGCAAAGTGCATAAGTGTCACATGGTCATTTTGCCCATGTGGCACCATGCAAATGTGTTTTTTACCCATGTGGCACCAAAAAAAACTCATGTGGATTGCACTTGTGCACTTGTGCAAAGTGCATAAGTGTCACATGGTCATTTTGCCCATGTGGCACCTGTGCTTTTTGTCCATATGGCACCAAAAAAAATCCATGTGGATTTCACTTGTGCACTTTGCACAAGTGCAATAAGCTTTTGTCTATATATATAGTTGTAATATTGTCAAATATAAATATATTATACACAAATTTAGTGAACATATATATATATATATATATGTATATACATATGATTAAATCTAATATGTAGAACCTGAGAAGATTATGGATGAACAAGATTGATACTATTGCTACCTCTTATATAGAGATTTGATATCTTCAACTGGAAGTAAATGGTCCAAGAAAATATCCTGGCTGTCCTGGATGTCAACACTCTGAAGCTCAAAATCTCTGCACCCAAATGCTCACTCCATTCAAACCCACATTTTTTAAATGAGCTCTTTTCTGAAGTAGGTATGGTGATATCTCTCTTCAGGAGAATCAACAGCAACCAACCTATAGGTGTAAACTTTCTTGGTCTACCCTGGTCTAAATGCTCGCCCAATGGCTTGGAGAGATACACAAGGATTCAGATGAGCATCTAAAATAATGACTCTTAATGCTCCTACAAGCGAGATGTCCTCTCCACATTCATTGATTGAACCAAAGAGGACCTTAGCATTATATGGCTGGTTGAAATATTGTTCCATCGTTTTTCACTGTGTTCAGTACTAGCATCACCAGAAATCATAAAAGTTTCCTTTCCGGACCGCCAGCCCTTAATCTTGAGAATTAGCCTCTTCAAGAATCTGAGTGGAAGAATGTACTGGCTGAACACAAGCACATTCTCTCTCTGGCAGTGTCTTCCATTGACAAAATGTTCAGAACGAATTTTGTCTTTACTCCATCTTGCAAGTCTATGGATTCCAAAAGATCGTCAATTTCTTGATCTTTCATGCTGGAACTCCTATCTCTAGGAGCATAATCAACGCAGTCCTTCAGGCAGGGATGCAAGTACATTGCACTGCCAACTGCTTGGAGCTAAGGTTTAGTAGCACAGTGAAATCAATATAACCTGGTAACTCGTCCAAGAAATCACCTTTGTAGGAATGCAAAAAATCACTGAGGCTCGCCTCTTCTAGATTAATGATCATCATTTTGCAATGTTTCTTCCACTATATCATAGAAAGTTCTCTCCATCTCAGTTTTCAGGTACCTCTTGCTGAAACCTAAAGTAAAATATCTGATAAGGATTCCTCATTAATTTATCATATTTATAATTAAAAAAATTGAAATATATTAATGTCTATAGTAAACATATATTTTTGAAGTTCAATTTGTGAAAATTAATACATATGGCAGCGGCTGTTAGCCGCCGCCATATGTATGTTATGGTAGCGGCTTCTTTTAGCCGCTGCTAAATACTAATATGGCAGTGGCTATGTAGCCGCTGCCATATTTTCGCCCATCCCGCCAACCAAAAACCCCACTGCGTGCCATCTCCCACTGTGCTCACTCACTCTCTCTCTCTCTCTCTCTCTCTCTCTCTCTCTCTCTCTCTTCCCGAAGACCGGCGATGCACCGACGCCTTCCTCTCCCTCCGGCGACGCACCGACGACGGACGGCAAGCGGTGGCTCTGACGACGCCCTCATCTCCGGCTGTGGCAGGCGGCGGCTGTCCCCACTCCACGGTGAGCCCTCCGGCGCCCCCACCCCTCCCTCCCCGGCCCCCTTCCCTCCGGCGGCCCCCTCCCCTCCGGTGGCCCCTCGCCCCCACTGCGCCTGCCCCCCCCCCCCCCCCTCCCCCACCCAACCACCACCCCCCTCCCCCTCCCGACCACCCCCCCTCCCCCCAGCAGAACCACCCCCCGGCAGAACCCCCTCCCTGCACTCCCCCCCCCCAATGCCCCTGCTCCACCCCCCGGAAGAACACCCTCCCTGCACTCCCCCCCCCCAATGCCCCTGCTCCACCCCCCGGCAGAACCCCCTCCTTGCACTCCCCCCCCCCCCCCCCCCCCCCAATGCCCCTGCTCCACCCCTCAGCAGAACCCCCTCCCTGCACTCCCCCCCCCCCCCAATACCCCTGCTCCACCCCCTGGCAGAACCCCCTCCCTGCACTCCCCCCCCCCAATGCCCCTGCTTCCTGCGCAGGTTCCCCTACTACCCCTCCCTACGCAGGATCCCCCCCCCCCCCCCCCCCCCCCCCCAGACCCCAGATGCGCAGGCTCCCCTACCAACCCCACTGTCCCCATCCCCATTCTCCATTGGGAGATAAAGATTTTTGTCTTTTATTTTTATTTCTGAATCTAATTTTTGATTAAGAGTTTTATGTATGTTTTCTAAATTTCTTATTGAAGGTTTAGTTTTCTGTATGCCTAGATTTAAGGTTTTCTGTATGTAGAATGATACCTAAAAAAAAAAGTTGTTGGGGAAACGTTGGCCAACTTGGGCAAGTCTAATTTTTAAGTGTTATATAGCTGGTCACGGTTGTGGGTGAATTTGGAGTTTTTAGTATATATAATTAAACAGAAAATCCAAAAAATAACTCCAGCCAAGGGTCTGAGATAACCTTTTGATCCCCTCCCAAAACCTTACAAGTGAAAGCAAAGGTCCTTGTCTAGTGGGTTTTTGCAGCTAACAATTTCACAAGTCTAAGATAAAAAAAAAATAGGGTCGTTATCATTGTAATACTGTCAGCTATGGTTAACAAAGAAGGGCAACCTTGAAGGGATGAGAATGTGAAAAAACAATTACCATCCATTTGTCCAAGCTATAAAGATGTAGAGCAATTCGGTGGTTACATTTTTGGTGGACCAAATTACCATCCATTTGTCCAAGCTCCCCAACGCGAGGTTGAGCGATTTGTTTAGGATCCCAACCCACAGTTAGAATTAGTTATTACTCTAGTCATGACAAGTTTAAAAACATAAACAAAAGAAACACACAAGTTTAAAAAAATTTCCTGGATTTGATACTCCCTGGACATAAACAGGAGTTTAAATCATCTCTAAAAATTCTGAAAATGCAGAAATAATGTCTCATGGGGGTTGAATAGCACTTTATGTTGCAAAGTTAATTGCAAAGTTAATTTGATGTTGACTTAAGAAGCTAAATTTGGTATAGCATTACTTGATAATATCTTCCTTCTACACTTGTGTGTTTTAATTTTACTCAATTATGTGTTGGAATTGTTTTAGCCTTTGAATGGAAATGGGGCCTTAGTCATACATTACATTAATATAACTTCTTGGAATTTCCTTTTTTTGCAAATTTTTATCCCTGCTGGTTATGTATAGGGACATAGAAGTATAGCTGGTAGGTCAAAATTTAGCTTACTTTGGGATCCTAGTAATTAGATTAACCAAGGGTGTGGTTGATGGACATTGGTTTCCAATTTAGGTCTCATAGACATTGGTTTCCAAGGCTCTTGTTCAGTTGGTCAAATAAGAGATTAGCTAAATCCCATATTAGGGAAAGACTGGACAGAGTCCTCGTGAAGGGGGATTGGAGATATTTACAGTGTCCTAATACCACAATTCCAAGTCGTATTCCGCGTCAATTTAATAATTAGGTTATAGCCACATGACTTGTGCCTTTGTTCTGTCTCCTATAAACATTTTTTAGTTTGCTGTGTAGATGATATTTCCAATCCAAAATGTGTTGCATAGAAAGATTAAAGTAGCCATGTCCCTTGTTGGTCTATCTGCTATTTGTTTTGGCACATTAGCTATTTCATTGTTTCTTGTTTTCGTATTGCTATTTTGCTAACGCGGATATGTTTTATCCTTCAAACTTGCAGGCCCACTTGGAGGTGGATTTTGTGGCAAACAGAGGTACCTTGTTATTAATAAAACCAGATGTTTAAAATGTCATATTTCTTTTATTGCTTTTAATTTGTTCAGAATACTTCATTGCTTGAGGCTTTAAATTTGTTAGAATTATTGAATTGTTTGATGCGTTTAAAAAAAGGGCAATTCATTGTTTCTGTCTAACTCTGTTAATTTTTTCTCTCTATTTTTTAGACTATTCAATTGCTTTGGTATTTAAAAGTCAATGGGTTAATCTTGCTGGATCTCTTATTTGCTCAGGTAATCCTTCCATCCCCTTTATATATATTTGTTGAACCAGCGAGCCTGGGTGGTGGCTCATGTTTAAACTAATCCAGCGAGCTTGGGTGGTGGCTCATATTTTTTGCAGGATGTGATTGTATGTGTGAGCAGATTAGAATTATATATACATTGTGCTTTACAGGATGTATGAATGAGAAGACGGAGAAAGCATGAATATGAATGAGTGAGATGAGTGGACCTTTTTTTCCATTTTTTCCCGTTCAAGACTTGTGTTAGGATATATGTTTTTACTGTCTTTTGATAGTAATGTCATGTATCGAGCATAAAGTCTTGAATTGTCCAAGTTGGACAGTCTATGGATATTTGATTCATCTATACATTATTAATTTATTATATGTGTATTGTGATTGTCTTAAAATTTTGGTAGTGTCTCTTCGCTCTTCTCCGATATACCAACTAATTTTAACATGCTCAGAAAGTCACTTGTATGAAATAATTCATACAAGTGACTTTCTGAGCATAGTTAAAATTAGTAAATATTTGGGGTATATTGGAGAAGTGCGGGGAGACGCTGCCGAAATTTTTAAGACAATTTCAATACACATATAATAAAGTTAGAATGTACAGATGAATCAAATATCCATAGATGGGCACGATTTTTTGTAGGCACCCCCTTTTTTTTGCAGGAATTTATTATAGACATGTATGTGTGTGTGGAATGTATGTGTGAAAATGCTCCCGGTATAGGGGAGGTGCTGTCGAAATTTTCTTTGAATTGTCGGTTAATTCATATTTATTCGATACAACATAGACATCGTTTGGGTACAAGTTAGGCTGATGGGTTATTGTCAATGCAGAACTATTACATCCTAAAATGGCAAGACTCGATAAGAGTTGGATACTACTTAGAGATCGTTTGGATCCTAGATATGAGTAAGGAGTAGATGAGTTTTTGGAATTTGCTTTTGATGAGCAAAGACAATCTTTTAGACATGGACAGAATTATGAGTTCATACAATGTTCGTGTCGTAACTGTGTTAACGGAGTGAAGTTGTCCCGGATGGATGTTGAAATTCATCTTAAAGTAGATGTATTTTGGACACGGTATACCAATTGGGTATGTCATGGAGAGGCACCAATAGTTTATGTTCAGCAAGTTAGCCCGTCTGCTAATGAAGCACAAATGGAAGAGCAGATTGATACAACAATTGAAATGTTGCATGAGTTACAAGAGGCTGAAATAGAGAGGAGAGCAGAGGAACATGAACCAAATGAGAAAGCAAGAGATTTTTATCAATTATTAGAAGATGCTGAAACACCATTATATCCTGGTTGTGTCAAATTTTCAAAATTGACATTTCTGTTGAAACTATTGTACATTAAGACTATGAACAAAGTGACAGCTTCTTGTATGGGAATGTTTCTTGAGTTGCTTAGAGAAGTATTACCAGAAGGAGCTAATTTACCTCGAACATGGTATGAATTGAAGAAGACTATGAAAGATTTGGGGTTAGGTCATGAGAAGATAGATGCTTGTCAGAATGACTGTCTTGTTTTGAAATGAACATGAACATAGGGATCGATGTCCAACATGTAATGCTCCCAGGTACAAAGAAAATACGCAACAAGGTAGCCTGAAGAAGAGACGTCGCAAGCAGGTGCCATATAAAATATTGCGTTATTTTCTATTGAAAGATAGATTGCAAAGAATGTTCATGTCTTCTAAGATAGCCAAGTGGATGACATGGCACAAAGATGGCCGAAGTCTCTCGGAAAATGGAACTATGCGACATCCTGCCGACTCTAAAGCATGGCGACATTTCGATGATCAATATCCAGATTTTGCGGCAGAGGTTCACGACGTGAGACTCGGCTTAGCGACCGATGGGTTTAATCCATTTGGGATGATGAGTAGCAGATACAGTGCATGGCCTGTGATGATAGTAGTTTATAATTTACCGCCATGGATGTGCATGAAGCAGACGTTTATGATGATGTCATTACTTATTCCAGGTCCTAAAAGTCCTGGAAATGATATCGATGTCTATTTACAACCGTTGATAAAAGAATTGAAAGATTTGTGGGACAATGGTGTTGAAACATATGATGCTTCAAAGAAACATAATTTTAACATGAGAGCTGCCCTGCTGTGGACGATCAATGATTTTCCTGCATATGCCAATTTATCAGGATGGAGTACCAAAGGAAAACATGCATGTCCATCCTGTCATTATGATACAAATTCCAAATGGCTACACAATTTTTGAAAATTCTGTTTTCTAGGGCACCGACGATTTTTGCCAATCAACCATAGATGGAGAAGGCATGAGTATCAACACAAATTTGATGGCGTGGCTGAACGTCGTAAGCGTCCAGAAGTGTTAACGGGTGCAGCAATGTGGAATCAACAACTTCAACTTCCTCATATCAGATTTGGAAAGAAATTTAAGAATGATATCAAGAATTTGGAGGGATGGAAGAAACAAAGTATTTTTTTTAGAGAGCTGTCGTACTGGTCAAATCTACTCATTCGGCACAACCTGGATGTAATGCACATTGAGAAGAATGTATGTGACAATTTGTTAGGAACTTTGAATCTTCTTGGTGGGGAAAAGGGCAAAGACAGTCTGAATGCACGGTTAGATATGGCACAGTGGGGAATAAGACCAGAATTCCATCCACAGACAGACAGTCAAAATAAGACGAGGTTACCAGCGGCAGAATATACATTGAACAGATTGCAGACAACGGCTGTGTGCAACTTTCTGCGTAATATAAAAGTTCCAGATGGATATTCCTCCAATTTGATGAAATGTGTAGAACTATTGCATCCAAAAATGGCAGGACTCGATAAGAGTTGGATACAACTTAGAGATCGTTTGGATCCTAGATATGAGAAAGGAGTAGATGAGTTCTTGGAATTTGCTTTTGATGAGCAAAGACAATGTTTTAGACATGGACAGAATTATGAGTTCATACAATGTCCGTGTCGTAACTGTGTTAACGGAGTGAAGTTATCCCGGATGGATGTTGAAATTCATCTTAAAGTAGATGGATTTTGGACACGGTATACCAATTGGGTATGTCATGGAGAGGCACCGATAGTTCATGTTCAGCAAGTTAGCCCGTCTGCTAATGAAGCACAAATGGAAGTGCAGATTGATACAACAATAGAAATGTTGCAGGAGTTACAAGAGGCTGAAATAGAGGGAAGAGCAGAGGAACATGAACCAAATGAGAAAGCAAGAGATTTTTATCAATTATTAGAAGATGCTCAAACACCATTATATCCTAGTTGTGTCAAATTTTCAAAATTGACATTTCTGTTGAAACTATTACACATTAAGACTATGAACAAAGTGACAGCTTCTTGTATGGAAATGTTTCTTGAGTTGCTTAGAGAAGTATTACCAGAAGGAGCTAATTTACCTCGAACATGGTATGAATTGAAGAAGACTATGAAAGATTTGGGGTTAGGTCATGAGAAGATAGATGCTTGTCAGAATGATTGTGTCTTGTTTCGAAATGAACATGAACATAGGGATCGATGTCCAGCATGTAATGCTCCTAGGTACAAAGAAAATACGCAACAAGGTAGCCTGAAGAAGAGACGTCGCAAACAGGTGCCATATAAAATATTGCGTTATTTTCCATTGAAAGATAGATTGCAAAGAATGTTCATGTCTTCTAAGATTGCCAAGTGGATGACATGGCACAAAGATGGCCGATTGGACTCGAAAAATGGAACTATGCGACATCCTGCTGACTCTGAAGCTTGGCGACATTTCGATGCTCAATATCCAGATTTTGCGGCAGAGGTTCGCGACGTGAGACTCGGCTTAGCGACTGATGGGTTCAATCCATTTGGGATGATGAGTAGCAGATACAGTGTATGGCCTGTGATGATAGTAGTTTATAATTTGCCGCCATGGATGTGTATGAAGCAGACGTTTATGATGATGTCATTACTTATTCCAGGTCCTAAAAGTCCTGGAAATGATATCGATGTCTATTTACAACCGTTGATAGAAGAATTGAAAGATTTGTGGGACAACGGTGTTGAAACATATGATGCTTCAAAGAAACAGAATTTTAAAATGAGAGCTGCCCTGCTGTGGACGATCAATGATTTTCCTGCATATGCCAATTTATCAGGATGGAGTACCAAAGGAAAGCGTGCATGTCCATCATGTCATTATGATACAACTTCAAAATGGCTGCAAAATTGTCGGAAATTTTGTTTTCTAGGGCACCGACGATTTTTGCCAATCAGTCATAGATGGAGAAGGCGTGAATATCGACACAAATTTGATGGCGTGACTGAACGTCGTAACCGTCCAGAAGTGTTAACGGGTGCTGCAATGTGGAGTCAACAACTTCAACTTCCTCATATCAGATTTGGAAAGAAATTTAAGAATGATATCAAGAATTTAGAGGGATGGAAGAAACACAGTATATTTTTTAGAGAGCTGCCGTACTGGTCAAATCTACTCATTCGGCACAACCTGGATGTAATGCACATTGAGAAAAATGTATGTGACAATTTGTTGGGAACTTTGAATCTTCTTGGTGGGGAAAAGAGCAAAGACAGTCTGAATGCACGGTTAGATATGGCACAGTGGGGAATAAGACCAGAATTCCATCCACAAACAGACAGTCAAAATAAGACCAGGTTACCAGCGGCAGAATATACATTGAACAGATTGCAGACAACGGCTGTGTGCAACTTTCTGCGTAATATAAAAGTTCCAGATGGATATTCCTCCAACTTGATGAAATGTGTAGATATTGGAAGTCGAAAATTGGTAGGGCTAAAGAGTCATGATTGCCATATATACATGCAAGTATTATTGCCTTTGGCGATTCGTGGTATTGTGAATCAAGATGTCACAGACCCAATTACAGAGTTGAGCATATATTTTAGAGATGTCTGTTCCAAAGTTCTTCAATCTGATCGTTTGCTTACATTGGAAGGTGATATTGCAGTAACATTATGTAAGCTGGAGCAAATTTTTCCACCGTCTTTTTTTGATGTCATGGTTCATTTGATTGTACATCTTGCATATGAAGCGAGAATTGCGGGACCAGTTCAATACCGATGGATGTATCCTATAGAGAGATTTTTGAAGAAATTGAAAGAATATGTTTTAAATAGGGCACATCCAGAAGGTTCAATTGTTGAAGGCTACCTTATGGAGGAAACAATCTCATTTTGTTCTATGTATATGGAGGGTATTGACACTCGCTTTAATCGAAGGGAAAGAAACTTTGATGTCCCATCTGAAGACAATAATGAAGGCGGTTGTTCGATATTCAAGTCTTCAGGACGTTTCTTAGGAGGAGCAGGTAATAGTCGTATATTGTCTGAAGAAGAAGTTGAGAAGGCACATCTGTACATTCTTAAACAGATTGAAGATATCGATGAATATTTTTTTGAACACAAGAGATGTGTAGAGAGTTCAAGCCACACAGAAAGGAATTTCTTGAAGTGGTTCCAAATTTATGTGAAAGATTTGTACGATGCAAATGATCCTCGGTGTACTCCTGATATATACTGTCTGGCACGAACACCTTCAAGGTTTGTGCGTTCACACTCGGGCTATATTGTCAATGGATTCAGGTTTCGTGCATCATCTATTGATGCAACAAAGGTCACTCAGTTGTGTGGAGTTATAGTGAATGCGGAACTTGAATCCGGATGTGATGGATATTATGGACGTCTAAATGATGTATTGGAAATATATTTTGATAATCAAAGACGTGTTGTTTTATTTGAGTGTGACTGGTGGGATGTTTATAGAAAAGACAGAGGATTTAAAATAGATAAATATGGAACTATCAGTCTGAACACTCGTCAAAGACTCAATACAGATGAACCATTTGCCCTGGCAAGTCAAGTGGAACAGGTGTTCTATGTCAATGATAACACAACAGAAGGATGGATCATCCCTGTCAAAGCACGTCCGCGTGATTACTACGACTTGCAAGATGATGCTCCTGAGAATGATATAGAACCAAGTGACGAAGCGTTTCAGGACAATCTGATTGATGTTCCCATTAGAGGAGAAATTCAAGATGTGGATCTATGTCAAGAAAGTAGCGTAAGAGTGGACGATTATATTGACATTTAGGTGATTTATTTACATTAGTATTTATATTGTGCATGCTTCAAATAAATTTTTTAACTTGTTATGTTTACATGTTTACTAACAATTTTTTGTAACAGATGACTTCCACTGGTGAGCGCTCTTCTCGTGATGGCTCACGCCCACGGAGGCTTCGGACTCTATCGGTCCCTCTCCCTCCCACCTTTCAGGCGATGCCTCCCCCTCCCACATTTCAGGGGCTCTCTCCCGCTCCCACCTCTCAGCAGCTTCCTCTACCTCTCACTGTACAGCAGATACCTCCCTCTTCCAGCCCTCAGGACTCTTCGGCGGCATCTGCATCTTCTGTAGCAGGTTCATATTTTAATTTCATGTAACTTTTATATTCATTGTTTAATAGATATTCTCTAATGATGTTTAATGTTTATATTTCAACAGGTCCATCTGCACGACCTTGGGGGAGGGGTCATGGCCGTCGAGGGCCGACTAGGGGAGTTACGGAGAGGAGATGCCCTGATGGACAACAATGGAATGTCTCTCTTGTCCGAGGCTATGGCGTCGGCCCTACTGCAGATCACTTTACTAGTCGCATGGGCGTTGTATCAAAGATATATTGTAAGATTTGGCAAAAAGACTTTGCGAAGCTGCCTGCTGCGACTAAGGAGTTTATATTCAGAGATCTGCAGGTAATTATTATTTAAATTGAATAATATATATGCATATGCTTTTGTTATAATTCAGTGACTTTGTTTTGCAGTTGACATATCAGTGGGATCGCACAGACCAAACAGATAGGGAGATGCTTGCTCACATGAGCGCCATGCATCGCAGCTGGCGTAGCAAGCAAAAAAAAAGAGTAAGTTAATATACTATTTCATTTCATATGTACTTTATTTTATATACTTGTTTATATATTGACAAAAATTTTATTTTTCATGTCAGCATTTTAATGGGAAGCCTTTAGATGATGCGATTGCATCCGTCCCAGCAGGTGTTGACCCCTCCGATTGGCAAACAATGTGCGAGTTGTGGACTACTGGGGATGAGAGGGTAATATTTTAAAATGCTTAGAATATAATTGTTTATGATTATTTTGTTTCTATAAATGGAACAATAACTGTCTATTCTTGTCTTTTTAGAGGATTGCTGATCGAAATAAGCAAAATCGTGCCACTCAATCTATGTCATATAGACGGGGCAGGACTTCTCATTATCAGTTGATGAGTGATTTTGTGAGTTATGCTTTATGAATTATGTTATCCCTTTTATTCATTACTTACTTATATGTCTTTAATTTAAACAGTCTCTAATGCATGGACGTACTCCGCATCGACTTGAGGTATTCAAGATGGGTCGATGTAAAAATTTACCTGACGGCACTGAGAGTTGGGTAGATGAGGAGAGCAGGAGACGATATGTAAGAAACTTTATTTCTATTTATTTTATGTGAATATGTTTTCATTACAATAGTTGTATAATTAATATTTTTTTCTCTACCTTTTGTTGTAGGAGGCTATGAGTGAAATGATTGCTCCGTCTGACATTGATGCCGAGAGCCAGACTCCCGAGGACGCCTTCATTTCAGTCATGGGAAAAGATCGACCTGGGCGTGTTCGCTGCGCAGGGAGTGGAGAGACGTTGAGGACATGGTATGGATCTACATCTGCAGGACCGTCTGCCTATTCAGAGCGAGAAAGGCAAATGCAAGAACAATTAAAAGTACAAGAAGACAAATTGAAAGCACAGGCAGATAAGATGAATGAAATGCAAGAACAGATTTCTCAATTGCAGAGTGTAGCCTCGAAGGTGGACGAGATGAGCGTACTCCTCTCCCAGATACAGGCGTCACAGGCACGTACCCAGCCTGTACCTGTACCTCCTCCAGTTCAGAGCGAGAGCGACACTGAGACAGATGAGGCGGCAGATGATTATTTAGATCATGATGTTCCTGTCTCTTGATTTCCCCCTTATTTTATTACACATTCATATTTTCTATTGTTCTGGATATTTGTATAACAATTTTTACGCATTATATTATATGTGTGTGATTGAATGATCCAGCGAGCCTGGGTGGTGGCTCAATGATGTGTGATTGAATGATCCAGCGAGCCTGGGTGGTGGCTCAATGATATGTGATTGAATGATCCAGCGAGCCTGGGTGGTGGCTCAATGATAATATATGTAATTGAATGATTCAGGTGGTTCACATGTGAGTATAGAGTGTTGTATGTATTTAAATAATTTTTTTTTTCTTTCTGATCATATGTCAGCGGCTCAATAGCCGCTGCCAAAAGAACATATATCCGCGGCTACAACATGCTGACAAAAATGGACATATGGCCGCTGCCCTAAGACCGCTGACAAAAATTATATGGCCGCGGCTTCCAGCCGTTGCTGTATAATCTATTGCCGCGGTGGTCCCAACCGCTGCCAATAGTACTTTATGGCCGCGGCCGCAGTAGGCGCGGATAAATATTTATATGGCAGCGGCTACATGTAAAGCGCTGACATAAGTTATGTCCGCGGGGTTTTTGTCAGCGGCTTTGGCAGCGCCTGGAGAGGCGCGGACATAACAATATGTCAGCGTTTTCTGGACATTTGGCAGCGGCTCCAAACCGCTGACATATGCTCTTCTTTTTGTAGTGGTTCTAGATATTTGTATAACAATTTGTACGCATTATATTATATGTGTGTGATTGAATGATCCAACGAGCCTAGGTGGTGGCTCAATTATGTGTGATTGAATGATCCAGCGAGCCTGGGTGGTGGCTCAATTATGTGTGATTGAATGATCCAGCGAGCCTGGGTGGTGGCTCAATGATAATATATGTATTTGTTGAATGATTCAGGTAGTTCACATGTGAATATAGAGTGTTGTATGTATTTAAATAATTTTTTTTTCTTTTCTGATAATATGTCAGCGGCTGAATAGCCGCTGCCAAAACAACATATGTCAGCGGCTATTACATGCTGACAAAATAAGACATATGGCCGTGGCCCTGAAACTGCTGATAATAGTAAAATATATGGTCGCGACTGTAAGCCGCGGCCATAACAATTATTGGCCGCGGTGGCTCTGACCGCTGCCAATAGTGGCTTTATGGCCGCGGCCTCGTTAGCCGCGGATAAATAATTATATGGCAGTGGCTACATTTAATGCGCTGACATAAGTTATGTCCGCGGGGTTTTTGGCAGCGGCTTTGGCAGCGCCTGGAGAGGTGCGGACATAACCATATGTCCGCGTTTTCTGGACATTTGGCAGCGGCTCCCAACCGCTGACAAATATGCTTCTTTTTGTAGTGATCCTAGCCTTTTACTATTTACTAAATAATTAAATCTGAAATTAGGATTTTTAATTCCCATCCAATAATGGGCTCCACTATATTGGGCCCATTATTTTGTAATTGAGCCAATTACACAACCCATTAGGGTTTTAACTTATTGGGCTTGCTTAATTTCCCTTTTTATTTCACTTATTTCTCATTTATGCAAATTAAATCTATTTATCTCATTTATTTAAAATAGAAATTTTATTTTTATTTAGATTTTAAAAATCAAGGGTACTACATTTTTCCTTTTCTTTGTATCCTCATCTAACGTTTATTTTTGTCATGGTCCTTGACATATTTTCTTCTTCTATATAAATACAGTGAAACTTATCTAAAGTTGTAAATCTGACATGAAGAGTGAGGGAATTTATATTCTAGGAGTGTCAAATTCATAGGAACATTTGGTAAGTCCAAGGTCTTTTAATTCTCTTAGATAACTACAGTGAATAAATAGTATGTCTGAGATGAGTCTAAAATATCACTACTAATATTTGTTGTAGTGTGGGTGTTTTTGATTTTCTCCTGACAATTGTTGATGTGACATTTTTTATTTATAATCTTATTTTAATATGTTATTCAATGGTGTTACAAAAGGGTATGTGAGCTGCCCTAAGGGTGGTTCTAGGAGAGAACGTGAAAACTACTAGACAGTGTGATGTTAACACCTTGAAGTCATTGCCAGGTGAAGCTCCATTGGGATTATCCACTGAAACCACTGCCCTTCGTACAGTTATCCTCCTGTGTGTCGTTGCACTGCAACAGTACTTTCTCAATCTTGCAGTAAAGTTCTGTGGAGAATGATACAAGCAATGTGTAATTTCCTATATTCATTAATAACTGTTTAGTTAGCAGGTTTATTTGCTCTATTTTCCAGGATTATGGCAAAGTTAGGTGATGGACAGAGTGATTATCGTGTACACAACATTAATCTATCTTCTTTACATTTGGGTAAACCGAAGTAAGTGTAAAAGTGCTTCTAATTATCTATTTGTTTTGACAGCATCTGTATATTTCAAAAGTGGTGAACATGTAGTACATCATCAAGTGACTTGGACATACAGGAATGACAATGGGGAAGGAATTTGAAGACTTAGACACAAAGGAGAAAGAAGAGAATAAGAAACGAGAACTTGAAGAATAAAAGAAATGTCAAAAAGAAATGTTGAATTTGGAAAGAGGGATCTTAGTAAATTTGATGTTCTTTTTTTTCATTGTGTATGTAGATGACAAAGTGGACTTTTGGTACAACATGTGCATGTGGATGTGTATTTTGTGCAAAATGAATTAATATATACATTTGAATATAATGTGGATTTTGTTTTGCAAAAATAAATATCTGAATGTGTATATTATTGGGAAAAAAGATGTGGATGTGTATATTTTAGAGATCAGCGAAACATGTGCATGTATATAAGTGACAAATGTCAATATATTAATATTACAAAAATAAAAAAAAAGGCTCAAATGAATAGTCGACGGTTTTTCAACCGTTAAGAATTACATTGTCCAATGTCAATATATTAAAAATAAAAATATAAAAAATAGTTTAAAAGAATGGCCGACTATTCTCACATCGAGAATTATGTAAAAACATGTGGAATATATAGACGACCGTTTTCATAAGACGATAGTTCAAAAATAGTCGTCTAAAGAATTGCCAACCCTTAGGTAGCCGACTGTAAAAAGACGACTGTTAAACTGTCGTCTAAAAGTTTGCCGACTGCAAACAGTCGGTCTTGCTAGAAGCGCCGACTATTTTAGCGGTCGGCGGTAAACCACTTTTGTATGTTATTTAGACGACTACATATTGCAACTTACATATCCAACATATGCAGACGACTATTATAATTGTCTACATATAAATCATATGTAGATAATATATAAACGGCTCTCAATAGTTATCTACATATGTTGGATATGTAGACCGTTATAAAAAATTGTCTAAGTAAGTTGGATACGTAGACGCTGTACGACAACATATATAGATGTTTTTTTTAATCATCTACATATATTTGATATTTATACGGCCACTTATAGTAATCTATGTATGTACCATATATGTAGAGAATTTTAAAAGTTGTCTATATATATTTATTATGTAGATAATTTTTTGTAGCTATATATAAATATTATTTTTGTAGACGACAACAACTTGTAGCGGTCTATATATATTATCTTTCTAATAATATAAGATACGTCTCCATCTGATGAGTTCATCGTGGACGGAGAGCGAACTCGTTTCGTTGTACACCACCGACTCCCTCTCCGGGAAATAATTCAACAAGGGATGGTTTTTTTTTTCTTTTTTTTCAACAGGGATGGGATCGATCGCCCCTCCAACCATGCTTGCTAATGTTCAAAGATTCCAGCACTAGGCACATCTATTAATTTCGCGTCAACGTCGTCGACGCCACAATGGCTGCTTCTGGACATCTACTTCAGGCGTATGGGTGCAATGAAAGGGTTCTCGGACAAGCTATCTTATGGCGTCCAAGAGTTTGGGTCCCAATGGGGTCCGGTCCCAGAATTGCAGGCAGATGTCGTTCCCACAAAATGAATTCAGAAGTCAGAACACTACGGTTGACTTGCGGATCATGGGAGTCGCGTTCGAGGCTGACATGGATGGTGCGTGGATTTATCACCGGCCAGGGTTCAGAAAAGAAAAAACTCTATGGGGAAACCGTCTTTTTGACGTAGGTCTTGTTTGATAACACTTATTGAACCTCTCATGTCTAAAGGGATCAGATTTTGAAATTTCAGATTGTTTGATAAATTATCTTAATAAATGTCTACAAATATGTCTATTATCTAAAACTACCTCTTAAAAAAAAGTGAAGGTATCGCCACTTTTTTTCCTTCAGACCCTTCCTGGTGCGTAGTTGACGCCGCCTCTCCCTCGCTTTCTCCCTCTCTCCCCGTGCCGATCCGGTGAGATCTGCAGGCCGATGGCCAGGCGCTTAACGCCCATCATCTCTCTCACCTTCTGCAGGTACTTGGACGGCGACGACGCCGGGTCCCCGGGCTCTTCCAAAGTGTTGAACTCGTTCAAGAACAGGGCGGCGCCAGGGTCGATCTGCTGGGTCCTCTAGAAGATGGATGCCAAGGCACCCGGCACCAGCCTGCTCTCGAAGAATGACTAGTGTAGGTTCTCGTTGACGACGTCCCAGGCGATGAGGCGGCCGCGGTATCTGGACACGACGGAGTTGACGCGATGGGAGATCGCTAACTGGAGCTGTGGGGTGGGGAGCGATGGCAGCCATGCCAGCTGGAAGTGGGGGTCTTCCCAGATGACATTGTGGCCCCTCACGGCGATGCCGTGCTGCCTGGCGAACGCCAGCATCGCGTTGGGAACGCCGTACTCCTCGCGCCCCCGGATCCGCTCGGTGTTGTCCCACTTGAGCTCGTTCTCGAACACTGTCACCGTGAACCTGGAGGCGAACCAGGATTGGTACTCCCGGTTTCCGAGGATGTAGTTGGAGATGGCACAGCCGAAGGGGAACCCGCCTCGTGCTTGCTTGCTGGAATGGGCCGCCAGAGCCGGCGGTGGCGCAGGGACGGCCTGATTTGGCGGGGGAAGGCGTCGGCTGGAGGAGTGGCGGGCGGAGGCGGAAGCAGCGGCCGGGGAGGGCGAAAGGCGGCCGAGGGCAACCACCGCCAAAGGGGGAGCGGCGTCGGCGGAGGCAGGATCGGTGGGGTTGGGGTCGGAATTGGCACTGGAAGGGGAGGGATCGGGGCTGGAAGGGGATTAGCTAGGGTTCATGTCGTCGTCTGCGGCGGCAGGGGCGGCAGTAGCGGTGTAGGGGGAGGGGGAGCGAGGAGGGGGAGGGGGGTCGTCCTCCTTGGAAGAGCCGGAGGGGGAGGAGGGGGGAGGGGACTCGGCAGCGGCAGCAGCCATGGCAGATCTGGAGGTGGCGGCGGAGGCAGTGATGGGGGAGGCATTAATTCAGATGACTTTTAAGTAGGTTAACAAACAGTTCTTAATATAAATCTTAATTTAATTAAGTACTTTTTATTTTTTAAATTTAGAGAATAGATAGAATTTTAGATTTCAGATTTAAGACTTAAGTATTATCAAACGGCACCGTAGTCTGCTGTTCTCATCTCAGTTGTGTCTTGCCTCCTTTTTCTTCCCTTCTCCTTGTTGTCAAAAACGACAAGGACGTGGTTACGTACGGATGAAACAAGCATGTCTTCAATTCCACAAGCGATGGCTAGCTGAAATCTCGCATGAACCACCCGTTTTGCCTGTAATGTCTGGTCCAGTTTAGAGCTAGAGGGGTTCTCGCCGCCCGCTGGGGCTGGGCGAGTTCAGCCAAGCTTGTATGGTGGGAAAGGGAGGCCTCTCGGAACGTAAGCATATATCTACATGTTGTGTCACCGCGTGGACCCCACATTTTTCAGTCGATATCTATTGAAGTCCAAGATTCGAGTAGATAAACATCCAGAGGCAGCATTACTGTGCGTGTATGCACACATCTTTTATCAAATGCATGTGGGCTGTGAAGAATTCTAGTCATGGCTGGGAGTAATTAAGTGGAAAGCCACTCGACTCGAACCAAATGTTAATTTGAGTCTTTCGGTTTAGTGGCTGGCTAGGACATGACAAGTTCTAACTTAAAAGGGTTATATATAGGAGAACAAGGACCACGCGTCCTTATTGGAAAATGTGCGACGATGGTTAGTGCAAATAATTTGATCCCTTCTGGTACCAAAGCTTTGTAGGCTCTCATGATTTCTGCATTACCAGGGAAACCCGCGTGGGGACCGAGCCCTATATATATAGCAGTACTTGGAGGGCCCAGCAGTCCTCACGACAGGTTTTCTACGGTCTCCATGATCATTATTCCGTCATGATCAGTGGCGGACCCTCTTTATAATCAGTGGGGTCACGTGACCTCACTGACTTGGAAGAGGTGTATTAAAAGAAGTAAAAATTCTCTATGTTATTTAGGTGTGCAAATGAAAGGTGATCCCACTAAATTTAAGGGTGACCCCCGTAGGCTTAAGTGACCCCACTGAACTAATTTTTAGGATCCGCCACTGGTCATGATCACTGTGCTCTGTCTCCAACCTTGTCATCTCCAGGATATACGTCGATCGCACAACTTCAAAATGAGCTTTTTTAAAAATAACATATTTTCAAAATATTATTAAATGAATAGCAGTTTTAAAACTTTAATTAGTAGAATAACACACTTTGACCCGTCATCAGCTGCGTCTAAGTATATGGGCAGGCGCGACTATTTAAAAAAATAATAAAATAGTGAAATCGGTCCTATAGAATGGCCGATTTCTTTACTTCCCTATCTGTAGCAACCAACATTTTCATTTTTTGAAAATTAAATTAAAATTTTTAATTTTATATCTAAAAAATATTTAATTAAGATAAATTTTAAACATAAGTTAATTAGAAGGTGATACATTTTATGATGATTTTAGTTTAATTTTTTTAAATAAAATTTTATCGAGTAAAAATTACTTTAAAAATTAATAGATCGAATTAATCTCGACATCCGTACTTCGGTAATTCTCGATATTCATAGTTATAGAATCAACATATTTTTCTGATAATTATGGTGATTTCATATTCAATTTTGTTATCGAAATCTGGTGACGCTATGTCGGAGTACGTACGTTTGAAGACAATATTAGAGTTATGTTAATGGTGTAAGAGTGTCTCTAAATTAAAAATAATATATTATTAACATAATTTTAGTACTATAAAAACTTGATTATTTAATAAATAAGAGTTAATTTAATAGATGGGCCGGTTAAATTAAAAATCTAACGGTAAGATGAATGCAGTGATGTTATAACTCGACACCTTAACGTGGTCATGCGATAGCCCCCTTCAAGGTTGTGTCCCACAAACACTCTGCATTAACTTAAGGTTATCGCAGTGGATATCTTTTTGGCCGGGATTATATTACTCTCATTTATTCAATAATCGGGTTGCTAAAGTATCAAGATTATACGAATAATATAAAAACATCTCTAAATAACAAAAAATGATTAAAAGTAATCATATTTATGTGAATAGTAAATATGATTGTCTTTTATTTAGAGACATTATTACATTATTAACGTAAGTTCGGTGATGTCCTGTCGAAATATACACATCTGATGTTCATATCGAAATTATGTTAATAATGTAATAGTGGCTCTAAATAAAAAATAATCATATTTACCATTTACATAAAATATGATTACTTTTAATTATTTTTTATTTAGAGATGTTTTTATATTATTCATATAATCATGATACTTTAGCATTCGCGTTCCCTTACTGAACGCGATGGCCAACATGTCGCTATCCCAAAGCTTTGGTCAGACCTGACTAACGGAACAGCCACGTGTCATCCTCACAGACCTGACACCCTGAACGCGACACCTGACATGTCGCCTTCATGTTGTCAGTGGTTGACACTTGTCCCGCCTGTCTCGACAGCAAGACGAGAAAACTACATGCTATGGTCAAAGGGCTGAACGCGATGACATGCCTGACGCGTTCCCAACCAAAACACGACAGCCACCTTGTCGCCTTCAGAAGGCGACAGCACGATACGTCGTAACCTTCATCAGAAGGTGGCTGACCAAAGAAAGGAGGATGTTATAGAATCTAAATCAAATATCCAGTTTGAGCTCGATGCTAAAATAACCAATTTCAGAATTGATTAAGTGTTTACAAAGTATTAAATCGAGGGCCCAAAATGTGAAATATCAGTCCTATCTATGTGCTAATCAGTTCAACACGACCGGAGTGGTGAAAATGATATAAGAAAATTGAAGAAATCTAAATTGGATATCCGGTTTGAGCTCGACACTTAAATAACCAATCTCTGAATTAATTTAGTGAGTTCATGTCCATATCTTCTTCTTTCAAATTTAAATATTTAATTATTTTTTATAAAGTTTTTTTAATTATATGTCTAATGTTGTTTTTTTATAATATAAGATCCTCAAGTGCGTGGTGAGGATGAGCTGGACGGAGAGGATTAGGAGGACATGGATGTTGCAGAAGAGGTATTTTATTATATTGTTAAATTTTGATAAATTGAGATATTATTATTAAATTAAAATTTTTATGGATACTATTTATTGTTGTAGATGTTTTTTATTTATGTATTCTTATGTTTTTAAATAGATATCATGTAACACCCCTTTTCTTTGGTCAACCACCTTCTGCTGAAGGTAGCGACGTATCAGGCCGTCGCCTTTTGAAGGCGACAGGATAGCTGTCGCGTTCTTGTTGGGAATGTGATAGGCATGTCGTTGCGTTCACCCTTCGGACCGTAGCATGCAATTTAGTCATCTTGCTGTCGGGATAGTTGGGACACGTGTCGAGGTGCTGTCAAATGAAGGCGACATGTCAGGTGTCGCGTTCATGGTGTCAGGCCTGCGATGGTGACGTGGTAGGTTCTTTAGTTAGGTTTGACCTTAACTTTGGGTTCGCGACAGGATGTCCGTCACGTTTAGAGGTGAACGCGACCACCAAGCTGTCGCGTTCTCTGATCCGAGGCCTATATAAGCAAGGCCATCAGACCTATCTTCCTCTTCCCCTTTTCTTCTTCCTTCTTCTTTCCTCTGACCCTCCTCTGTGTGAGCATCTCCGTGGGGAGCTTGTGAGGGTGCTCTTGGTGGAGTTGGTGGCGTTTCCTCTTCAGCGTGGTGGCTTCCTCTTCATGGTGACTTCTTCCCCTGACATGTAGAAGGACGATCCTTGCTTATGGACGGCGTAAGCATGGAGCTTGGAGTGAGCAGGAGGTGGCCATGCACACGAGAAGTCCCCAACGAGTTGGCTCTTTGTTTTTAGGTAGGGACCCCTTCACTACAAGAAAAAGCACATTTAGAGACCGATATTTTTGGTCACTGTTCGGTCACTAATTAGCGACCGCATTGTGACTAAAATTTTTCGGTCGCTAAAAAAATATTATAGTGACCGATTTCAGTTCGGTCACTAATCAGTCACTAATTAGTGACCGAACAGTGACTGTTCACAGTTCGGTGACTGAATATTTCCATTTTCATAAAATGTAGGAAACTTTTGGCGACCGAATATTTTCAGTCACTAATCGGTCACTAATTAGTGACCGATTAGTGACTAATTTTATTTCAGTCACAGATTTCACATTTTCCCGGGTATGGAAGAAAGTTTTGCGACCGATTATTTCAGTCACTAATCGGTCACTAATTAGTGATCGATTAGTGTTCGAAATAATCGGTCTCTATAGCCGACGGGTTTAGAGACTAAACAGCGATTGATATTTTTTAGTCGCTAATGTTACTCTTCTTCCTCCCCCCTGCTCTCGTACGCACTCTCTCTCTCGCAGTCTCTCTCTCTCTCATTCGCCGTCGTGGGTCGCCGAATGTCGTCGTCGTGCGTCGCCGTGGGTTGCCGGATGCCGTCATCACTGTCGTCGAAGCCTCTATTAGACCCCGCCAGAGCCGTTGTCCTCTTCTCCTCCGGTAAGCCCTCTCTCTCTCTCTCTCTCTCTCTCTCTCTCTCTCTCTCTCTCTCTCTCTATGCGACAGCCGGCGGTGTGAGGGGGGGTTGGCAGGGTGGGGTGGGGGTGGGCAGAGCACCGCCACGTGGTGGGGTGGGGGTGGCAGTGGGGTGGGAGGCGCAGTGGGGTGGGGGGGTTCACAGGTGAGGGGGGGGGGCTTCGTGTTAGTTATGGGTGTCCTCAAGCCAATCATAACTTGTACAAGCTATAACCTGCAGAATTCACAGGTTGGCGTCAACCCCTCTGCCGCCTAGGGCAACCGCCACCATCAACGTCCACATCTTGTGCCGCCAAGTTCATGCAGTTAACGGCACCCTACCTGGACGCCAACAAGTCAACGGCCACCCCTGGCCGCCAACTCCAACTCAACTGCAGCAGGTCCTATTTCATTTCAGGACCAAACCTGCACCTTACCTGAACAAACCACACATCCAAACCACACATTCCACACAACCAACTCACACTGGCCTCACAACGGCCATCAAAACCATTACACACATGATCCGCATGGATCCAAAAGCACGCGACGTTACATTACTATCATCTAAAAAGAAAATTTTGACCTCGAAATTCATAACACAAGCCAAAGTTTAACAACTTAAACATACACACCATTACAAGCACTATCATCTAAAAAGAAAATACAAAGGCTTATTCAAACAGATAGGGATACTCTTTAGCCATCTCCTCGTCTAACTCCCAGGTATCCTCACCACCCAACCTATTTTCTCATCTCACTTTAACTAACTCAATTTCTTTATTTCTCAGCTTCTTTATCTTTCGATCTGTGATCTGCACCGGATACTCTAGCATAGTCATATCCGGCCTCAGGTCACCACCTTGATATCCGATTATTTGAGCTGGATCTTCAATGCACTTTCTCAACATAGAGACATGAAATATATTATGAACATCTGCAAAATCTGCTGGCAAATCCAGCCTATAAGCTGTCTCCCCAATCCTTTCTAGCACTTGAAAGGGTCCTACATATCTCGGGCTCAACTTTCCAGTCTTGCCAAACCTCATAATACCTTTACTTGGGGAAACTCTTAGGAAAACTAAATCTCCCACCTCAAACTGAAGTGGTCTCCTCCGGATATCTGCATAACCCTTTTGCCTGCTTTGAGCTGCCTTCAATTTTTCTTTAATAAGTTTCACTATTTCTGTGGTTTTCTGAATCAATTCAGGACCCACTAACTGCCTTTCTCCCACTTCATGCCAGTTCAATGGGGTTCTACATGGCCTTCCATATAAAGCTTTATACGGTGCCATCCCAAGACTGGTATGATAATTATTATTATAGGCAAACTCAACCATTCTCAAATGATGCTCCCAGCTACGTCCCCAAACTAAACAACAAGCCCACAACATATCTTCAATCGTCTGGATAGTCCTCTCTGTCTGACCATCTGTTTGGGGATGATAAGCGGAGCTATATCTTAGCTCAGTACCAATTACTTTCTGCAGGCTTCTCCAAAAACCAGAAGTAAATCTCTCTATCAGACACAATAGTCTTCGGAATACCATGCAGTGGAATAATTCTTTCAACATAAATATTTGCTAATCTGTCCACTGTCCAAGACATATTTACTGCTACTAATCTGCACACCTTGGTCAATCTATCAACAAATACCCATATTCCATTATGCCCGGAACTCGATCTTGGTAAACCTGCCACAAAGTCCATAGCAATATCATCCCATTTCCATTGTGGAATGGGTAACGGTTGCAATAGACCTCCAGGCTTCTGATGCTCTGTTTTAATTTGCTGACAGATAGCACACCTTGCAACAAACTCTGTTGTCTCTTTCTTCATATGAGGCCACCAGAAATGCTTTCTCAAATCATTGTACATTTTAGTACTACCCGGATGAATAGTGTACCTAGATTTATGAGCCTCTTCCAACACTCACTGCTTTACTTCTCTTTTAGCTGGAACAAACAACCTGCCTCTGAGCCTGACCACACAATTATCATCAATGGTAACTCCTTCCATTTTCACAATTTCAGCTAAACTTATATATGCTCTCTGAGCCTTAACAATCTGCCAATACAAAGATGGCTCTAAAGCACTAGCAGCTAGTACTGCCCGTCGTTGACTACTGGGCACATATAAGGAGTTCTCCACTACCTCTTCATACAGCTTCCATTCTTTAATCATCATCAAACTTACATATGCCTTTCTGCTCAAGGCATTAGCTACAACATTGGCCTTACCCGGATGGTAAGCCAAACTAAAATCATAATCCTTCAAATATTCAATCCATCGACGCTGGCGAAGGTTCAAATCTTTCTGAGAGAAAATATACTTCAAACTTTTATGATCTGTAAAGATCTCAAATCTCTCGCCATACAGATAATGCCTCCACATTTTCAAGGCAAACACAACTGCTGCCAATTCCAAATCATGAGTGGGGTAATTCTCCTCTGCCGGCTTCAATTGCCTGGACGCATAAGCTATCACTTTACCATGCTGCATAAGCACTGCGCCAAGTCCTCTTCTTGAAGCATCAATATACAACACAAAACCACCACTCCCTACCGGTAATGTCAATATAGGTGCTGATGTAAGTCTCTTCTTCAATTCCATAAAGCTTTTCTGACATTCACCGGACCACACAAATGGCACCCCTTTTCTGGTCAATTTAGTCATAGGTGCTGCAATTTTAGAAAAATCTTGAATAAAGCGCCTATAATAACCTGCCAATCCCAGAAACCTTCTAATCTCGGTTATTGTCTTAGACACTCCCCATCTCATCACTGCTTCCACTTTACTTGGGTCTACTGCTATTCCTTTAGCTGAGATAACATGACCCAGAAACTAAATTTCCTTCAACCAAAATTCACACTTATTAAATTTAGCAAACAACTGGTTATCCCTTAACAACTGCAGGGTAAACCTCAAATGAGCTGCATGCTCCTCTTCAGATGCTGAATAAATTAGAATGTCATCAATAAAGACCACAATGAATTGGTCTAAATATGGATGAAAAATTCTATTCATTAGATCCATGAAACCTGCAGGAGCATTGGTCAACCCAAATGGCATAACCACAAACTCAAAGTGACCATATCTGGTTCTAAAAGTTGTCTTATCTATATCCTCATCTTTAATTCTCAACTGATGGTACCCGGACCTCAAATCAATTTTAGAAAATACCTTTACTGATTGCAACTGATCAAACAAATCATCTATCCTAGGCAACGGGTACTTATTCTTGATGGTCACATCATTCAACTTCCTATAATCAATACACATCCGAAAGCTTCCATCTTTATTTTTCACAAATAAAACCAGCGCTCCCCATGGGGAATGACTCGGTCTAATAAACCCTTTCTGCAACAATTCTTCTAACAGCTTTTTCAATTCTTTAAGTTCTGCTAGTGCTATCCGATATGGAGCTTTAGAAATCGGCATGGTACCTGGCAGCAACTCAATGGTAAAGTCCACCTCTCTATGTGGAGCTAAACCAGGCAAATCCTCAGGAAAAACATCAGCAAATTTCCTAACCACGGGAACTGCTTCCACTGGCTGACTAGCTTCTACCAGACTTACCGAGGCTAAATAAGCCACACATCCAGTATTTATCAACTTTCTAGCTTTAATTGCAGAAACTAGAAACTTAGAGGTATAAAAAGGCATACATTGATATTCAAATACTGCACTATTAGGATGACAAAACCTGATCATTTTCTTTCTGCAATCTAACATTGCTCCATACAGCTCAAGCCAATCCATACTCAAAATAATATCATAATCTGACAACTGCAGGGCATATAACCGACCCGGCATCTGGTTCCCTTCAATCATAACAGGAGCTTCATCTATATAGCTTGAAGTGAGTAGGAACTCACCCGAAGGAACCTCCACTACTAACTCACAAGACTTTTCCTCTAAAGGATGAGCTATACAATCTAGAAATTCTTCGGAAATGAAAGAATGAGAGGCACCCGAATCAAATAAGACTATTTCTGAATAATTATAAAGAGGTAAAGTACCTTCTATCATATTCGATGCCTCCGCCTGGGCTCGGGTGATAGCCATAACCCGGCCTCTTCCCCGCTGCTGCGGTGCTCCTCTGCCACGACCTGCCTGTGGCTGCTGAAACTGTTGAGGCTGTTGCTGCTGCTGCACACCTCTTCCATACCCATATTCTCTCGGATAGGGGCAATTGCGGATCAAATGCCCCGGCTGATTACAATTATAACACCGATCCCCTGGTGGAGTAATAGGCTGCATGGCAGTACTCTGTTGTGACTCCTCCACCTCAGGCCTACCTCGGCCTTGCTGAAACTGCTGACGACCTCCCCATCCTCTTCCTTTGCCTTTAAATGCTTATTTTAATTTCTGACCCCATTTTCCAAAGCCTGATGAAGAAGGTCCTGCTGGTGCTTTACCCTTACTTGCACCTACTGATTGCTGCAGTAGCCAAAAACTACCTGAACCTGACTCACCCACCTGACAAGTCCGAATAGACCTCTCCAATGTAGCTGCTCTCTGGGATGCTTCTTCCACTGTCTTGCACATCAGAGGTACTATTGCATCCTGCAACTCCACTCTCAAACCTCTAATAAAATACTCAACCATCATATTATTATCTGAAACTACATAAGGTGCATAATGGCTAAGTGCCATAAACCTCATCTGGTACTCTAAAACTGAAGAGTTACCTTGCTGGAGCGTCTGAAACTGCTCTCTTTTCACTTGCTGCACTTGAATCGGAAAGAATGTATCATTAAATATATCGAGAAATTCCGACCAAGTAATAGCCTCTTCTGTCCTGCCTGCAAAGGTGGTCTGCATCTTCAGTCGCCACCATTCCAATGCAAAACCTCTCAACTGATAAGCAGCTAACACAACTTTATCTGCTGTCGGACATCTCATAGTTGCAAAAACTCTTTCAATCTCATGAATCCAGTGCTCCGCTGTATCTGGATTCGGCCCTCCTGAATAAGTAGGTGGCTACAATCTCAAAAACTTTTCAACCTGCATCACTGGTTCTTCTGCTATCAACACTGGTGGTGGTGGTGGCACAGGTGCTGCAAAAGGCACCTCCACTCTTGGCGGGACTGGAGCAACAGGTACATCCCCAGGTGGCACTGCAATCGGTGGTACCGGTGCCTGCTGATCCATCCTCGCCCGAATATCCGTAAGGCTTTCCCAGATTCTTTCTATCATACGTTGAGTACTTTCCTCCAGATCATCTCCTCCACCACCCTAATCTCTTCTATCAGCCATTCCGAAAATTTCTACATAAACAAAACACCAAACAAAAATCAAAACTACAAATTATCAGAAACCAGGGTCCCTACCAGCAGTGTACAAAGACCGAAATAAGGCTATGTATCTTTCTAATTCCCTTATATTAACACGGACCTTGCTCTGATACCAACTGTGGCGGAACGCCTCGGCAAGCCGTTAAACCGATAACGTACTTGATCCGAGTCCGCCTCCCGCGAACGGGCCGAAGCCTCGCAAGGGATACCAAACCACAGTCCGTGTAAACACAAAGGAACACACCATATTTATATATATATCACAAGGTACATAGCCATATTTCCACAAAATTGAAAGAAGTACAAGACCCTGGGGCATACCCCAAGGTACAACTGAAGAAAATAAACAACTAACTACACTACACTGCTGGAGCTGCTACTACACAGCTGGAGGTACTGACCCTGCACCGCTACGGCGCGGCTCTGAACTGGAGGACGGTCGTGAAATGTCCTCCTTGCTCTCACCTGTGGGGGTAGGGGTGAGCCTCGCTAGTCACTGGCTCAGTATGGAACTCCCCCAAAATCGAGCAAACAAAAAACCACAGGTACAAAAGCAATAAACAGTACCAACAATTTATAGAACAGCTAAGCAGGATATAAAAGCTATAAAAGTACTCACCGTTTTCCGACTACGAAAAACAACTGTAATAATTAAACGGCAAACCAGTACATGTGTACAAGCTAAAGTAGAGATAGCCAAACACGAGCCACGTGAACTGGTTCGCGACACCAGAAACTGACTCGGACAAGCTAACATAGGTCTACCTCTCAGTCTCGCAGCCACGGACGAAAGGTCCAGCTGCCGCTCCACGTGAAAAGTCAAACAACTGTGGAGACCAACCAAACACTACCACCTGCGGACCACACGGTCACAGACCCATGCCTGGCACCTCTAGAGATCCTGGCCCGGAACTCTCTAGAGTGAGGCATTGGAAAAGGACTAGCTGGGGTCTAGTACGTCTACTGGTGTTCGTACCCCCAACTACGAGCGCGCTACAAGTGACTAAAGACAAACACAAGTGTTACTGTCCCATTGTCGTCTTTCCCTCAGCCGGACGTACAACTCAAACACAGGAGTGAGGGTGTCCAGGTCAGACGACACAGACCTCGACGGTACAACACAAGTATCGGGACAAAGCCCCGAGCTAACAGCCTGGCTCACAAAGAACCTGGGGCACCCAACTGGAGAGGTAACCACGGTAGGCGTCGTACTACTCGCCACGTACACAAAACCACGTGCACGTCACACACAAACCACGTGAAACCTCACGTAAACCTCAAGTAACAATGGTCCACTACACGTGAACCCAACTGAACTCGCGTGAACAACACGCAACCTCGAAAGTGAGTAACTAACTGCATACCCTGTATGCTAAACACAGAAACCACGTGCACTCAGTGCACCTCAGGTGCCATCGCACCATTCATTATCGATAAATACTTTAAACAACCATTTCTGCTTATACATAGGTTAGCGGCAACATTGACTGCCGCTTATAGGAAGTAGACGGCAATGGCTCTGGCCGTCTATATCCCGGCTGATGAGCTTGGCGACAAACGATGTTGACGCCAAGTTCTTCAGCCTCTATCCCTGCAGAAACCCTAAACCGATTCTACAGGTTTTACAACTGTTAAAACAACGGAAAAACATACAGAATTGGTTCTTCTAACATCCATGCACTATAATTGTAAGGCCCTCTAATTTCCGTCGCATTATTTGTATTTATGTGTGTATGTTTGTACTTGTGTATGTATGTACATATTTACGTAGGCATTAATTAGTATAATTACGTGTGCATGTGTTTATATTAAACATAAATAATGTATGTATTGCATGATAATAGTATGGATATAATACCATATGTATATTGCATGTATATATGCATGGTATGCATGGTTTTCTGCATAATTTAGAGTTCTGGCCGAAGGCCCCTTGGCGTCAACCCTAGCCGTTAGGTGGTGTTAGCGTCCAGACATGGACGCCAACACTTACCCAGGCGTCCAGCGATGTGGACGCCAATTTCTCTGACCTGCATGCGCAGCAGAGCTGCAAACTTCTGAAACAAGGTATGGCAACCATTGGGGGGATGTCCCCCAACGGCTCTGAGGGTGTCCCATCACCCTAGTGAGTGGGAGAGAGACCCTCCTAAATCCTGAACCCGAATTGGCCTCTCCCACTCTTCCCTTCACCCTTGTAAGAGGAGAAAAACCCTAGGAGGAAAACTATGAGAAAACCCCATCTTAGCACCCTCAAATCCGACCCCATTGGAGCTTGATCTAGAGATCTACTGTGACAAGAAGGAAGCTAGAGCACAGGAGAAGGCTTCCCCATCGCCCCCTTGCTGTGGAGCTCGTCCAAGAACCGGAAGGAAGTGATCTTTGGAGGGAGTCTGCAACATTCTTGGGACTGCCCAAGGAGGTCTTCATCGAGCCCTAGATCCTTGGAGGAATTTTTGAAAGGCAAGTGACCTATCCTTGATGTTCCCTTATGAGTCTAGGTTGTTTCTATGATTTTTATGGAATTTTCCTCGAGTCCTAGACCCTCCAATTCACCCAAGATGCAGAGCTCGGGTCTGTGTTTTGATTCGACGACAAGGTCCCTGGACGCCCAGATCATGCTTGGCGTCCATCGACCATGCCGCTGACCCTAAGTCAGCGGCCAGAGACCGCCGCCTAGTTCCTCAGGACAGAACAGTGAACTGTTCTGCCCTTCTTCTACTCTAATTTCGATATGATTTCCGTGATAAGGATATATGGTAAACCTTATACTCTATGTATTTTGTAAATTGTGGTGTGTGAATGAATGTGGGGTGTGATGGTGAATGTGGAAATGGTATTCCTTAAACTTGTGAGCATGAATTGTTGATTCTTGCAAACTTAGTTTTCATGATTAGAATTGTATGAAGGCCTTGGTTTGGGTCTGATCATGAAAGTCAGTGGGTCAGTATATGTGTTTTGCAAATTTGGTAAATTATCCATGCTAGTGTAACGTGTTAATAAATCCGATTCGATAAAATAGAAGCATGCAAGAATGGTTTGTAGTGACCAATCCATAGATGTATGAATTAGGGTAATGTTGTATTCTAAATTCATGCATATGTTAGTAACATATGTTTAAAACAGTAAGTGGCAAGTTACAAGACGTGTTAAACCCATGTTAAATAAATTGTGAATGGCATGCTAATTAGGTGTTTTATTTACTGTAAATTCCATGAAGCTCAGAAAAATCTGAACATTTGAGGGTATCATCTTGAACCCGAAAACAGCATGTGGTTAAAATTTCAGATCATTTGGATCAGTAAATAAAAAGTTATGCATTTTCATGTGAAATGTGATAATTCATGCATATGATCGTAATGTGATTAGTTATGGTTTAAAACCAACATGATTAGTGTGTTTACTGTGTGTTAAACTCTTGAAATTCTGTAGTACCATGTTAGGAAAACAGAGATATTCATGTGAGTGAGAAAGGGAATGTGATGAAAGTGTAAAGTGTAAAACCATGTGTAAAACGGTAAATGTGTAAATGTGTAACTGTGCCAATGTGACAATGCTTCCGTAGAGGGCAGTGGAGCTGTATCAGGGAAAAGTCCCCTGAGAAAGTTCATTGTGTTAAGTGACCCTAAGAGCATTAGGGGGAAATCCTGGAGGTGGACAAGTACCACTGGTTAGGGTGGAGACTTGTTCTCCCGGTCTGCGCAGTCCAAGAGTCGCCATTGGAATGCCTAGATGGCGTCTATGTGTATATGTCCTTCTTTGGTGGTTTGGACTATGTGTCACGGCACCTAAAAATGCGTATTGTGAAATGTGTAATGTGTATGTGTCCATATGTAAATGTGTAAGTGACAATGTGAATGTGTATGTGTAAAATGAACCATGTGAAAGAGAAAACTTGTGTAAATAAAAATGTGAAACTAAAGATGTGGAAATAGGTTATTGAAACCCATGTGAGACAAATCTGAAACCATGTGAAATCAGTAAACTCATGTTATCATTATCATGTTTATGTGTGCATAAATGCCTAGAATCCATGTTAGGGATGATTAGTGAAAACGGGCACAAGATAGCATGATTACTTGTTCACATGATATGTTTTATGCGTCATTATAGCTCTCATGTTTTGATTCTTGAAAGATTAAAGTTTTATGAGAAAAAATAAATAGAGAGCATGTGATAGGTGAATTTTGTTCTTAGAAATCTGAAAGCATGATCCATGTATAAAATTGTAAACTTTCATGATAGGTTGAATCTTTAAATCGACTAGCATGCTACGTGTTGCGAATTGTAAATGTGCATGTAGGAACCACTAGGACTTGTACGTGAATGTTATGGGTAGTGTTTCTTACTGAGTCCTTGGACTCACTCCTTGCTTCGACGTATAGGTATAGTTGGTGACACGACACCGCTTGAGGAGACGGTGGAGACGGACTCCGAGCGCGGAGGACTAGCTAGTTTTGGAGTTCTTGAAATTTGTGTATTTCATAGTACGTAACTTTGAAACATTGTACTAGAAGTATCATGAAAAGGATGTATAAGTGTGGACATTTGTATTTAATTTCAGCAATTTAAATCATGTGGATTTTTAGTTCTTTTATGTTAATTGCGAATTGCATGTATGTTTAATGTGGATCATGAATGAATGAAGACATTGGTCTTTTACTTCCGCTACTCTGTTGTATATTCGCGTGTATCTCAGCTGTTTGTATCGTTTGGGTAAATGTCCCACTGTGAGGACTCTCGCTATACCGACGTGGGTTGGTACAACCGTACCGGTGTATCGAGGGCTGTCACAATAATTAAACTATAACAGCATGCTTTACCACCTGAATTCATCAAACCACCCATTATCCCCCGCATGGATACCATGACCTGAAATCACCATTTTCATGCAGATTCATGTTATCTAATTTCATTATCACGACCTATAGGAATTACAAGGGTCATTCCCTACCTCAGAACACGCTTAAACCTCCCGAAATCTCCCGGTTCACACCGAACCCTCCGCGAGCTCCCACGGGAATTGCACCACGCCACGGCATTCCTCGCGCAATTCGGAAACGCCACACGTCCCACGATCCTCCAACCACTCTCCTGTACCTGTTGGAAGCTTTAGGGGTACGGGGGCGTGAAGCTGGGGCAAGGGGAAGAGAGAACCAGGTGGAAAAACCTGCTCTCGGGTGACCCTATAACCTGCAGAATTCACAGGTTGGCGTCAACCCCTCTGCCGCCTAGGGCAACCGCCACCATCAATGTCAACATCTTGTGCCGCCAAGTTCATGCAGTTAACGACACCCTACCTGGACGCCAACAAGTCAACGGCCACCCCTGGCCGCCAACTCCAACTCAACTGCAGCAGGTCCTATTTCATTTCAGGACCAAACCTGCACCTTACCTGAACAAACCACACATCCAAACCACACATTCCACACATCCAAACCACTTATTCCACACAACCAACTCACACTGGCCTCACAACGGCCATCACAACCATTACACACATGATCCGCATGGATCCGAAAAGCACGCGACGTTACATGTTGTGCTATCCACAAGGTCATTAAAATTCAGGGGCCAAAATAAGATCGGATATTGCAAGAGTTGCAAGTGTCAAGAGTTGACCGCTTTCAGATCATCGTATGATTTGTTGTGCTATCCACTGAGTCTATAAGATTCCGATCCCACTAGGAGACCGTCGGAGTCTCCTATTCTGTATATCTGAGGGTTATACAGTCTGTCGAAAAATAGTGAGAGTTGATCTTGATTAAAGTCCTAATCTAGATTTAATTATTATTATGATCATCTGCTAATTGTGTTTACATTTCCTTTATAGGCAAAAATGTCGTCAGATAACCCACTTTGTGGCATACTGGATGCCAACAAATTGACAGGCCCGAACTACTCGGATTGGCTCAGGAACCTGAAGATTGTCCTCAGGTCTGAGCACATTGCCTATGTCCTGGAAGGCTGAACCACCTCTAGATGCACCTGAAGGGGAAACACTTGAATTTGGGAAGTGGAAGGAGGATTCCACTCTGGCCCAATGCTACATGCTTGCCTCAATGAGCAATGAGTTGCAAAGGCAGCAAGAGAACATGGATGCTAGATCCATCATGCAGCACTTGTAGGAGCTCTTTGAAGAGCAAAGCAGGGTAGAGAGATATGAGATATCCAAGGCCCTGTTCAGAGCTCGCATGGCAGAGGGGTCTTCAGTACAGACTCATGTGCTGAAGATGATAGAGAGGATTGAGAGGCTCGAGGGGCTTGGTTTTCCTCTTGACAAAGAACTCAGCACGGACCTCATTCTCCAGTCACTTCCAGATTCATATTCCCAGTTCATTGTAAACTTTACAATGAATAAGATTGAGGTGAGTTTAGCTGAGATGCTCAACATGCTGAAGACTGCTGAGGGCAACCTTAAGAAGGAAAAGCCCACTATTCTCATGGTTGGAAAGTCCAACAAGAAGAGGAGAGCAGTGCAAGCCTTTAAGAAAGGCAATGCAAAGAAGCAGTCAAAGCAGAAGCAAAAGAAGGACATAAGTAAAGGAGAAGAAAAGGGCGAGTGCTTCCACTGCAAGAAAAAAGGGCACTGGAAAAGAAATTGCAAGGACTAGCTTGCAACGAAGGCTCAAGAGAAGCAGAAGCTTGGCGAAGCTTCAGGTATCTATATGATAGATCTTCACTTGTCTATTAGAGATTCTACATCTTGGGTTTTAGACACTGGATGTGCTTCTCATGTCTGCAATGATGTGCAGGTGCTGACAAGTAGAAGGAAGCTGAGCAAAAGCGAGGTGAACTTGAGGCTTGGAAACGGCGCAAGTGTTGGTGCACACACTGTGGGGACAGTGAAGCTCAAGTTACCCTCAGGAGATTTACTTTTATTAGATGATTGCTACTTTGTGCCTAGTATCATTAAGAACATTATTTCTATTTCTTATTTAGACAGAATTGGATACAAGTTTACCACTGAGAACAATAGTTGTTCAGCTTATTTGAGAAATAAACTAGTTGCTTTAGAAAAATTGGTGAATGGTTTGTATCTGCTTGATGTTTCTTATGAAAATCTCCATGTTGATGTTTCTCCTAAGAGAAGTAAGAATAGTGTGAACACTGCCTACTTATGGCATTGTAGGTTTGGTCACATTGGCGAGAATAGGCTTCAAAAGTTGCATAAGAATGGATACTTGGATCCATTTAATTATGAATCATATGCAACTAGCGAATCCTGTTTAATGGGTAAGTTGACCAAATCTCCATTTAGTGGACATGGAGATAGGGCCAAGGACATATTGGAACTAATACACTCGGATGTATGTGGTCCAATGTCTACCCAAGCCAAGAGTGGCTACTCATACTTCATTACATTCACGGATGACTACTCAAGGTTTGGATTTATTTACTTAATGAAGTACAAGTCTGAAGCATTTGAGAAGTTCCAAGAATTTAAGAATGAAGTTGAGAAGCAAACTGGAAAAAACATTAAAATCCTACGGTTAGACCGAGGAGGTGAATACTTGAGTACAGAGTTCACACAATTCTTAAAGGACAATGGTATCCTTTCTCAATGGACTCCTCCCTATACACCACAGATGAATGGTGTATCGGAAAGGAGGAAACGCACCTTGTTGGACATGGTACGATCCATGATGAGCCGTTCACAGTTACCAGTTTCCCTATGGGGATATGCGCTAGAGTCAGCGGCATATCTACTGAACAGGGTTCCCAGTAAATCTGTGTCTTCTACTCCATATGAGATATGGAAGGGTAGAAAGCCTGATTTTAAACATGTTAAAATCTGGGGCTGTCCTGCCCACGTGAAGAGACACGACCCAGATAAACTGGAATCCAGAACCGATAAGTGCAGGTTTGTTGGATACCCAAAAGAAACGTTGGGTACTACTTTTACCATCCTGGTGAACAAAGAGTGTTTGTCGCCAGGAGAGCTATCTTCTTGGAAGAGGAGTACCTTACCCAAGAGGACAGTGGGGAGTAAGATAGATCTAGAAGAGGTTCTAGATCCACAAACTGTGCAAAGTCCACCAGTTGAAACATCAGTCCGGAACTGTTCAAGAATATACACACATTCAGTGTAGGTCTGGTAGAGTACCTAGACAGCCTGAAAGATATGTTGGACATATCAGTGAAGGCATGTCTTCTAATGAGGATGATGATCCAAAGACCTACCAAGAGGTTGTTGATAGTCCTTAGTCAAGAAAATGGCGAGATGCCATGAATTCTGAGATGCAGTCCATGTACACCAACCAAGTTTGGAACTTGGTATACTTGCCTGAAGGTATTGTACCTATTGGGTGCAAGTGGATCTTTAAGAGAAAGATCGGTGCAGATGGACAGATCGCCACTTATAAGGCAAGGTTGGTGGCAAAGGGGTATCGTCAAAGGCAAGGAATTGACTATGACGAAACTTTCTCACTAGTTGCCATGATAAAGTCGATCAGAATTCTTCTCGCCATTGCTGCATACTTTGATTACGAGATCTGGCAGATGGATGTAAAAACTGCTTTCCGCAATGGAACATTGAGGAAGAAGTGTATATGATACAGCCTGAGGGTTTTATATCCAAAGAGTGTCCAGATAAAGTATGCAAGCTTCAAAGGTCCATCTATGGATTGAAGCAAGCTTCTCGTAGTTGGAACATAAGGTTTGATGAGGCTATCAAATCTTATGACTTCATTAAGAATGAAGATGAACCATGTTGTATAAGAAAATCAGTGGGAGTGCTATCACTTTTCATATTTACGTTGATGACATCTTGCTCATTAGGAATGATGTAGGATGTTATCATTAGTAAAGGTTTGGTTGTCAAATTAGAACTTCTCCATGAAGAATTTGGGAGAAGCATCCTACGTATTAGGAATACGTATCTATAAAGATAGATCTAAGAGGATGCTTGGCTTGACCCAATCCATGTACATAGATACCATTGTCAAAAGGTTTGGCATGGAAAATTCTAAGAGATGTCTATACCAATGAGACATGGGATTATCTCTCTAAGGAGCAGTCTCCTAAGACTCCTGAAGAGAGGGAAGTCATGGATAGAGTCCCCTATGCCTCGGCTATAGGGTCTATCATGTATGCCATGCTATGTACAAGGCCTAATGTAGCATTTTCTCTAAGTGTTACGAACAGATATCAGGCAAATCCAGGTGAAACACACTGGATGGCAGTGAAATGTATCCTTAAGTACTTGAGAAGGACTAAGGATATATTTCTGGTTTATGGAGGAGGGGACTTGAAACTTCGGGCATATACTGACTCGAGTTTCCAGTCAGATCCAGATGATAGTAAGTCTACATCTGGGTTTGTGTTCACCTTAAACGAAGGTGCAGTGAGCTAGAAGAGTTTCAAGCAAGAAACCACTGCAGATTCGATGACAGAAGCTGAGTACATTGTTGCAGCTGAAGCCGCCAAGGAGGCAGTGTGGATGAAGAAATTCATCACCGACCTTGGTGTGGTGTCGGGTGACTCTGATCCGATCCCATTGCTGTGTGACAAGAATGGGGCCATTGCACAAGCGAAAGAGTTGCGGTCTCATCAGAAGTCAAAGCACATTCTGAGGCGATTTCACCTGATCAGGGAGATTATCACTAGAGGAGATGTACTGGTGGAAAGAGTTCTTTCAGTTGACAACATTGTAGATCCACTAACGAAGCCTCTGACTCAAATTGTGTTTGAGCGCCACCTAGAGTCTATGGGTTTAAGACATAAAGGTGATTGGCTTTAGTCCAAGTGGGAGATTGTTAGTTATGGGTGTCCTCAAGCCAATCATAACTTGTACAATCTTGTTCTTTAATAATAATAATAAGGCTTTTATATTCATTATGTGTAATTCGTTTATCGTTTCATTATGAAGTCCATGAATATACGCAATGGATACTAATTATGATGAGATCATAACAATGGGATTAATATCCTTTAAGCGTATATTGTTAATTGTTCCTAGTCGGAGGATATTCAAGAATGACATCGAATATCCGGTTAGACTAGTACAGGTTGCACTTACTCATATGATGAGGGTGACTGGTCTCATAGTCACTTGTGTGGAGACACTAAGGTGAATCTATAGGTGCTCATTAGAGAATGAGTTCACTGAACTGATCCGTTATGAATCGCTGGATGGTAATGTTACCTAACTGTCAACCAGCTAGATTTATTGTCACAGTGGCGTGATTGGTCCTTAGACTTGAGAAACCAAGGACACCTTGTCGGTGGACTTCTAGATTTTGACCTTAACTTATAGATCTCTAGCCATGGGGTCTTAATCAGTTAAGTGTTCGGATCTAGCGGAATACCTTCGAAGGTGATTATGTGGTCAAATGGGATCGCTCGCTCTCGGCAATAAGAGAGTGAATGCTCTAGGGAAAGATGCCTGATAGTCCCTGGCCAGGGCATGACTACTTATCAGAAAAGGAGTTTTCTGATATTGTTATGCGGCATCTAATCCAAGTGAGTGCACGTATTAGGGTTTGACAGTTGACCATACCCTAAGTGCACTCGGGAGCATTATACGAGTGAAGGATTATAGTCACGTGGCATCTATTGACACAAAAGGTTCCTTAAATGGGTTGTTGAACCCCAATGCTTTCCAGGATCAAGTGGTGTTGCTTGGCACCCAACTTGATTGGAAGCCCGGTCAATTATCGTGAGACGATAATTGATTGTGTAATTAATTAATATGAGATATTAATTAATTGCAGTAAGTCAATAAGAGTTATTGGGCTTAATGGGCTGAAAACGGGACTAGCACTTGGGCCTAGAAGGTCACATGCAATAGAGTTCCGAGCAGATTGGGCAGGATGACCGATATAGACATTAATTGGGTTTTTGTGAAAAACCGCAGAGTCTATATATACACGTGGAGAGTTAAACCCTGGCTCAAGCTATAGGGTCCTCTCTGGCCGCCCCCTCCTCTCTCTCTCTCTCTAGGGCAACCCACCTCTTCTCTCTCCTCTCTCTCTGGCACATGGTGGAGTTGAGATCTGGGAGACGTGTAGAGACCGAGGAGACCCCGTCTGCATCCGGAGCTCGCGTGGATACGTCTAGAGGTCGGACACCTGAACGACTTCAAGCACCAGCGCCTCCAGCGCTACCTCCTCCCCGGATTCGGGAGTTTCGCAACCCCGCAAAGGTAAAGATCGTATCTTCCTCTATGCGGGTTCTCCATTTTTGTTCGATTCCGACTGCCGGCAACGATATCTACCGGAGGGAATCGCATTTCTGCTGCGCTCTGTACGATTCCTTACACTTCGTAGGGGGGGGTTCCGGTGGGAGGGTCTCTGTCGGGGGAGGGACTTGCGCACGGAGGGGGGTTCTGGGGGGGGGGGGGGCTTGCGCAGGGAGGGAGGGTTCTGGAGGGAGGGGGTCACGACTGGGGGGGGGGGGGTATAAAGATACATGGGCTTGGTTGGGTAGGGTGGGGTTCGCTGTGGGGGTGGTAGTTCGTGATGATCAGCTTATCCCCATGTAATTTAGACAAATTACATATCTATTTTGGTGATTAACAAAACTAAGACAATGTGCAACTCTAACATATTTTCTATGAAGATCTTAGCACAGGAAATAAATCAAGAAAAGTCAAGCAAATCTCTGTAAGTATTCTACCCGGAAACATTTAAGGTTCGGTGCATATAAATTCTCTAAGTACACATCAATTTCGCTAAGTGTTACAACGATTTCATTAGTATTATAACGATTTCATTGCAAGTCATAACGTTTACCTCTCATATCGATTTCGTGACTTCATAACGATTTCCTTAGCTTATAAATTTCATAAGTGATCGCATCGATTTCGATCACAGAACGATTCGCTAAGTGATCACATCGATTTCGATCTCAGAACGATTCGCTAAGTGATCGCATCGATTTCGATCTCAGAACGATTCGCTAAGTGATCGCATCGATTTCGCTCTCACAACGATTTCATTTCACAACGATTTGCTAAGTAAGAACAATGATTTTCTCTCACAACGATTTGCTAAGTGAGAACAACAATTTGCTCTCACAACGATTTTGTCCCACAACGATTTGCTCACAACATCGACTCGATAAGTGAAACAACGATTTCCTCACAACATCAACTCGATAAGTGAAACAACAAATTTCTCACATCGATTTGATTATAACGATTTGATCACAACGACTCACTTATAACGATTTGGTTATAAAGATTTGCTGATAACGATTTGCTTATAGTGTTATAACGATTTGCTCATAACGATTTTCTTATAGTGTCATAACGATTTGCTTATAGTGTCATAACGATTTGTTATCCAGAATGATTTGGTTATGGATGCATAACGATTTGTGGTACAATGATGTGTTTCGAATGAGCAACGATTCACATGAACAACGACTCATTCACACAACGATTTCAAAAGTCATTACTATATCGACTTCATGGACAATAACAACTTGATATTCAATAATTCTTGACAAGTCAAAGTCATCCCTTGTATTCTCTTTTATCCATGCATTAAATATAACCGTACATTTCTCTGCACGATGCATGTCAGATTCTTCTATTCTTATGCCTCTGCATGTAATATCTTTTTGGAAAGACCGAATAGAATTTTCTATTTTGATGTATTCTCACTCTAACGTTCACTGACAACAAGAGACAACTTAGCTGTACGTTTTAGCATTTAATGTGTGCAGGTCTCTGACAGCACGACTCTATACAACGTGGGATAAAGTAGAAGCGAAGGATATCAAGAAGGATTTTTTCTACGTGCATGGAACGCAAAAGAACCGTATACTGCAAAGGAAAGCCATGCAGTCTAACGTTCTCTGAATATAGAGACAATGGAGTACTTCAACGACTACATTTTCAAAGAAGATATAAATAGAAGACTGGTGCGTACGTGAAGATACATCTTCAGAATTCAAAATCTGCACTCAAGTCTCACTCCATCATTTTGTTGTAGCTCTTAGCTCTCTGTGTCTAGTGTAGAACCTTAAGAAAGCTTTTGTGAACTGAGAGTGTTCTTCTTGTAGATCTTTTCCTCTCAGTCTTCGCTTCGGATTCAAGCACTATGCTATTAGCTTGGTCCAGGGGCGTATCATCCCTTGAACACATCTTTATGGTATTCCCTTCGTGGTGAAGGAAACGACTGGGGGTTCCAGTGTGTTTTCCCTTCGTGTTGAAGGAAGACCTGGGGGTTCCAGGGTGTTCCCTTTGTGTTGAAGGAAGACCTGGAGGGTTCTAGGTGTTGTATTCCTCTTCGGGTTGTGAAGAGAAGACCAGCTGTGGCTGGGTGTCTAAGTGTCCTTGAGGGGGATTGTACCCTTGGGTAGTGAATCCTAAGTTGTTGCTCAGGGATTGGACGTAGGACTCCTGTGGAGAGGAGGTCCGAACCAGGATAAAATCTTGTGTAGTGTGTGTGTGCTTGCTTGTGTTTGTGTTTGTCCTTTCACTAACACTAGCTGTTATCGAAGTGTGTTTGGGTGAACGTTTTGATTACAGGTTTTAATAATCAAAAATCTTTTAAGAATCATTCACCCCCTCTGGGCTTGCTAGCTGGGCAACAAGTGGTATCAGAGCTAGTTTGTAACGCCCCAAAAATTTAAAATATTAAGAAAATAGAAGTAATTGGTTAAATACCTTAGGGTTATTAATAAATTGTGATAATTGGATGATAGACTTAATTATGGTAATGAACATTATCCCAGTGTCATACCTCGAAGTGCGTGCCTCCACAGTACGATACTAGAAAATGACATCGAAATAAAAATCCGAGACATCATAATTTCCATAAAATGTGGAGAAATTAATATGCAATTATCTGAATTTGATGTACGGATTTCAGGGTATAGTCGACGCGACCATTTTTCGGGTGATTTTTCACCTAGTGTAAAATAAATCTAACAATTAATTAAAAAAATCACCACATTAGTAAACCTATCATATTAGTCTATGGTATTTAAAATTCATGGCAATCAAATATGGATGGGTAGGTTTCTTTAAGGAACAAGTGGCCAATTGAATTACTGAGAATTACGCAATGGGCTTTTCTGGGTAATTTGCAGTGGGCTACGTGGAGGGCTTCTGGTGAGGCCAGCACCTAGTTGGAGGTGGTAACACCTCAAGTTACCATGTGTACATGAGGTGGGTTGCTGGGCTATGTGTGGGGGTGAAAACCAACTTGGTTTTCACCATGACACTCAAGGGGTGATGTGTCGGTGCATGAGAACTCTGCTGGCCCTATAAACCATCCCAAACCATCGTACACACCTCTTTTCCCTTTCTACTGGTGTGTACATTGTCTTTGAGACCACTTCATAGTTGTGCTATTGAGTTGAGTGCAAACTCTACCTGGAAGGGCTTCCACGTCAGTTCTGGTTTCATTCCCTCAGAAGGATTGTTGTGGAGTTTATTCTACGTGCAAGTGTGCAATTGCCTTTCTCTTATTTCTGAGGATTTCTGAGTAAGGATCTACCTCACTTCAATCAGGTAGGATTCTTTCTTATTCTTTCTAGGATCTCCTGTTACCTTTCTTGATCCTCCGGTTAATGGCATGGAGAACTTTAAGCATGCCATTCTTCTAGTTTGAAAACTCAGACTATTGTGAAATCTAAAAAGTCATATTATTGATCATGTTGTTGTCAAAGTTTAGAAAACCATGTCCATGATAGGAAATCAACAGTACATCATGTTTTAGTTGATTTTAAGTTAGAAGTAAAACATGTACTAGCTTTGATCAGTTGACTGAATTTAGAGTGTTGATTCTATATCTAGACTGGATAGAACCTCAATGGTTTCTACTTTAGCTAACCTGATGTGTTGAGAAGGGATAATACTCTTAAATTGGTACTTGATATAAGATCAATGTAAAAAGATGAGGAGAAAGAGTTCTAAGAAGAAGTACTCCCCATTATCTTCTTTGAGTTAACCTTTGCTAAAACATCTGGCAAATTATATCCATGATCTTCCCTTTTTGATCATGTTTCCATGAGTATTATATCTGAAATCACACTTGTTTTGGGTCCTAATCATGTTAGGAACATTAGAGCAACTTTATAGAACATGGAGGTTTAATGGACTGGTTTTCTGACAATTGACACAGCCCCTGTCGACAGACGAAGAGCTAGCTGTCGACAGGAACCCCTGGCCAGAACCAGAAAAAAAACCAGGACTGTGTGCAGCTATCGACAAACCTCTGGGTTGCTGTCGACAGATGCACACAGGTCTGAAACCTCCAGCTTGGCAGTGAAGCATTAGCTCTGAGGGACGGTATCTCATGTGCCGCAGATTGATATACTTGAGGTAATGGTGAGACTGACTCCCTAACCTCCAGCAGATTGTGTCTGAACAGCAGCTCAGCCCGTGGGACATCGCTTGCATCCTCCAAAGCATCTCCGTCATGACTCAAAACATGCAAGCTGAGATCACTCATATTCACCGTGAAGCCAACAAAGTTGCGGATGCCCTTGCTAGTTTCGCTCTTACTGTCCTTCTTTATAGCTGGAACCACTGGGGCGATTGCCCTCCAGTGTCAAGGAGAGTTACACCAGAAGATAAGGGGGTACTCACTTTATCAGGCCGTAGGCCTTTTGTACACCCCCTTCCATTATATATATAAAATCTAACCCCTAGCCGCTTGGGAAGGTAGTGGCCCTCTCACATTGTGAGGTTGCCCCTACCTACCTCTTGGTCTGGCTACATTAAAAAAAAAAAAAGGTCTGAAACCTCAGCTCTGGAGATCAGCCCCTGTCGACAGCAGATCCATGCTGTCGACAGGTCTGGTCAGAGTCATGTTTTCCAGCTTCCGTTTGACTCTGTTCTTCGTTGCAAAATCCCACCCATTGTCCTACTTGTTGTCTACCTTATCATATGGATTTTACTACCTAAACACCTACTAAATCAGTCAAGTTATCTTCTTGTTACCTTAAGTTATTTCTACAAGTTCCGAACAAAATGTCCTCTTGAAATTGTTAATTTCTGAAATCAGGATGGAATAAAGTCCTTTGATTCTTTTGTGCAATCTTGAGTAACTTTGAGTAAAACCTTTGTATTTCCTTGATTCATTACAAAGGGAAGAGTGTGGTGATGACAAATTGAGAGTCTTGGATCAATTTAAGAATTATGCTTGGCAATAAGGGCTAGTCCAGTCTTGGGAGAGCACCCATATTCGTTTAAGTGGCCGCGCGGAACGATTAAAGGATGAGTGGATGTTTGGCATAGCATTTAGTGTTTGATTGGTCATCATATCATCTTATTTGTGTGTTTATATGTGTTCAAATCTGAACTTGAATGTTACTATGAACCCTGAATCTTGAGTTCAATGTTCAATAACTTTGCAATCTAGTGTCGTGTAGCATCCCAGTCTGCCATGCAAAACATGATTACATGTATAACTCCTTGTCACTTACTTTGTATCTTGATCTCCTTGATTATAGAACTTGAATCCTACTGAGCTAGTTAGCTCACGAATTTACTTTTCAGGTAATCCAGATGGAGCAAATGATTAAGGGGGAAAGAGTGTTGAGTGAACCACGAATCTACAAGGAGCTATCTATGTTACTGTTCTGTAGTGTTGTGATTAGTAAATGTGATGTAATAATTTTCTTTTGACTTATTCCTCATGAGAACTTAATGAGGAAACTTTTGTAATAAAACACTTATGAGGCTATCTAAGAGTTGAATGGATATAGTGTCTTTTCCGTGTTATATTCAGTCACTCCCGAAAAATAGATTATTTTATTAGGACGTGACAGATTAATTGGTATCAGAGCCTTAGTTCGATAAACCTAGGGAAATCAGTGAGCTGGGGTAGAAACATGGGATTAGTTGGAATGATTTTTCTAATCATGTAAATGCTTAACCTATTAATTATTTCAGAATGGACATGAGTGCTCAGCAAAGGTTGGTAGCAGCCATGGAAATGCTACGTCAGGACCTAGAACAATATGCTCAAGCACAGAGAGAAAACCACGTGCAGATCAAAGAGGAAGTATTAAAGCTGACTGCGGGCGCTTTCTTTGCCGGAAATCCTAGTGCTGCACTGGACGTAATGACCCAAGTCATGTATAGGTTGGACAATCTCAAGCTGGGGCAAGACATGTTGCTCCACCAGTTTGAGGAATATTGGGAGGCCATGACGGATGCGGCAAGGGAGCTATACCACGGAACCGATGAAGTACAACAGCCTCAACCTGCTGAAGTTGTCATAGATCTGACCCAAAACTAGAGAGGACTTAGGCAATATGTCCCTCTTTTTGTAAAACCTCCCTTTTGTATAAATGATGGTTGTATGTATATAACTCCCAAGTGTATGGGGAGTGAGAGGTTAAGGAGTATGTTTTTGTAAAGTGGAGAGGTGGGAAGTAGAAGACGGTATTAGTTTTAGTTGCTAATCATGAATGTACATTTTGATGTAAATATTTGATCAATGAATGAAGTGGTGCATTCTATGGATTTGCAACATGTATATGTGATGAATGATAGTGGATGGATTGTGAAATTAATGTATGTTCTATTGAATGTTTCAGATCCTTATCTAATTTTATCATGGACGGAAGTGATGCCAACTTGAAAAGAATGGAGAGTTCAATGCATGATTTGACGCGAGTGATGAGAAATGTAGCTAAGAGTAACAGTCACAATAGAGCAAGTCTCTTTAAGGATTTTCGAAGTTTGGATCCTCCGAGATTTGCAGGAAGTACCGACCCAGACGAGGCGGAAAATTGGTTGAAGGGTATGGAAAGAATCTTTAATGTAATTCGATGTACTGAAGAAGAGAAGATATGTTTAGCAACATTTCAGTTAGATCGTGATGCACGAGCATGGTGGGAAACTGTGGAGTCTACTTTGGAAGATCCAAAGCAAGTTGATTGGGAAGAATTTGTCAAGTTGTTTAATGATCAATATTTTTCTGAGGTAGTTCAAGAAAGAAAAGCTAATGAGTTTGCTAATTTAAAACAACTCAGAATGTCTATATCGGAATATGAAGCTTAGTTTGCCCGATTGTCAAAGTATGCCCCTCATCTGATATCGACAGAGAAATTGAAAGCCAAAAGGTTTATGAATGGATTGCGTCCCATTTTCATTATGCAGCTAACTCCTCAGTTGATTACCTCATACTCAGAAATGGTTAAAAGGGCCTTAGCATTAGAAGCTGCTAACGATACTGTGGACAAGATTAGGGGAAAATCTGGAGAAGGATCTTCGGACCGTAAAAGGAAGTTTGAGTCGGGGAATACTCCAAAAATTCAGCAAACCAATAAGAAGGCAGGAAAGGCTCCGATAGCAAACAAAGATATATGTAAGCATTGTCACCGTAGTGGTCATAAGACTGAAAACTGTTGGCGTAGATTGGGTGCATGTCTGAAATGTGGAAGCACTCAACATCGAATTCTGGATTGTCCTATGGTTAAGAATGCGCCAGCAAATTCAAATGTTCGAGCAAAGCAAGGTAGATTGCAAGCCGTGTAGGAAGTGAAATCAGAATCTCCACCAGAAGGCGGATTAATAGAAGGTACATTACTAGTAAACTCAAGACCCGCATATGTATTATTTGATTCAGTAGCAACACATTCTTTTATCAGTTATGAGTTTGCTAAGTCTTTGGAAGTGCAGTCAGTTCCACTTCTTACGCAACTTGAGGTTGCAACATCTTTAATTAAGTGAGGGTAAGAAACTTAAGGAATATTACCCCAATAGTCAAATTATAGTTAAGGAGCATAATTTGCCTGGAGATTTAATTTGCCTTGAAATGTGGGATTATGATGTGATCCTTGGGTTTGATTGGCTATCTAAGTATCATGCAAACTTGGATTGTCAACTAAAACAAGTAACCTTTCTAGGAAAGAAAATTACTCCCATAACTTTTGATGAACATCGCACAAGGAAAATACCTATAATATCAGCGGTCAAAGCATGTAAATTGGTACAAAAAGGTTGTCAAGGATATTTAGTTTCTGTAACCGTGATAAATCTGAATATTTCAGGGTTGGAAAATATTCCAGTGGTAAGGGAATTTCCTGATGTATTTCCCGAAGAACTTGTTGGTTTACCACCTAGCAGGGAAGTAAATTTCTCAATTGAATTGGTACCGGGAGTTACACCAATTTCGAGAACACCATATAGAATGTCCATGGAAGAGTTGAAAGAGTTAAAGAGGCAGTTACTAGAATTGATAGAAAAAGGGTTTATTAGACCAAGTACTTCACCTTGGGGTGCTCCAGTATTATTTGTGAAGAAGAAAGATGGATCTATGAGATTATGCATAGATTATCGACAATTGAATCAATTGACTATAAAGAACAAGTATCCACTTCCAAGAATTGATGATCTATTTGATCAACTGTCTGGAGCTCATTATTTCTCCAAGATTGATTTAAGATTGGATACCACCAACTAAGAATTCAGGAGCAGGATATCCATAAAACGGCTTTTAGAACACGGTATGGACACTGTGAATTTGTGGTAATGCCATTCGGATTGACAAATGCACCTGCTGCATTTATGCGCTTGATGAATGACGTGTTCATATCTTATTTAGATCAATTTGTGGTTGTGTTTATAGATGATATATTGATCTACTCTAAGAGTATAGAAGAGCATGAGGAACATTTGCGAATTACTTTGCAATTGCTACAAGATCACAAATTATATGCGAAGTTCAGTAAATGTGAGTTTTGGTTGAAACAAGTAATGTTCCTAGGACATATCATTTCTGAAGAAGGATTATCAGTGGAGTCATCAAAAGTAGAAACTATACAGAAATAGGAGCAGCCTAAGAATCTTACTGAAGTACGAAGCTTTTTAGGCATGGCCAGTTATTACCGACAATTTGTCAAGGATTTTTCTAGAATTGCTTCACCACTTACACAGTTAACTAGAAAAGGAACTGCATTTATATGGAGTGAAAGTTGTGGACAAGCCTTTCAGCTGTTAAAGGAATGTTTATCCACCGCACCAATTTTAGCCTTGCCGGTAGAAGGAAAAATATTTGAAGTTTACATTGATGCTTCGAGTATTGGACTGGGATGTGTATTAATGCAGGAAGGAAGGGTTATTGCTTATGCTTCTAGACAATTGAAAACTCATGAGAAGAATTACCCAGTACATGATTTGGAATTAGCCGCAGTAGTTTTTGCTCTTAAACTCTGGAGACACTATTTGTATGACAACCAATTTATAGTGTACTCCGACCACAAAAGTCTCAAATATTTGTTTTCACAGAAAGAACTAAATATGAGACAAAGAAGATGGATGGAGTATATCAAAGATTATGACTTCAAAATAGAATATCATCCAGGGAAAGGCAACACTGTGGCCGATGCACTCAGTAGAAATCCTGTAACCAAGGTATGTCAATTGCAAGTAAAGGAATGGAAGTTGTTAGAAGAGTTTTCTACATTAAGTTTAAAGACTGAGTTGCAGGAAGCAAGTGTTGTAATTAATAACATGATAGTGCAATCAGAATTGCTAAAGCAAATTAGAGAACAGCAGAGCAATGATCCTATGTTGATAGAAACTAGAGAAAAATTGGCTTCAGATCTGATTTTAATGAAGATGAGCATGGAAATCTTCAGTTTTGGGACAGATTATGTGTACCGGATAATCCTGAAATCAAGAAACAAATCTTGGAAGAAGCTCATCTATCATATTATACGATTCATCCAGGAGTTGTCAAGATGTATCAAGATCTGAAAAAGCATTTTTTATGGTGTAACATGAAAAAGGACATTGTGGACTTTGTAGCGAGATGTTTGACCTGTCAGAAGGTTAAAGCCGAACACCAGAAACCGGCAGGAAAGTTAAAACCACTTGAAGTACCAGAATGGAAATGAGATAGTGTCGGTATGGATTTTATTGTCGGACTGCCCAAGACACGAAGTGGATTCGATGCAATATGGGTAGTTATTGACTGACTTGCTAAATCAGCTCATTTCTTGGCAATTAAAACAAGATGGTCCGTCAATATTTTAGCAGCTTTATACATGAAAGAAATTGTTCGATTGCATGGAATTCCAAAAGACATAATTTCTGACAGAGATGCAAGATTTACTTCACATTTTTGGAAAGAATTACAAGATGCATTGGGGACCAAGTTAAAGTTTAGCACTGCTTTTCATCCTCAAACTGACGGACAGACAGAACGAGTAAACCAGATCATTGAAGATATGTGTCGTGCTTGCATATTGGAATTTGGAAACGATTGGAATACTCACTTAGCAATTATAGAGTTTGCTTACAATAATAGCTACCAATCTACTATTCAAATGGCACCATTTGAAGCTTTGTATGGCAGGCAATGTAGATCACCATTGTGTTGGGTAGAACTGAAGGAATCACATATTCTTGGACCCGAAATGATTCAGGAAACAACAGAAACTATTAAGTTGGTACGTGATCGCATGAAAGCTGCTCAAGATCGACAGAAAAGCTATGCTGATCAAAGAAGAAGGGAGCTAGAATTCCAAGCAGGAGAACATGTGTTTCTTAAAGTATCACCCCAGAGAGGAATCAAAAGATTTGGTATTAAGGGAAAATTGAGTCCAAGATATATTGGACCGTTTGAAATATTGAAAAGAATTGGGGAAATGACGTACCAACTAGCATTTCCACCACAGTTATCTAACGTGCATGATATTTTCCATGTGTCCATGTTGAGGAAATATGTGTATGATCCGAAACATATTATTGAATACCAAAATCTGGGGATACAAGAAAATCTGGCATATGAGGAAAGACCGGTGCAGATCCTTGATCGAAAAATCAAGCAACTTCGAAACAAGGAAGTTCCCTTATTGAAGATCCAATGGAACAAGCGAGGACAAGAGGAGGCCACATGGGAACTAGAAGATACCATCAAGACGAGATATCCAGAATTATTTTCAGGTTAGTATAATGATCTTTATGTTATTAAATTTGGAGGACCAAATTTTTTTTAGTAGGGGAGAGTTGTAACGCCCCAGAAATTTAAAATATTAAGAAAATAGAAGTAATTTGGTTAAAATACCTTAGGGTTATTAATAAATTGTGATAATTGGATGATAGACTTAATTAGTGGTAATGAACATTATCCCAATGTCGTACCTCGAAGTGCGTGCCTCCACAGTGCGATACTGGAAAACGACATCAAAATAAAAATCTGAGAACATCATAATTTCCAGAAAAATGTGGAGAAATTAAATATGCAATTATCTGAATTTTTCGATGTACGGATTTCAGGGTATAGTCGACGCGACCATTTTTCAGGTGATTTTTCACCTAGTGTAAAATAAAATCTAACAATTAATTAAAAATCACCACAATTAGTAAACCTATCATATTAGTCTATGGTTAAAATTTCATGGCAATCAAATATGGATTGGGTAGGTTTCTTTAAGGAACAAGTGGCCAGTTGAATTACTTGAGAATTACGCAATGGGCTTTTCTGGGTAATTTGCAGTGGGCTACGTGGAGGCTTCTGGTGAGGCCAGCACCTAAGTTGGAGGTGGTAACACCTCAAGTTACCATGTGTAAACATGAGGTGGGTTGCATGGGCTATGTGTTGGGGTGAAAACCAACTTGGTTTTCACCATGACACCTCAAGGGGTGATGTGTCGGTGCATGAGAACTTTGCTGGCCCTATAAAACCCATCCCCAACCATCGTACACACCTCTTTTCCCTTTCTACTGGTGTGTACATTGTCTTTGAGACCACTTCATAGTTGTGCTATTGAGTTGAGTGCCAACTCTACCTGGAAGGGCTTCCACGTCAGTTCTGGTTTCATTCCCTCAGAAGGATTGCTGTGGAGTTTATTCTACGTGCAAGTGTGCAATTGCCTTTCTTTTATTTCTGAGGATTTCTGAGTTAAGGATCTCACCCTCACTTCAATCAGGTAGGATTCTTTTCTTATTCTTTCTAGGATCTCCTGTTACCTTTCTTTGATCCTCCGGTTAATGGCATGTAGAACTTTAAGCATGCCATTCTTCTAGTTTGAAAACTCAGACTATTGTGAAATCTGAAAAGTCATATTATTGATCATGTTGTTGTCAAAGTTTAGAAAACATGTCCATGATAGGAAATCAACATTACATCATGTTTCAGTTGATTCTTAAGTTAGAAGTAACCACATGTTACTAGCTTTGATCCAGTTGACTGAATTTAGAGTGTTGATTCTATTATCTAGACTGGATAGAACCTCAATGGTTTTCTACTTTTAGCTAACCTGATGTGTTGAGAAGGGATAAGACTCTTAAATTGGTACATTTGATATAAGATCAATGTAAAAAGATGAGGAGAAAAGAGTTCTAAGAAGAAGTACTCCCCATTATCTTCTTTGAGTTAACCTTTTGCTAAAACATCTTGGCAAATTATATTCCATGATCTTCCCTTTTTCTGATCATGTTTCCATGAGTATTATATCTGAAATCACACTTGTTTAGGGTCCTAATAATGTTAGGAACATTAGAGCAACTTTATAGAACCATTGGAGGTTTAATGGACTGGTTTTCTGACAATTGACACAGCCCTTGTCGACAGACGAAGAGCTAGCTGTCGACAGGAACCCCTGGCCAGAACCAGAAAAACCAGGACTGTGTGCACCTGTCGATAGGCCTCTGGGTTGCTGTCGATAGATGCACACAGGTCTGAAACCTCAGCTTTGGAGATCAGCCCCTGTCGACAGCAGATCCATGCCTGTCGACAGGTCTGGTCAGAGTCATGTTTCCAGCTTCCGTTTGACTCCGTTCTTCGTTGCAAATCCCACCCAATTGTCCTACTTGTTAGTCTACCTTTATCATATGGATTTTACTACCTAAACACCTACTTAAATCAGTCAAGTTATCTTCTTTGTTACCTTAAGTTATTTCTACAAGTTCCGAACAAAATTGTCCTCGTGAAATTGTTAATTTCTGAAATCAGTGACGGAATCAAGTCCTTTGATTCTTTTGTGCAAACCTTGAGTAACTTTGAGTAAAACCTTTGTATTTCCTTGATTCATTACAAAGGTAAGAGTGTGGTGATGACAAATTGAGAGTCTTGGACTCAATCTAAGAATTATGCTTGGCAAATAAGGGCTAGTCCAGTCCTGGGAGGAGCACCCATATTCGTTTAAGTGGCCGCGCGGAACGATAAAGGATGAGTGGATGTTTGGCATAGCATCATTAAGTGTTTGATTGGTCATCATATCATCTTATTTGTGTGTTTATATGTGTTCAAATCTGAACTTGAATGTTACTATGAACCCCTGAATCTTGAGTTCAATGTTCAATAACTTTGCTATCTAGTGTCGTGTAGCAATCTCAGTCTGCCATGCAAAAGCATGATTACATGTATAACTCCTTGTCACTTACTTTGTATCTTGATCTCCTTGATTATAGAACTTGAATCCTACTGAGCTAGTTAGCTCACAGAATTCTACTTTTCAGGTAATCCAGATGGAGCAAATGATTAAGGGGGAAAGAGTGTTGAGTGAACCACGAATCTACAAGGAGCTATCTATGTTACTGTTCTATAGTTTTGTGATTAGTAAATGTGATCTAATAATTTTCTTTTGACTTATTTCTCATGAGAACTTAATGAGGAAACTCTTGTAATAAAACACTTATGAGGCTATCTAAGAGTTGAATGGATATAGTGTCTTTTTCGTGTTATATTATGTCACTCCCAAAAAATAGATTATTTTATTAGGACGTGACAAGTCTCTTCGACAAAGAAGAAGATCCAACGATCTGAAGAGAAAAGATCAAATGGCAGTCCAAGGTCACTTCGAAGGTCAGTCAGTAAACAGGCCACCGCTGTTCGATGGTGAAGACTACACATATTGGAAAACAAGGATGGAATTCTTTCTACAAGGTCTTGACTATCAAATCTGGTCGATAGTTGAAGAAGGAGATCTTCTGGTCACAAATGAAAAGGATAAATGGATGGAAGATGACAAGAAGAAGATTTCTCTGAACTGCAAGGCCAAGAGTATCCTATGTTGTGCTCTTAGAAAGAAAGAGTTCAACTGCATATCAGCCTGTAAATCTGCTATGGAAATGTGGGAAAAGTTAAGGATCACTTATGAAGGTACTAAAAAGGTAAAAGAAACCAGAATAAATATTCTGGTAACTCAATATGAAAGATTTCAGATGCAACCCGGTGAAACAATTACACAGATGTACAGTAGGTTCACCGACATCACTAATGGATTGGCTGGTCTTGGTAAGACCTATCAGAAGGGAGACATGGTTAGGAAAATTCTCAGATCCTTACCTGCCTCGTGGACTCCAAAAGTAACAACAATAGAAGAGGCTAACGACTTGAAGATAATGTCGTTAGAGAAACTCATTGGGTCCCTTATGGCCCATGAGATTAACATGGAAAGGTTGGGAGAATCATCTAGCAGAAAGAAGCATTCCAACGTACTCAAGGCAGAAGAAGACTGTCATGCCCCGCCAATTTAGCAGCAGAATAAATCGGGGAGGCATGAACAACGTGTATGGTAAGGTAAATTGCACATACATTCGCATATATCAGAGCAACTAATGAACAACAATTGAAATAAAACTCATCATTTTATTGATAATTCATATAAACTATTACAACCACTAATTCAGAGCCAAAATATAGGGCTCAATGACATTATTACATTGGAAAAGAAATCTAAAGCAAATATCTAACTAGACTCTAAGGTACTAAGGACATTCCATCGCTATGACTCCAGGACGCTCATCACTCCAGTCCAATCCCGTTGTTGTGTGTAAGGTCATCACTTGACTATTTGAAAACACAATAACAAATAACGAAGGGTAAGTGATAACGCTCAGTAGGACTTAATATCTCATGTAAACAAGCAAGCTTAAGTGATTAATGTCTTGTAATGCAGGTTAACTAGAGAGAACGATCATGTATAGTCAAGAGAGTAATAGTACAAGATAACAAGTGAATGATAATACATTTCTCAAGAGTATTGAAAAATTAGGATGACAACATAACGAGATATTGTGTAACAAGATAGTGTATAACAAGATAGCGTGTATCAAAATGACATGTAATAGGATAGCTTGTATCGAGGTGGCGTGTAACGAGATAGCTTGTATATCAAGATAACATATAACGAGATTGCATGTAAAGAGATAGCGTGTAAAGAGATAACATGTATGGTTGCACCACGGTGCACTAGTCAAGTACGGTAATAGTCACTTTGGGACAGTAGCCGTTTCACGATAGTACAGTATGCCTAAACTCCTCAGACTACTGTTATAACAGTCAGGGCTAACGCAGCAATAGCACCGAAATGATACAGTACATCTGAACTCCTCAGACTAATAGTGTAACAGTTAGATGTCTAGCCAAATCAGTATAGTCAAGTCAAAACCGGTGTAATGCAGAACATCGTCAATAGCCCCTGCAGGTATTTTCGGGTGGCTTTTTGCCCCCAGGACTAGATTGGAGCCCCTCGGACACTCTCCATCCTGCACAGTATGCATTCAAGTTAGTAGGGTCACCGGACCCATATTATGGCGCTAGACAGTCACGTATCGTACAAGTAATGGGAGCCACAACAGCTCAAGAGTCTCAAGAGAGTACTAGATGAATAGACGAGATAGTAGAGTGAACGTGAATAGATAAGTGTACAAGGATAGTAGATGAGATAGGGGTATAAACGTAAAACAACGATAGACCACGATAGTAACGGTTGCACAGCACCAGGTCGGGTACCGACAGTCTGGTAGAAGTCACACCCGCCCCACTAGCCGTGCTGTGTACACGAGCCAAGTGGTCCGGTGTGATCACAAGATAAGAGAGATCTCACTAAGGTCGTTTGGATCGTACTGATCCCTAAGAGTGTAACGGGATTTAAAGGGTACAACCAGGTCGTTGGCTAAGGACGTGCGCCAAAGCCAAGAAGACTTACGGAGGGCTTGACAAGGAGTCCCTAGCCCAGTTGAGAGTATTCCCGATGGAGAGGTGGTCCAAGTCAACAGAAAGTGTGTAGAAACTGGTCCGTCGTGCCTCGAGTACTCGAAGGCTGAGGGACGTGATAACAGTATACAAATCACGCGAATAAAATGAAGACATGTGTCATTTAAATAATAGAGAAATTAGGTAATTAGTTTCACTTAATTACCAGATACATTATTGAGTAATTTACTAATGTTTAATGGCAACATGATGGTTACGTGTGTGCAAGTGTATGAAATCAAAAGAGCATGATGGATTGTGCATAAAGCTTTTAAATTAATTAGATTCATGCAATTTATTGCACATTAATATTTATTCAGATCAAATTATGAATAACAATGTTTAATTAAGGTTAACCAATGCTAATTAGCAAGTAGATCAAGGGTATATAAGTAATTTCGAGTTTTGGCCATTTTTCTGTTAACGCGACAGGGGTACCCGTCGCGACTCCAGGTCGCGACAAGGCAGCTGGGCGCGACAAGCGAACCGGCCTCAGGCCTGGTTCAGGGGTGGAAACGCGATGGCATAGGCCGCCGCGTTCTTAACGCGATGTGCCAGCAGGACGCGACCTGGCTGATATCGCGGCAGGTCGCGCCGTCGCAATATCAGGAGAGTCCGGCCCTTTTTCCCTTTTTCTAGGGTTGATCAGATTTGACATAGGGCTCTTCTAAATTCAATATAAAATCTTATAATGACCCAAAAATCACGAATCCAGTTTCAAATGAAAGTAGACACATAGATCTATCAACATCCACGATTAATTTGAAATTAGACAAGATTTAGGCATGCTGTGAACATCTTACATTTCGATAACCTAAACAGGCACAGTCAGGGTTCAATGAATTCATTAGAGATGAATACATGATGAAAAATTTCGAAACTAGGGGCGTTTGAAAGCTAAGAAGATGTAGTATTTATGAGAATTTTCTCATGGTGTGGGATCAAGTATGCTCGGAATTCACAAGCAAACATGAAGGGTCGGGTGCATGGAATTCTGATAGAGATTCAAAGAATTAATTCTCCCTAATGGAAGATCGAAATAGAGCAAGACCAGGGCCGTTTGAAAGCTAATAAGATGCAGTAAAACCCTAGCTTGGAGACAAAATGTGAAGGAGAAGATCCAAGTTCCAGCCTCCTCCTCCGAGCTCCCACGATCCTAGCCTCCCTCCTTCGTCCCCCAAGGTCTTTACTGCGGTTTTGAGTTGGATGGGAATGAAAATGGAGAGTTTTGATGCTTAATAGAGTCCTTAATCACCTAAAACTCTTCTCCTCTCCTCCAACTCCGAAATGAGCAATTATGCACTTATTTTCTAGCCATTATTTATCTAATAGGATGGGGAAGAGGTCCAATTTTGTGGGTAATGGGTTAGGATAGGCTTAAGACTCTTTTTAAGATAATTTAGGAGTTAAAATAGTCATTATCTTACCCCCTTTTATTTATTAATATTTTTAGGTACGAATTTAGCCCAATTACTTCCCATCTCGTTATGGGCTCTTCATATTTGGGCCCAACAATCCATATTAGGACCATTAATAAAACCCATTACTAATTTTACTTAAAGGATATTAGTTTAATTCTAATTATTCACCCTTTGTTCTTATTTAAATATATTTATCACACTTATTCAAGTAACTTCATATTTTAATTTGATTAAATATTATTCATGTCAATATTTCTAATCTTCACCCTTTGGGCTCTTACTCTTGGCCCAATAACTCATGTGAGCTTAATTGTACAACCCATGTACTTACTTTACTTAATGAATTTTTAATTATCCTTTTATTAAGGAATTTATTCATGGGCCAAGATTGTCCATTGGTCCAAATATCATAATGGGCTATCATCCCATATTATTTAAAGTCTACCCACATGTGTATTTTTATTTATAATCCACTTTGGGTCAGAAAATAATGAGTTCTTCGACTTATTCCTTAATTATGCTAATAAGTCTCATAAATTCTTAAACTAAGTCGAAATAATTTTTCTATGCCCAAATTTCATGATGGGTCATTAGAGAACATTATTTAAAGTATAACTACTATTTTTACGAAATTTTTATAGAGGTTTATACGCATGCAATAATTATGTGTACCGTTTTAATTAATTAAATTTATTAATAGATAAATTTCTATATTTTCACTTCCCCTTTCATTCTCTTGCTATCTACTGTATTTCTTCCTTTATTATCATTGGAATGGGTAGCATGTTCCCTTTTAATTACCTTCTTCTTATGGATCTTTTCAAGAAGTCTCATGGTGTCCTATATTATTTGAGCTCTCAATACCATGTCCGAATATACTACAAGGTCTAGCGGAGCCAACGTTTCCCAGAACACAGGTCTCAATCCTTCTAAGAATCTCTTTGCCTTCATCTTTTCCGTACTCACCAAATGTGGTGCATATTGTGCTAGTCTTTTAAATTGTGCTTCATATTCTGCTACAGACATCATTCGTTGTTTTAAATTGGCGAATTCATTTGCCTTGTTCTCACGAATCCTTTCGAAAAATATTTAGTGTTGAAGAGTTCTAAAAATTCATCCCACTCTATGTTGATGTTTGTTAGTTGTCGACTGGCAGCTTCCCACCAAGCTCTAGCATCGCGGTCCAATTGGAAGGTTTCCAGAAGGACTTTCTCCTGTTCTGAACATTGCATAACTCTAAAGATCCGTTCCATCGTCTTCACCCAATTTTCGGCTTCATCAGGATCCGGAGTTCCATTAAACCTAGGAGGATTCATTCGTTGGAAATTCCCATATAAATCTCCTGCCCCATTCCTTTCTCCTTCTTGAATTACGTTGTTAAGGGCTTGAGTTAACCCTTGTACGGTGCTTTGCAAGTCCCGCAATTGTGCATGCTCACTGGCCATCTCCACTAATCTTCTGCGAGCAATAACATTTTATTTATTTCTTTTTAGACTTTGGGTGCTAAAGTATTACCAAGTTGATACATATATATATATATATAGATAAATGTATTCAGATCTTAACCATGGTTCTACCCAATTCTCACATAGGTATGGTGGTTGACTTAGACACGTGTTAGGGCAGTTCACCTAGAACATCCTAGACTTAAATATCATGATAAGGACATCCTAGGCTCTGATACCAACTGTCATGCCCCTCCAATTTAGCAGCGGAATAATTCGGGGAGGCATGAACAACGTGTATGGTAAGGTAAATTGCGCATACATTCACATATATCAGAGCAACTAATGAACAATAATTGCAATAAAATTCATCATTTTATTGATAATTCATCTAAACTATTACAACCACTAATTCAGAGACAAAACATAGGGCTCAATGACATTATTACATTGGAAAAGAAATCTAAAGCAAATATCTAACTAGACTCTAAGGTACTAAGGACATTCCATCGCTATGACTCTAGGACGCTCATCACTCCAGTCCACTCCCATTGTTGTGTGTAAGGTCGTCACTTGACTTACCTGAAAACACAATAACAAATAACGAAGGGTGAGCGATAACGCTCAGTAGGACTTAATATCTCATGTAAACAAACAAGCTTAAGTGATTAATGTCTTGTAATGCAGGTTAACTAGAGAGAACGATCATGTATAGTCAAGAGAGTAATAGTACAAGATAACAAGTGAACAATAATACATTTCTCAAGAGTATTGAAAAATTAAGATGACAACATAACGAGATATTGTGTAACAAGATAGTGTATAACAAGATAGCGTGTATCAAAATGACATGTAATAGGATAGCTTGTATCAAGGTGGCGTGTAACGAGATAGCTTGTATATCAAGATAGCATGTAACGAGATTGCATGTAAAGAGATAGCGTGTAAAGAGATAACACGTATGGTTGCACCACGGTGCACTAGTCAAGTACGGTAATAGTCACTTTGGGATAGTAGCCGTTTCACGATAGTACAGTATGCCTAAACTCCTCAGACTACTGTTATAACAGTCAGTGCTAACACAGCAATAGCACCGCAATGATACAGTACGTCTGAACTCCTCAGACTAATAGTGTAACAGTTAGATGTCTAGCCAAATCAGTATAGTCAAGTCAAAACCGGTGCAATGCAGAACACCGTCAATAGCCCCTGCAGGTATTTTCGGGTGGCTCTCTGCCCCCAGGACTAGATTGGAGCCCCTCGGACACTCTCTGTGCCCTGCGCAGTATGCATTCAAGTCAGTAGGGTCACCGGACCCATATTATGGCGCTAGACAGTAATGTATCATACAAGTAATGGGAGCCACAACAGCTCAAGAGTCTAAAGATAGTACTAGATGAATAGACGAGATAGTAGAGTGAACGTGAATAGATAAGAGTACAAGGATAGTAGATGATATAGGGGTATACACGTAAAACAACGATAGACCACGATAGTAACAGTTGCACAGCACCAGGTCGGGTACCGGCAGTCTGGTAGAAGTCACACCCACCCCACTAGCCAAGCTGTGTACACGAGCCAGGTGGTCCTGTGTGATCACAAGATAAGAGAGATCTCACTAAAGTCGTTTGGATCGTACTGATTCCTAAGAGTGTAACGGGATTTAAAGGGTACAACCAGCTCGTTGGCTAAGGACGTGCGCCAAAGCCAAGAAGACCTACGGAGGCCTTGACAAGGAGTCCCTGGCCCAGTCGAGAGTATTGCCGATGGAGAGGTTGTCCAAGTCAAGAGAAAGTGTGTAGAAACTGGTCCATCGTGCCTCGAGTACTCGAAGGCCGAGGGACGCGATAACGGTATACAAATCACGCGAATAAAATGAAGACATGTGTCATTTAAATAATAGAGAAATTAGGTAATTAGTTTCACTTAATTACCAGATACATTATTGAGTAATTTACTAAGGTTTAATGGCAACATGATGGTTAAGTGTGTGCAAGTGTATGAAATCAAAAGAGCATGATGGATTGTGCACAAAGCTTTTAAATTAATTAGATTCATGCAATTTATTGCACATTAATATTTATTCAAATCAAATTATGAATAACAATGTTTAATTAAACAATGGCTAATTAGCAAGTAGAGCAAGGGAATATAAGTAATTTCGAGTTCTGGCCGTTTTTCTGTTAACGCGACAGGGGTACCCGTCGCGACACCAGGTCGCGACAAGGCAGCTGGGTGCGACAAGCGAACCGGCCTCAGGCCCGGTTCAGGGGTGGAAACACGATAGCATAGGCCGCCGCATTCTTAATGCGATGTGCCTGCAGGACGCGACCCGGCTGATATCGCGGCGGGTCGCGCCGTCGCGATATCAAGAGAGTCCGGCCCTTTTTCACATTTTCCAGGGTTGATCAGATTTGACATAGGGCTCTTCTAAATTCAATATAAAATCTTATAATGACCCTAAAATCACGAATCTAGTTTCAAATGAAAGTAGACACATAGATCTATCAGCATGCACGATTAATTTGAAATTAGACAAGATTTTGGCATGCTTTGAATAGGTTACATTCCGATAACCTAAACAGGCACAGTCAGGGTTCAACGAATTCATTAGAGATGAATACATGGTGAAAAATTCCGAAACTAAGGGCGTTTAAAAGCTAATAAGATGTAGTATTTATGAGAATATTCTCATGGTGTGGGATCAAGTATGCTCAGAGTTCACAAGCAAACATGAAGGGTCGGTACATAGTTTTGACAGAGATTCAAAGAATTAATTCTCCCTAATGGGAGATCGAAATAGAGCAAGACCAGGGCCATTTGAAAGCTAATAAGATGCAGTAAAACCTAGTTTGGAGACAAAATGTGAAGGAGAAGATCCAAGTTCCAGCCTCCTCCTCCGAGCTTTCATGATCCTAGCCTCCCTCCTTCGTCCCCCAAGATCTCTACTGCTGTTTTGGGTTGGATGGGAACGAAAATGGAGTGTTTTGATGCTTAATCGAGTCCTTAATCACCTAAAACTCTTCTCCTCTCCTCCAACTCCGAAATTAGCAATTATCCACTTATTTTCTAGCCATTATCTACCTAATAGGATGGGGAAGAGGTCCAATTTTATGGGTAATGGGTTAGGACTAGGCTTAGGACTCTTTTTAAGATAATTTAGGAGTTAAAATAGTCATTATCTTACCCCCTTTTATTTATTAATATTTTTAGGTATGCGTTTAGCCCAATTACTTCCCATCTCATGATGGGCTCTTCATATTTGGGCCCAACAATCCAGGTTAGGACCATTAATAAAACCCATTACTAATTTAACTTAATGGGTATTGATTTAATTCTAATTATTCACCCTTTGTTCTTATTTAAATATATTTATCACACTTATTCAAGTAACTTCATATTTTTAATTTGATTAAATATTATTCATGTCAATATTTCTAATCTTTACCCTTTAGGCTCTTACTCTTGGCCCAATAACTCATGCGACCTTAGTTGTACAACCCATGTACTTACTTTACTTAATAAATTTTTAATTATCCTTTTATTAGAGAATTTATTCATGGGCCAAGATTGTCCATTGGTCCAAATATCATAATGGGCTATCATCCCATATTATTTAAAGTCTACCCACATGTGTATTTTTATTTATAATCCACTTTGGGTCAGAAAATAATGGGTTCTTCGACTTATTCCTTAATTATGCTAATAAGTCTCATAAATTCTTAAACTAAGTCGAAATAATTTTTCTATGCCCAAATTTCATGATGGGTCATTAGAGAACATTATTTAAAGTATAACTACTATTTTTACGAAATTTTTATAGAGGTTTATACGCATGCAATAATGATGTGTACCGTTTTAATTAATTAAATTTATTAATAGATAAATTTTCTATATATCTATAATTTTTAATTAATGGATTATTCGGGGTACTGCCTCCTCCCCCACTTAAATAGAATTTGGTCCCCAAATTCATATGTTAAGATATGACTTCTAATTTATTCTGAATATTTCATTCCATCATCTCCCCCACTTAGGGTTTTGTTATCGAGAAAATAATATGAACTTGAACTAAGGGTTTAGTACTGATATCTTGTCTACCTTTATTGGTATTTGGCATATCAACACGAACTTGTAACCGTCTTTGGTGTGGAGTTTGGTTCTTCTTTGTCGGGCAATTGATGACTCGGTGGTGTTGACTTCCACAACGCAAGCATCTGCCCAATTTCTTCCAACATTTATCCATCTGATGCCCTGGCTTTTTACAAAATTTACAGAATTTCTTCTGTTTAACTTCCCCTTTCATTCTCTTGCTATCTACTGTATTTCTTCCTTTATTATCATTGGAATGGGTAGCATGTTCCCTTTTAATTACCTTCTTCTTATGGATCTTTTCAAGAAGTCCCATGGTGTCCTCTATTATTTGAGCTCTCGATACCATGTCCGAATATACTACAAGGTCTAGCGGAGCCAACTTTTCCCAGAACACAGGTCTCAATCCTTCTAAGAATCTCTTTGCCTTCATCTTTTCCGTACTCACCAAATGTGGTGCATATTGTGCTAGTCTTTTAAATTGTGCTTCATATTTTGCTACAGACATCATTCGTTGTTTTAAATTGGCGAATTCATTTGCCTTGTTCTCACGAATCCTTTCGGAAAAATATTTAGTGTTGAAGAGTTCTAAAAATTCATCCCACTCTATGTTGATGTTCGTTAGTTGTCGACTGGCAGCTTCCCACCAAGCTCTAGCATCGCGGTCCAATTGGAAGGTTGCCAGAAGGACTTTCTCCTATTCTGAACATTGCATTACTCTAAAGATCCGTTCCATCGTCTTCACCCAATTTTCAGCTTCATCGGGATCCGGAGTTCCATTAAACCTAGGAGGATTCATTCGTTGGAAATTCCCATATAAATCTCCTGCCCCATTCCTTGCTCCTGCTTGAATCATGTTGGTAAGGGCTTGAGTTAACCCTTGTACGGTGCATTGCAAGTCCCGCAATTGTGCATGCTCACCGGCCATCTCCATTAATCTCCTGTGAACAATAACATTTTATTTATTTCTTTTTAGACATTGGGTGCTAAAGTATTACCAAGTTAATACATATATATATATATATATAGATAAATGTATTCAGATCTTAACCATGGTTCTACCCAATTCTCACATAGGTATGGTGGTTGACTTAGACACGTGTTAGGGCAGTTCACCTAGAACATCCCAGACTTAAATATCCTGATAAGGACATCCTAGGCTCTGATACCAACTGTCATGCCCCGCCAATTTAGCAGCGAAATAATTCGGGGAGGCATGAACAATGTGTATGGTAAGGTAAATTGCACATACATTCGCATATATCAGAGCAACTAATGAACAATAATTGCAATAAAACTCATTATTTTATTGATAATTCATATAAACTATTACAACCACTAATTCAGAGCCAAAACATAGGGCTCAATGACATTATTACATTGGAAAAGAAATCTAAAGCAAATATCTAACTAGACTCTAAGGTACTAAGGACATTCCATTGCTATGACTCCAGGACGCTCATCACTCCAGTCCAATCCCATTGTTGTGTGTAAGGTCGTCACTTGACTTACCTGAAAACACAATAAAAAATAACGAAGGGTGAGCGATAACGCTCAGTAGGACTTAATATCTCACGTAAACAAGCAAGCTTAAGTGATTAATGTCTTGTAACGCAGGTTAACTAGAGAGAACGATCATTTATAGTCAAGAGAGTAATAGTACAAGTTAACAAGTGAACGATAATACATTTCTCAAGAGTATTGAAAAATTAGGATGACAACATAACGAGATATTGTGTAACAAGATAGTGTATAACAAGATAGCGTGTATCAAAATGACATGTAATAGGATAGCTTGTATCAAGGTGGAGTGTAACGAGATAGCTTGTATATCAAGATAGTATGTAACGAGATTGCATGTAAAGAGATAGCGTGTAAAGAGATAACATGTATGGTTGCACCATGGTGCACTAGTCAAGTACGGTAATAGTCACTTTGGGACAGTAGCCGTTTCATGATAGTACAATATGTCTAAACTCCTCAGACTACTGTTATAATAGTCAGTGCTAACACAGCAATAGCACCGAAATTATACAGTACGTCTGAATTCCTCAGACTAATAGTGTAACAGTTAGATGTCTAGCCAAATCAGTATAGTCAAGTCAAAACTGGTGCAATACAGAACACCGTCAATAGCCCCTACAGGTATTTTCGGGTGGCTCTCTGCCCCCAAGACTAGATTGGAGCCCCTCGGACACTCTCTGTGCCCTGCGCAGTATGCATTCAAGTCAGTAGGGTCACCGGACCCATATTATGGCGCTAGACAGTCATGTATCGTACAAGTAATGGGAGCCACAACAGCTCAAGAGTCTCAAGAGAGTACTAGATGAATAGACGAGATAGTAGAGTGAACGTGAATTGATATGAGTACAAGGATAGTAGATGAGATAGGGGTATAAACATAAAACAACGATAGACCACGATAGTAACGGTTGCACAGCACCAGATCGGGTATCGGCAGTCTGGTAGAAGTCACACCCGCCACACATGTGACGACCCTCATTATACCGGTACGGTTATGCCAACCCACGTCGGTATAGTAAAGGTTATCACAGTGGGACATTTACCCAAACACTATCACATGATTGACATATACACAAATATAGACACAGAGTCACGGAAGTAAAGGACTAACTGTCATCACATTTCATCATCCACATTTCTCATACATGATCCATATAGCAAATTAAAGGACTAAACTTTCATAATTGAAATTAAACCAAACTACATTGTCCACAAGATTAAAGTTCTACGTTTAATACATAATTTGTCCACAATTACATAAATGATAACTCTAATACAAGCTACACTTTACATACTATGAAACAAAAAGGAACGCAACGCCAACTCCACAAGCTACTCTCCACGCTCGGAGTCGCTCTCCACGGTCTCCTCCAAAAGTGTGTCACCAACTAAACCTGTACGCCGAAGCAAGGAGTGAGTCTAAAAGACTCAGCAAGTAACTCCATACACATCATTCATGAATACATCATAGTAGGTTCTACTATTCCAATTTGCACGGCAATCATACAACATGCTTGAACATCAATAAGAGACAACCTATCATGGTATTTCTACAAAGTCAAAACACATGGTACATGGTTTAAGATGTCTCACATAACACTCCCTATCACATGCTTTCTACTCATTTAATCACATGAAAACTACACTTCCAATTTGACTATAACATGATGGCAATTTACATGGAATTAGAAATATCATAGCATGAATTATCGTCTCATACTCTAACACATTCACTTCACATGGTTACACATTCCCATATTTCACATGGTTCATTTTTTAAACATTTCACATGTACACAATGTTCACATTCTAACATGAATAGCTCACATGATTTCACATTTCACATTCACATGTTCCCATATACACATTTTACACATGCTCACATTCACATTTCACAATTTATTTGCCGTGACACATGGTCCAAACCACCACTAGAAGGACACATCACATACACATAACACATAGCACATCACCTAGGCAATACAGTGATGACTCTTGGCACTGCGCAGACCGGGAGAACACGTCTCCACCCTAACCAGTGGTACTTGTCCACCTCCAGGATTTCATCCTAATGCCCTTAGGATATCTTAACACATTGAACCTTCTCATGGGAACCTTTCCATGATACGGTTCCACAGCCCTCTATGGAAGCAGTGTCACACACGGCACATTTTACACATTACACATTCCGATTAACACACGTTTTACATATGATATTCACACTTTCTTATTTATGCACATGGTTCTGTTCTTCCCTAGCATGATGCCACTAATAACAGAAATCAAGCATTTAGTAGCTCTCATGGATTAATTGTAATACACCTCATTTAACCTTAATCATGGTACATGTATTTATAACTCATTTTCACATGGAAATCTCATAGTGTAGGCTACTGTTATCCAATTTTCCTGAAAATTTAACCACATGCTTTTTTCGGGTATAAGAACACACATACAATTTTTCACAATTTTCTGAATTCACATGCATTTATAGAAATTAAAACATTCACTTTTATGCCATTCATAAACTAAGTTAACATAGAACATGACATGGGTTTCAGGTTTGGTCATGCACAGTCATGAACCACACATACATATTGGCACAAGAAATTTTTCCCAATTTAATTCCCAACACACGATTTACTAGAATTTTTGCAAGGTCTACACATGTTTTCTATTTCTCATTGTAGAAATTATAAAAATTCGCATGAGTATGGGAAAATTTCCAAGTTTGCAGGGCATGGACTGATACATATAAACATGGTTTATAAAATTTCACAGCCTTTAATTCCTCAGAATTCATGGGAACAAAATTAAACATGCGTAACCTCTTTCCTACACATGCCTTTTTATAATTCTAATAATTAATTCCATCCACACAAAAATACAGGAAATTTCACACACATCACATTATCTATTTTACATAACATATAAAATTTACATTATATCCTCATGCGCAGAAATCCGGAATTTAAAGATATAGGGCAGAACAGTTCACTGTTCTGTCAAGAAGAACTCAACGGCATACTATGGACGTTTACAAGAGTTGGCGGCAACATCGTTGGCCGCTGACTCAAGATCTCAACGGCAATAGATCTGGATGTCGAGTTCGGACCTGTGTAAAAACACAGTCCGAGCTCTAAAGAATGGTGAATGTAGGGGATCCAGGACACGAGGAAAATCCATAAAAATGATAGAAACCTCCTAGACACATACATGGACAAGGTGAAAGGGTTACTTGCCTTTGGAAAAACTCCTAAAGGGATCAAATTGGTTGGAGAAGCTCTCTTTGGGCAGTCCCAAGAAGCCTCCAAGATGCCTCCACTCCGGCCTCTGTGATGCTCCCCTCTGAAATCCAGGGTCGGGGATGTGTAGCCGGATGTGTTGTCTCCCTCCTTGTCGAAGTAGATCTCCAGGTGAAGCCTTGGATCGCCGGATCAAAGCCTCCAAACTCCAAGTTTTCTCACAGGTTCTAGGGTTTTTGTTTTCCTCCTTGCAAAGAGCCAAGAGAGCTCTTTGGGGTTGCAACAAGGGCTCTCTTAAGAGAGGACCCTCTCACCCCACGCAAGAGGTCAGTTGGAAGGCCAAGGAGCCGTTGGGGAGTGGTTGGTATCTCCCATCAAGGCATGGCACACCATGCTGCTGCAGACTGGCCTGTCATGACCTAGACGTCCACCTATATGGTCGTCTACTTAATAATCGACGTCCACCTATATGGACGTTAACAATAAGTGAACGTCCATTCATGTTGACGTCGACTAACCCTTCGGCCAGAACCCAAAACCATGCAAAACCCTAATTTCTCATAAGTTCATGCATGCAATACATAGGGTGTAATGCACACCCTCACTATGTCACGAAATCAACCGATATATATATATATACAACTAAGTATATACATACATTCATAAGTACACTAAGATAATGTATACATAATACTTACACGATAATGCATATACATACACAAGCATAAAATTGCACACAATAAAATAATAAGGACAAAATTCGAGGGCCTTACAACACTAGCCGTGTTGTGTCACGAGCAAGGTGGTCCGACGTGATCACAAGATAAGAGAGATCTCACTAAGGTCGTTTGGATTGTACTGATCCCTAAGAGTGTAACGGGATTTAAAGGGTACAACCAGCTCGTTGGCTAAGGACGTGCGCCAAAGCCAAGAAGACTTACAGAGGCCTTGACAAGGAGTCCCTGGCCCAGTCAAGAGTATTCCCGATGGAGAGGTGGTCCAAATCAAGAGAAAGTGTGTAGATACTGGTCCGTCGTGCCTCGAGTGCTCGAAGGCCGAGGGACGCGATAACGGTATACAAATCACGCGAATAAAACGAAGACATGTGTCATTTAAATAATAGAGAAATAAGGGCTTACATTTACCACACCTCGCAGTCTAATCCTTCTTCCACGTGTTTTACTGTCTTTTTCTTCTTGCAAGGTAACCAGCATCAAATCTTCTTCGTCAGCCGGCCGGCGGGAGAAGGAAGGAGAATCCACCGCACTTCCTGTGCTTTTCTTTAGGTGGAGGTAAGTACACTACGTCATTTCTCTTCCGCTCGTTACATTCGATGCCCACGTGCACTTGGCGATCGCGACACATTCCTCGTGCACACACGCACGTTCGTTTTTATTTTCACGTCCTCATCTCCATTTCCATTCGTCACTAATTTTTCTTTTAAATTCCATATTTCCCGTCATAGGACGAGTGTTTTCCAGAGAGTCGAGGAAAAACGCCGTCTACACCTACTTGCAAAGTCAGATCGGTTTCCACCCCGGGATCACCCACTCACTCTCTTTGAGTGGTTGTTCATTCGTCACAAGTCTACCTAGGCACCCTTCATTCAAAAAAAGTAAAGCTCATCCGGTACTTCCAGCTCTTCAATGACTATCGTTATCTTCACAAGTTTCCTGAAATTCAGTTAGGTCAATTCCAGGGAGCCGTTGCATTACTTAAAGTTGAAAGTCCAGTTAATTGTTCCTTCAAAGTGGATTTCGCTACCCTGCAAATTCCAGGCAGTGTGTTTCTCCCCAAACTGCATTCTTTGGTCATGGACTCCTCAGTTGGTCCTGTTATCTTTGAGAGATTTGCTCGTGTAATGGGAAGGATCTCAGCTCAGCAAGGTCGTCTCCCTTCCTTCCAAAGATTCCTCTTTCGGAAATTTCACCTAGGCCATATCACTTCTGAGGTTCTTGCCCCTCTTCTATCTGAAAGTGAAAGGCTCTCTCCCTCCGATTGGGAAAAACATTACAACCAGTCTACCCTTCAACTGGCAACTTTGAACAGTTCCTTGTTTAAGGCAGGCAAGCCTACTCTTTCAGCTGAAGCATTTTTGGATTTGAATTCCATGAATTTGGTTCAAGAACCCTATGCTCAGTGGGTAGAGCGGTACAAACTTTTTCTGGCCTTGAAGAAAGATCTCCTGTAGCATCAGATCCACTACCCCATCAAGATCAACCAGTTTCTTCAGTTTGCCAGCTTTGGCTCTTTCATTTCCTTCAAGGCCTCTCATGGCAAAGATGAGTATGGCACCTTTATAGATGCTCAGCGTCAACTTCATATCAAAAGAATGCTTCCTGACATGGGGTCATCTTATTCTATCGCTTTTGGGGCTTTTCTGGCCTATTTTGAGGAGCAGGAACGCAAGGCTTTGCCCATTATTCAGCGGCATGCCTCTCTTTTGTCTCCTGCTTTCTACCTCCCTGTAACCCCTCAAGATCAATAGAAAAGTTCTTTGATCTCACTTATCTTTTCTCCTTTCTTCTTTGTCTTCATATGATATCTTTTTGCTTAATGACAAAAAGGATGAGAAATCTAGTGTTTCTGAAATACATTTCTCATTTTATTTCTAAGGATTCACTAAATTTTATTTCATGAACATCTATGAATTTTGTTATGTTTTGTCATCACCAAAAAGGGGGAGATTGATGATCAACTTATCCCCATGTAATTTAGACAAATTACATATCTATTTTGGTGATTAACAAAACTAAAACAATGTGCAACTCTAACAAATTTTCTATGAAGATATTAGCATAGAAAATAAATCAAGAAAAGTCAAGCAAATCTTTGTAAGTATTCTACCTTGAAACATTTAAGGTTCAGTGCATATAAATTCTCTAAGTACACATCAATTTCGCTAAGTGCTACAACGATTTCATTAGTATTATAACGATTTCATTGCAAGTCATAATGTTTACCTCTCATATCGATTTCGTGACTTCATAACAATTTCCTTAGCTTATCGATTTCATAAGTGACCGCATCGATTTCGATCTCAGAACAATTCGCTAAGTGATCACATCGATTTCTATCTCAGAACGATTCCCTAAGTGATCGCATCGATTTCGCTCTCACAACGATTTCATTTCACAACGATTTGATAAGTGAGAACAACGATTTGCTCTCACAACGATTTGCTAAGTGAGAACAACGATTTGCTCTCACAATGATTTCGTCCCACAACGATTTGCTCACAACATCGACTCGATAAGTGAAACAACGATTTCCTCACAACATCGACTCGATAAGTGAAACAACGATTTGCTCACATCGATTTGATTATAACGATTTGATCACAACGACTCGCTTATAACGATTTGGTTATAACGATTTGCTCATAACGATTTGCTTATAGTGTTATAACAATTTGGTTATAACGATTTGCTCATAACGATTTTCTTATAGTGTCATAACGATTTGGTTATAACGATTTGCACACAACGATTTGCTTATAGTGTCATAACAATTTGCTCATAACGATTTGCTTATAGTGTCATAACGATTTATTATCCAGAACGATTTGGTTATGGATGCATAACGATTTGTGCGTACAATGATTTGTTTACGAATGAGCAACGATTCACATGAACAACGACTCATTCACATAACGATTTCATAAGTCATGCTTATATCGACTTCATGGACAGTAACAACTTGATATTCAAATATCTTGACAAGTCAAAGTCATCCCGCGTATTTCTCTTTTATCCATGCATTAAATATAACCGTACATTTCTCTGCACGATGCATGTCCAGATATCTTATATTCCTATGCCTCTGCATGTAATATCTTTTTGGAAAGACATAATGGAATTTCTATTTTGATGTATTCTCACTCTAACGTTGACTGACAACAAGAGACAGCTTAGCTGTCTACGTTTTTGCATTTAATATGTGCAAGTCTCTGACAGCACGACTCTATACAACGTTGGATAAAGTAGAAGTTAGAGGATATCAAGAAGGATTTTCTTCTTACGTGCATGGAACGCAAAGAACCGTTGACTGCAAAGGAAAGCCATGTAGTCTAACGTTCTCTGAACATAGAGACAATGGATACTTCAATGGCTACATTTTTCTAAGAAGATATAAATAGAAGACTGGTGCCTATGTGAAGATACATCTTGAGAATTCAAAATCTGCAAGCACCATAGAAGTGCTCAAGTCGCACTCCATCGTTTTGTTGTAGCTCTTAGCTCTCTGTGTCTAGTGTAGAACATTGAGAGAGCTTTTGTGAACTGAGAGTGTTCTTCTTTGTAGATCTTTTCCTCTCAGTCTTCGCTTCGGATCAAGCACTATGTTATTAGCTTGGTCCAGAGGCGTATCATCCCTTGAACACATCTTTGTGTTATTCCCTTCGTGTTGAAGGAAGACCTGGGGGTTCTAGGGTGTTTTTCCCTTCGTGTTGAAGGAAGACCTGGGGGTTCCAGGGTGTTTTTTCCTTCGTGTTGAAGGAAGACCTGGAGGGTTCCAGGATGTGGTATTCCTCTTCGGGTTGTGAAGAGAAGACCAGCTGCGGCTGGGTGTGTAAGTGTCCTTGAGGGGGACTGTATCCTTGGGTAGTGAATCCTAAGTTATTGCTCAGGGACTGGACGTTGGACTCCTGTGGAGAGGAGGTCCGAACCAGGATAAAATCTTGTGCAGTGTGTATGTGCTTGCCTGTGTTTGCTGTTTGTCTTTTCACTAACACTAACTGTTATCGAAGTGTGTTTTGTGTGAACGTTTTCATTACAGGTTTTAAATAATCAAACCTTTTAAGAATCCCATTCACCCCCCCTCTGGGCTTGCTAGCTGGGCAACAGTTCGTGGTGGTGGTGGGGGTCCGACAATGGGGGTAAGGGCACTGTGGGTGGGGGGCAATGGGGTGGGGGTTACAGCAGGGGACATTGTAGATGGGGCGGGGCAGTGAGGGTGGTGGTGGAGTTCCGGCGGGGTGGGGGTGGCGTTCCGGTGGTGGCCGGGGGTGGGGGCAACTATTGTTTGATTTTTTTTTTGTGAGATATAAATCAAATGTTTAGATATTTTCTTAGATGCAGTTGGCCCTCTACTTGCAGATAACGTCTCTTTTGACTTCTCATGTTGTTGCATTGGGCCTTTTTTGGATGTGTTTCAGATTATTTAATCATCGCTTTCATCTGATCAAAATATATATTGTATAAAGATATATCTCTGATCAACTGAATGGTTAGATTATTATTTTTTTAAAGAAAAAATAATCCAATGAACACTTCATCCTCTTCTGCTAGTGTATCCATGATCCTATTTGACCGAAGGTTAGCAATTTCTTCAAGATTTAACTCAAACATGTGGAAAGTCTGACCATAGTCCCATGTCTTCCCCATTCTCCCATGTCCCATGCTATCTAGTCATGAGTCCATTGACAAAACACATGACTGGTGCTTCCTCCCAGCCCTCCAGCATGTTGCCTCCTCCCTTGCATCCTCCTTATTCTTATCTCCTTCCTTTTCCTCGTGACACTATTGATGGATTCAAGCTAAGTAAAGCAACAAGCTTTTTCAATTATTATATTTACTTGAAGGGCTGTTATAAGTAATATTTATCATGGAGTTGTATTAGTTAAATAATTTCATTATAATAAGGATAATAATGATATCAATTTGAAATAAATGATATTATAATGCTAATGTTAACACTGATTATCATAGCATAATTAATCATGTTGATTTGTCAATTATTGTATGATATATTAGAATTGTAAAAGTGATATTATTATGCATCACTGAGTTACGACTAAGTGCCCAATCGGCCTTTTCGTCCAAGTCCTCCCTCTGGCCCGCCCTCCTCCGACATCCCACCTCCAAGTCCCGACAACCCCAATGTCCTCGTGGGCACCCTCGTCAGCGGCCCCGACGGCGAGGACAGGTTCTGGGACGAGAGCGGCAACTACATGCAAACGGAGGCCTGCACCTACAACACCCCCCCCCCCCCTCCCCCTTATGGGCGTCTTCGGCAAGTTGCATGCACAGCTAGGAATTCAACACCATCACCACTACTCTGAAGACTCCATACCTTTCTCCGTTGCTTCCTATTAAACTAGAGAGGGATAAATAAATAAATACATATATATATATATAATATTACACATACTTTACAGTTGGGATGGGGGAAGATTGATATTCGAGTTTAAAAAGTTTTCGGAAAGCATTCTTTTACTTCCAAGTCTTCTCCTGTGGCATTGTTGTTCTTCGGGTATTGCAAAGGAAGCTACCAAATCTTTGTCATTGTAATTATGATTTTTATACCATTGGAAAGGGGTATATAGATACACTTGTTTTTTGGTTTGTCTAAATTGCTTTCTTTCGTAACCTCGTCTTAGCTCGGTGGTGCCACTCGGTTCGGCCAACTATAAGAAGCTATGCATTACCGTGTTTTGTAGAGTCCAATCTCGGTGCAAAATACTTTTCTTCCTTCGCAAAATGTAAATGGAAAATTCTTAAAAATCACACTAGATACATACTTGTCTGATATCTATCCTTTAACATAATAATAAAAGGTACTTACTTCGTGCATTTTAAAGGGAAGTCATAAGCCCCTCCATCAGAGCATGGGGTATTTCTGTTGTGTTCCAAAGCCTATCAATCTACCCTCACTAAGATCTTGCTCAGCCCCAACCACCTGTCACGCCCCGCCAATTTAGTAGCGGAATAAATCGGGGGGACGTGAGCAAAGTGTATGGTAATATAAATTGCGGATACAATCACAAATATCAAAGCAACTAATGAACAATATTAGTAATAAACTCTTCATTTTATTGATAAATAACCTAACTATTACAACCACTAATTCAGAGCCAAAATATAGGGCTCAATAACATCATTACATTAGAAAGAATAACTAACTAAATATCTAACTAAATTCTATAATACTAAAGTCCATTCTCGTTGGTGAGGGTAAGGTCATCATCCGACTTACCTGAAAACACATATAACGCTCAGTAGGACTTAATATCTCATATAAACAGGAATGCTTTAAGTGATTAATATCTTATAAGCAGGGTAACTAGTAAGAAATGATCATGTATAGACAAGAGAGCAAAGTCGCAAGATTAACGAGAAACAATAGCACTTTTTAAGAAAGTATAGCACAACAAAAGAGATAACGGATTGGCCATGTAACGATATAGCACGTAAAGGTTGCACAATGGAGCACTAGTCACGATAGCATTATAATGATTTGGTCGATCATTTTATCAACCCAAAGTATATAGTAATGTGATTGATTGTCATAGATTAAATCTTGATAGTATAACTGTAACGGCCCTGGATATTCATACCCAATAAGGGTCCATATCCATATCCGTCTTCAGCTAGCGAACGGACCAAAGTCTCGTAAGGGATATCTTACACACGTGTCCAGGAAGAATATAAAAGACAAACCACAACAGTAAGAGACACAAGAAAGAACATGTGCTCATATCTGCATATAACAATTTCACAACTGTCCCATTACATTATTACATGTCCAAATTAAAAAGAATACAACTACCTGTGGCATACCCCGAGAGATCACAAGCTCACACAACTGAACTAACACTACTGCTAGTGGTACAAGTCTGTCACGACACCTCCGCAAGCCACACCAACGATAAACCCTGAAAAGAACTATAAGGGAGTGAGCCTCAACAAGTCACTGGCTCAATATAAGGGAACCACCCAAAAACTACACACAACACGGAAGGACCTCAACCCCAACGGGTCTCACTGGCAACACCGGTAGCCAAACCATATCATGCTCACAGCAAAGCATAATTATATCAATTAACATAAATCCCGGAAAGAAGAAGAGATAGCAGAACTAGCACCACGCTACTAGTCTGCCTAATAACTGTAAAACCTAGGCCACAAGCCTCGCAGGCACACCACCTCAACAGCTAGTCGCCTAAGCTGTAAGCCACACAGCCAAAGCATTGCCTAAGCTACTAGCTTCACTGGCAAGCCTCCAACACATGGGTAACAGGATTGCTAACCAAGAGCTAATCCTTTATACCCTCAAACCACGATGTATCGAATGTCACACTTAAGCAACAGGACTGGCTACCACGAGGCGAATCCATCGTGCACTAAACCTTATTCGGAAACTTACCCAAGAAAGGGTAAAACACAACAAGTGGAAGGTCTCACCACACGACCTCCACTTCAACACTTGAAAAGGCTAGTACTCAGCGTACCATGAGAAACCAGTACCCACAAAGGATACAAGTACCTACCACCACGAGGTACCACCACTGAAACACAAATACAATGGTGTCATTACCAGGGCACACCACAACCAGTCAAACCACAACCAGTGAGTCTCCGCTCACCAACCACAATGACAAATGTGCCAACACCCTGGCACACCTTGACGGGTAAAACTACAACCAACACATGCTACAACCAGTAGCAAAGCACGAGTCGGAAAGCACAACGCCACCACATGGGACAGACTACTGGTTCATGATGCCAGTATCCAACCCGGACAACACAACACAAGAACTACCTCTCAGTCTCGCAGTCACAGACGTAAGGTCCAACTATAGCTCCACAACACAAGTAAGGCCAAAGAACTGTGGAGACCAACCAAACAACCACAACCTACAGGTCACACACCCTGCAGGCCCATGCCTGGCACCTTTAGAGACTCTGGCCCGAGCTCTTTAAAGTGAGACACTGGTAATAGGACTAATCAGGGCCCAGTACGTCTACTGGTGTCCGTAACCCCCCGCTACGAGCGCGCTACAAGCGACCAAACAACAAACTCTCACAAGTCGCTGCCCCCTGTTGTCTTTCCCTCAGCCGGACGACAACTCTCCCAGAGAGTGAGGGTGTCCAAGAAGACGACAAGACCTCGTCGGTACCACTATACCGGGACAAGCCCCAAGCACACACAGGTGCCTGGCTCACACAAAACCTGGGGCACCCAACTGAAGAGGCATTCCGGAATAGGCGCCGGACCACCACACTCGGCAATGTACAAACCACGATATATACTTGAATATTCTTTATTACAAACCATGGTACAAATGTCAAGAATAGCTTGACTCTGGTCTCCCCGTGACCTACAAGCTACCCCACACCAACACACATGTAAACTATGATAACTAATCACAAACTGGCCTATCATTGGTCATCACGTGACCTCCTTGCCACATACATACAATACACACTATCTATACACCAACTCTTAACCTTACTTACATTATACTAATTAAACCATCTCTATTAGTCCATAAAAGATGTCACAAGATTGAGGCTAGGTTCACACTAGAACCATCATTGCCCTGTCAACGCAACACCATGTGCCATGCACATATTCATACTACGAAAACACTATACCAACTACGTAAACCACCCACTAACCACGTGGGTAACATGCTCACAGAGCTCTACAGGTGCCAATGCACCTCTTACCAAAGCCATGCACGTTAAACATCGATAATCGGATAACTAAAACACCAAAAGCATGTAAAGCAGAACCCTCAGTTGTGATCGCGACAGAGGACAAGGCCGCCTTCTGATCGCGACGCCACGACATGTCGCGATAAGAAACCCTATCGCGACAGGTCGGCCTATCGCGACCTAGTCGCGACAGCAGGGTCCGTCGCCTTCTCAAGCGAAAACCCTAATCCGGGAACCATCTCCGGATTTTCCATGCAAACCACCCCATATGATGTTTCAACCTGGTTTTCATGCTCATTTCACCTTCTAGACATGGTATCTACTGTTTTTAACGCGGTAAACAAGCTAACATGCAATCCACGCAATCAAACATGGTGGAATCTCCCTACCTTCACGAAAAACACGCAATCCACGCATGGCGCGGCATTTCCCACACTCCATGCGACGTCCTCGCGTCGAGAGCGCGTCGAACACCACGCTGGAACGCCAAATCGCCCAACGAAACTGCGGCACCTGCTCTCCCGGTCGAGCAGAGCTTGTGAAAGCTCTGTTCGGCCAACCTTCTTAAAAACTACACAGTGGTTGGGATCGTGACGTACCTCCCCGTCGCGACCTTGTCGCGACGGACTAGGGCGTCGCCTTCCCATTCCTGACGTCAGCAGGCCACCCCAGCGTGCGACACGCAGCGCACATGCAGACGTCGACCCAAAACAGCGGCAACCAGAACGCAACCCCCACTGCCGCCGCGTTTAGAACTCGACCTACACCCCCGTCGCATTCACATCCAGTGAACCAACGGGCACTATGGGCCTAACCTGCCGGCCCACTAAGCTCCACATAATGCGCGGAAACCTCGACCAAGGCCCAATGACCCCATATTGGTCATGAGAACCATACCAAAACAAATAAACACGGATTCAAACTACCACTAAACAACGATCCACGATGATCCAAAAAACGCGCTACGTTACATTACTATCACCTAAAAAGGAATGTCATCATCGACATTCAAAACGAGTGACAATAAACCACACTATCACCTAAAAAGAAACAAAGCCATATACAGAGCTTCCTCTGCATCTTTCTTTTCAACCCTTTACTCATTCCCATACTGGCTCTGCCTTCCCTTTCTTTTAAATTTATTCCACAACTACTTTATTCTCGAAACCCATTTTGTCATTCCTTATCTTTCAACTATAGGCGATTCTATCATGCTATTAGCGCTTTATCTCCTTGGACTGAACCTACTTCCACATTTTTCGGGTAATTCTATCTGGCTGATGGCGCTTTATCTGCTTGGGCTCGATCTATTTCCACATTTTCCCTGGTTATATTTATAACATTTCTTTCTGGGCCGTTTTCTTACTCAAATCCTTTCACTTTACATTGTTTAAATTTTCAAATTTCCTGATGTTATTCCACTATTTACTTATCACCACTAACCATTATTTTACTTTATCTCTTCTCATCTTCTCAATTGCTCATTTCTTGCAAAATTTGCATTATTACCTTTGGATTTTTCTACCTCCTCTGATCATTCTACACTAATTGCTTCGATTCATATCCGACTAGGAACCCTTGCTCCTTTGCACAAACCTTAAATTTTCTTTTAATTACTTAAACTATAGATAATCTATGAATATTAAACTCTTCCACGCTTCCGCTGCGCTACTCTGATCACACTAAACCTTTCACTAAATATTTTCATAAATTCTGGATTCCCTTAATCCATTAATAACTTATCTTGCTTTAAATCATACTTTCCAACCAACTTTACATTTTTCTTATCATATATCAACATTACTTAATTGACTCAACTCATATTCTATCTTTTGCTATATCTGACATACTGAATTCTGAATCTTGATATATTTCTATTGATATACTTTCTCCTTTATATATTTTCCTTGCTTTAAACAGTATTCTCTAACTGATTTAACAAACCTAATTCATATCTTTTCATAATTTTCCATTCTCAATACCCGAAAATTTACCTTTACCTTTATTCAAGCCTTACTCAATTATATGACATCAAATCTCAAAATTTCTTTACCATTAAATTGATTATACTGGTCCTCCCCTTTTCTGCTCCCTTTCACTATATCTTAATCTGCTCACTATTCCTTAATTGAGTATTATAACTTTACTTCAAATTTTAGAAATATTCTTATAACAAAATTTATTTATTCATCTGGATCACCTTACTGTATATCATTATGCAAATCCTTATTACACACTTCCTGGATCATTTAATTATCAGTATTCTATAATTTATCACATTCTTTTTCTTAATTATCACTATTCTATAATCTATCACATTCTTTTTCTTCACCTGATCATTAATACTAAACATTATCTTTACTATCAATAGCATAACATAACACCATTTCTACAAAATATCTCTCTCTTAATTAGTCTACTAGCTGATTAATCTCCAGGTGTCATTTATGCTACAATCCTTCTTACCCTCTACCATAATTATAAACTAAAATTATTTCTTTTAAACACTATGATTTATTTTACTTGATTCCTTTATTCCACATTACTAATTTACTACCAATCATAAACAATTTCACCGTTACAGGTCATTCACAAATATCCATTCATAATCCACTTTGTTATTCCTCATTACTTCTCAATGGACTAAACTTTGTCTATTCCAACTTACATAGCTTCAACTTACTTTAATTATTTAGTTTTAACATCAATCTGCCTTCAACACCAATTTCCCTTCTCTACTTCCACAATCTATACATAAATACTAACACCACTACTCTTATCTTTAATACTACAACAACCTTATACAAATCTCTCTACGAAATCTTTATCCACTGCCTCTTACTAAACAAGCATCACTCTCTCTTATAAAATTTTCGGAAGAATCTTAACTTTACATTACTCTCTTACTTTCTCTTTAACCAATTGGTCATCTTTACACACACCTACATGAGTTTCTATATTAAAATTTCTATTATCCTCATTATTCATATCAACACTATCTTTAAATTCTATATTGTAATTATTTCTAATCACAGATTATACTTAAAGATCATCTTGATCACTGCCTCTCCACTTACGAACATCTCATCTTAAACTAGACTACTTTACTTAATCATTTCAAATATAACATGTCATTAATCATATTATTATCCAAGCAACTCCTTAACACTCTATTAACATAAATCTCAACCTCAATAACTATCTTTGCTACAATTCTCAACCACAATTCACCCATTTAACAGTCCTAACCACAAAGCTCTATTCCTTATTACGATACAATTCCCTTTGTTATTCTATCACATCACTACCTTATATCTTTCTCTAGCAACTCTGATCCTCATTAAAACACTTTTTACTGAATTTCATAACTGAATTCACTAATTCTTTCAATTTCTATAACAGAAAACCTTTAATTAACTATACCTTAATAACAACTGACACCCTAATAACTACTCACACTACACCACCAACTATACCATTTCCTTTCCATTACCCACAACTACTAATCTGACCAGCTAGACACACAATTCGCATATCAAAACTCACGTGAAAACCATACTAAAAAGCACAAGAAACCACAGACATACTACCAGAAGTGGACATTAATCCATGTATTGGGACATTGTAATCTTAATGTCTTTTCATATTCTAACTGGACAATTTCTCTGATACCAACTGTAACGGCCCTGGATATTCATACCCAATAAGGATCCGTATCCAGATCCGTCTCCCGCAAACGGACCGAAGTCTCGTAAGGGATATCTCACACAGGTGTCCAGGAAGAATATAAAAGACAAACCACAACAGCAAGAGACACAGAAAGAACATGTGCTCATATCTGCATATAACAATTTCACAACTGTCCTATTACATTATTACATGTCCAAATTAAAAAGAATACGACTACCTGTGGCATACCCTGAGGGATCACAAGCTCACACAACTGAACTAACACTACTGCTGGTGATACAAGTCTGTCACGACACCTCTGCAAGCCACACCAACGGTAAACCCTGAAAAGAACTGTAAGGGAGTGAGCCTCAACAAGTCACTGGCTCAGTAGGGAACCACCCAAAAACTACACACAACACGGAAGGACCTCAACCCCAACGGGTCTCACTGGCAACACCGGTAGCCAAACCATATCATGCTCACAGCAAAGCATAATTATATCAATTAACATAAATCCCGGAAAGAAGAAGAGATAGCAGAACTAGCACCACGCTACTAGTCTGCCTAATAACTGTAAAACCCAAGCCACAAGCCTCACAGGCACACCACCTCAACAGCTGGTCGCCTAAGCTGTAAGCCACACAGGCAAAGCATTGCCTAAGCTACTAGCTTCACTCGCAAGCCTCCAACACATGGGTAACAGGATTGCTAACCAAGAGCTAATCCCTTATACCCTCAAACCACGATGTATCGAATGTCACACTTAAGTAACAGGACTAGCTACCACGAGGCCAATCCATCGCACACTAAACCTTATTCGGAAACTTACCCAAGAAAGGGTAAAACACAACAAGTGGAAGGTCTCACCACACGACCTCCACTTCACAACTGTAGACACCCGGTTATGACTATTGGGTGAACCACATTTCTTGTTATCTTAGTAGGCCCCTAATTGGTCACTCACCTTGAGCCCATCATTTGCCTTGTTTTGAGCCCATTAAGTCATTAAAATGCCTTGAAATCCCAAAATTTATCACTTGAGAGAGTCCTTGGAGCATTATAACTCTCATCTTATCATGTGGTTAGGATGATAATTCAAGATAATTGGGATTTATTTTCGCGACGCATCATGGCGCCGCGACTCTAGTCTCGACGGTTTTGGCTGCCGCGACAACCCATGCATGTTACATGCACGTGGATAACGCTGTCGCGTCCCCCCGCACCATCGCATTTCTAGTCGCGACCCTACGATATGTCGCGACAATGACCGAACCCTCTGGCCTCCATAACTACCCCCCTATTTATCCTCCTATAAACTTGACTTAATCCTAAGGATTATCTCCACCCTTTGGGGCGAGTTTCTGGCCCTAAGAACTCTCCTAAGGTTCTCTAAGAACTCTCCATCCGATTTTAATAGAGCTTTATCTCCCATTTTGAATTTTTAAACCATTTTAAGGAGATAATGTCATTTATTCTCATCCCAAGCTCTATATAAGCAAGGCCCCTCCTCAAGGACGAGCAGAGCCTGGTTACTACCCCGAAGGGCTGCCGAAATTTCCTCTTGATCATACTTAGCCTCGCAGCCCTCCATTCCCTTCACTTTTCCTTCATATTCCACTCCACAAAGCTACTCTTTCGACCATCAATGGAGTGCGAAGCGTGAAGAGGGCGACCCCAACAATCTCCTAGAGCATTTGCACATCTTTGGAGCTGTACCCACGCCAGGGAGTCGCCCCAACGGGGCTCATCTTCTTCTTCCTTCCTCCCTCCTATTTCTACATGCATTTTTATGTTATTCATAGGAAGAGCACATTCACTATCCACCCACGTTTTCCCACACCCATAGGGGTTTAAAACCACCCCAGGTGCGTTCCCACCATGATTCCCCACTTTCTTTCATCTTTAGAATAGATACTATGCTTAACATATTCTAATAGGGTGTTTTCTTTGTGATTTTCTTTGGTTGGCAGGAAAACAAGCAAAGTCTACGAGAAGCTCTAGTTCTCCAGATGGCTGGAGGACGAGAAGAAGGTCCATACCCAATATCTCCCGCATTCAGAGAACGCGACGGCTAAGGGTGACGCGACCATAGACGCGTCGACGAAAGCTGACGCGATATCAGTCACCGCGGCAGCCATGGCGACCGCGACACCAGGTCCGTTTTTTTTTTTTTGTTCTCTTTCCTTTTCCTAGTCTAAGTCATCCATTATCTCATTTTTATTCTTAGGTGACTTGCTAGGTGGAGATCACATCCATGTTTTTCATGCTACTAGTTTTAGTATCCATGTCTGTGTCGAGGGGAGTCCAATCCCTGTGATTACAACCACCTGAAAAGGCTAGTACTTAGCGTACCACAAGAAACCAGTACCCATAAAGGGTACAAGTACCTAACACCACGAGGTACCACCACTGAAACACAAACACAATTGTGCCACCAACAGGGCACACCACAACCAGTCAAACCACAACCAGTGAGTCTCTGCTCACCAACCACAACGACAACTGTGCCAACACCATGGCACACCTTGACGGGTAAAACCACAACCAACACACGCTAAAACCAGTAGCAAAGTACGAGTCGGAAAACACGACGCCACGGCATGGGACAGACTACTGGTTCATGACGCTAGTATCCAACCCGGACAACACAGTACAAGAACTACCTCTCAGTCTCGCAGTCACGGACGTAAGGTCCAACTGCAGCTCCACAACATAAGTAAGGCCAAAGAACTGTGGAGACCAACCAAACCACCACAACCTACAGGTCACACACCCTGCAGGCCCATGCCTGGCACCTTTAGAGACTCTGGCCCGAGCTCTCTAAAGTGAGGCACTGGTAACAGGACTAGCCAGGGCCCAGTACGTCTACTGGTGTCCGTAACCCCCAGCTACGAGCGCGCTATAAGCGACCAAACAACAAACTCTCACAAGTCGTTGTCTCCTACCGTCTTTCCCTCAGCCGGACGACAACTCTCCCCGAGAGTGAGGGTGTCCAGGAAGACAGCAAGACCTCGTCGGTACCACTGTAACGGGACAAGCCCCGAGCACACACAGGTGCCTGGCTCACACAAAATTTGGGGCACCCAACTGAAGAGGCATTCCGAAATAGGTGCCGGACCACCACACTCAGCAATGCACAAACCACGATATATACTTATATATTCTTTATTACAAACCAAGGTACAAATGTCAAGAATAGTTTGACTTTGGTCTCCCTGTGACCTACAAGCTACCCCACACCAACACATATGTAAACTACGATAACTAATCACAAACTGGCCTATCATTAGTCATCACGTGACCTCCTTGCCACATACATACAATACACACTATCTATACACCAACTCTTAACCTTACTTACATTATACTAATTAAACCATCTCTATTAGTCCGTAAAAGACGTCACAAGACTGAGGCTAGGTTCACACTGGAACCATCATTGCCCAGTCAACGCAACACTATGTGCCATGCACATATTCATACTACGAAAACACTATACCAACTACGTAAACCATACGTAAACCACCCACTAACCACGTGGGTAACATGCTCACAGGGCTCTACAGGTGCCAATGTACCTCTTACCAAAGCCATGCACGTTAAACATCGATAATCGGATAACCAAAACACCAAAAGCATGCAAAGCAGAACCCTCGGCTGTGATCGCGACAGAGGACAAGGCCGCCTTCTGATCGCGACACTACGACATGTCGTGGTAAGAAACCCTGTCGTGACCTAGTCGCGACAGCAGGGTCCGCCGCCTTCTCAAGCGAAAACCCTAATCTGGGAACCATCTTCGGATTTTCCATGCAAACCACCCCATATGATGTTTCAACCCGGTTTTCAAGCTCATTTCACCTTCTAGACATGGTATCTACTGTTTTTAACGTGGTAAACAAGCTAACATGCAATCCACACAATCAAACATGATGGAATCTCCCTACCTTCATGAAAAACATGCAATCTACATATGGCGCGGCGTTTCCCCCACTCCATGCGACATCCTCGCGTCGAGAGCACGTCGAACACCACACTGGAACGCCAAATCGCCCAAAAAAATCGCAGAAGCTTCTCTCCCGATCGAGCAGAGCTTGTGAAAGCTCTATTTGGCCAACCTTCTTAAAAACCGCACAACGGTTGGGATTGTGACGTACCTCCCCGTCGCGACCTTGTCACGATGGACTAGGGCGTCGCCTTCCCATTCCCGATGTCAGCAGGCCACCCCAGCGTGCGACACGCGGCGCACATGCAAATGTCGACCCAAAACAGCGGCAACCAGAACGTGACCCCCACTGCCGTCGCATTCAGAACGCGACCTACACCCCCTGTCGTGTTCACATCCAATGAACCAACGGGCACTACGGGCCTAACCTGCCGGCCCACTAAGCTCCACACAATGCGCAGAATCCTCGACCAAGGCCCAATGACCCCATATTGGTCATGAGCACCATACCAAAACCAATAAACACGGATTCAAACTACCACTAAACAACGATCCACAAAGATCCGAAAAATGCACTACGTTATAATAATGGTGCTGAGTGCAAGCCGTACACACCCTGATCATTTTAACACCCATGGGCAATGGCACTTTTCAGGCGCTCTCCCCAAGACCAGACCGGGCCCTATCGCCTGGCATGGTTATGTTTGTTATCTTAGACAATCAATTGTATGGCCAAATATAGTACCAAGAATAGATGATAATAGTAGATGAATAGACGAGAGGGTAGAGAGAAAGTGAACAGATGATAGTACAAGGATAGTAGATGAGACAGGGACGAAATTGTAAAACCACGATAAACAACGATAGTCACAGTTGCACAGCACACCATTGTGTATCGGCAGTCTGGTAGAAGTCACCACCGCCCACTAGCTATGTTAAAACATAGACTAGATGGTCTGGCATGATCACAAGGTAAGAAGGACACACTAAGGCTATTGGATCGCGTTGATCCCTAAGAGTGTAACGGGTTTTAAAGGTACAACCAGCTCATCGGCCAAGGATGTGCGCCAAAGCCAAGGAGACTGACGGAGGCCTTGTCAAGGAGTCCCTGGTCCAGTCAGGAGTATTCTCGATAGAGAGGTGGTCCATGCCAAGAGAAGTGTGTAACGGAACGTTGTCCATCTTGCCTCGAGTGCTCGAAGGCAAAGGGATGCGATATGGTGTACAAAGCTCGCCAATAAAATGAAGACATGTGTCATTTAAATAATAGGAAAATTTAAGTGAAATAATTAGACTTAATAATTACTAGATATAATATTGAGTAATTTAATAAGGTCTCATTACAATTAATAATGTTTAGTGTGTGCAAGTGTACATTAGAGCATGATAAATCGTGAACATGACTTTTAATTTGATGATATTTATTTAAATGTTGACAAATAATAATATTCAGGTTAATAATAAATTTAACAGTGCATGATTTAGCTTAATCAAGGGTTAAATGGCATAAATAGAAAGGGTTATAAGTACAATTTCCGGTTCTGGCGCAAATCTGGAAATCGCGACGGGTACCCGTCGGGATTCAAGTCGCGACGGGGAGGCCCGGGCGCGTCTGTCAAACCAGCCGGCCTGGCGCGGTTCGGGAGGAAATCGCGATGATGCAGGTCGTCGTGTTTAGAATGCGACGGATATGCCGGTCATGTCCTCTCTGATATCGTGACGATTCAGGCCGTCGCGATTTCAGAGAGGCAGCCCGACCCAGGCCCTTTTTGGGTTTCGGTCCTTCCCTCCCATGCATGATATAGAGCTCTTCTAAAATCAATATAAAATCGCACAATGATCCAAAAATTACGAAACTAATTTTAAATGAAAGTAGACTCATAGATTTATCAACAAGCATGAATAATTAGGAAACAGATAAGGTTTGTGCATGCTTTAATAAGGTTACATTTCAGTGACCTAAACATGCGCAGTCATGGAAAATGATTTAATTAGCAACGATTACATGGTGAAAATTAGGAAAAATAGGGGCGTTTGAAAGCTAACAACATGTAGTATTTATGAGAATATTTGCAGGGCATGGGATCAAGTACATGCATGGATTGAAAGCAATCATGAAGGTATGGGTACATGGAGATGACAGAGATTAGGGCATTTAATTCTCCCTTATGAAGAACAAAAATAGGGAAATCATGGGGCTTTGATAGATGGATGAATGGGCTACCTATGGCTGAAGTTAATCGATTTGTGCTTGAGACATTGCCTACCTTTTTGCACTGGAAAGATCCTAGGGTTTGGGGTGATGAATTTTCCAAGTTCTTCCTTGCTCCAAGCTCCTTCCTCTCCTTGCTCCTCGTCCTCAGCCTTCTCTCCTCGTCCTCCAAAGCTCCAGCAACGAAATGAGGCATGGTAGGGACGAATTAGAGGTGTATAGGGTGGTTTAAGAGTCCAACTTACATAAAACTCTTCTCTCCTCTTCAAACTCCAAATTTACATAGTTATCACCCTATTTTCTAGCCTTGATCCACCTAATAGGATGGAGAAGAGGTATAAATCCGTAGGTAATGGGCTAGGATGGAATGAGGACTCCTTTTTGGGATAGATATGGGTTATTTAATATTTATCTTAACCCTTACTATTTATTACTATTTTTTATTGTGAATTTTACTTAATTACCTCCCATCCCAAGATGGGCTCTTCATAATGGGGCCAGTCATGTTTGGCCCATTAGCATGACCCATTCCTAATTTACCTTAATGGGTTTTAGTTTAATTCTATTTATTCACCATTTATTCTAATTTAAATCTATTTATCATATTTATTCAATTAATTTCTTATCACAATATTTCTAACCTTTATCCATTATTTGGGCTTTTGCTTTTGGCCCATTACGTAAGTTTGGTTCAATTGTACAACCCATATACTTAATTTAATTAATTAGTTTTAATTATCTTTTTATTAGAGAGTTTATTCATGGGCCAAAATTATCCATTGGTCCAATTCCCATAATGGGCTATCAATACATATTATTTAAAGTCTACCCATTGTGTTTATTTGATTTATAATCCACTTTGGTACAAAGATAATGGGTTTTCCGACTTATTCCTTAATCATGGCAATAAGTCGCATAAATTCTTAAACTTAGTCCAAATAATTTTTCTACGTCCAAATTTCTTAATAGGTCATTAGAGAATATTATTTAAGGTATAACTATTATTTTTACAAAATTTTATATGAGCCTTTATGCATGAAATAATGACGCGTACATTTTTAACTAGTTTGATTTATTAATAGGGTGTTTGGTTACAGTTTTTTACCTCTCTTTTCTCTAAATTTTAAAAAAGAGAGAGATCAAATACAAAGACATGTTTGGTAAGCAATTTTTTTTTTAGTGAAAAACTTTTGTCCTTTGTAAATCTCTTTCAAAAAAAAAAACAAGTGCCAACTTGTTTTTATTTTAAAAACACAAAAGTCTCTCCCACAACCCCCCCCCCCCCCCAAACCCAGCCACCCGTCACCCCCCCTGCAGCCTCCCCTCCCCTCCCCCGCCGGCCACCCCCTGCCGGAAACCACCCCACCCCCCCTTGCGGCCTCCTTCTCCCCCACCCCCCCTGCGTCGCCCCCTCCTCCCCCCCCCCCCCCACCCCCCCCCCCAGCACCGGCGTCCCCCCTCCTCCTCCCCCATGCACCCCCGTGGCGTCCCCCCCCCTCCTCCTTCCCGGCGCACAGACCACCCCCCACCCACCCCCGCTGCCGGCTCGCCGGCGTCCCCCCTCTCCCTCCCCCCCCTTCTACATCGTCCCCTCCTCCCCCTCCCCCCCGCCAGTGACCACCCCCCTGCGGCCCCCTCCTCCCCCACGCCCGCCGGCCACCCCCCCCCCCCTTGCAGCACCCGCCCTGCGCCCCCCCTCTCCTGCCCTACTCCCCCCCTCCCCCTCCGGCAGCCCCCACCCGCCCTGCACCCCCCCTCCCCCCACCCAGCTCTGCGCCTCCCCCCTGCACCCGCCCTGCACCCCCCTCCCACGCCCGGCTCCCCCTCCCCCCGCTAGAGCCCCCACCGCCGCCCTGCACCCTCCCCCCCCCCCTCCGGAGCCCCCCTCCCTCCCCCGCTGGGATCCCCCCCGCCACTCCAACGCCCCCTCCCTCCCCCGCCGAGATCCCCCCCCCCCCCCCCCCCCCGCCACCCTGCGCCCTCCCCCCCTACAGCGGTCCACCACCCGCCCTGCGCCCCCTCCCCTCCTGGCCCGGGCGGCTCCCACTTCCGTTCCAAACACATCGATACAAAATTTAAAATTTTTGATATTTTTACCAAACACATAACATCATATTTTCATAACTTTAAATTTAAAGTTAAAGGAGAACTGAACTTTATTTTTTAGGTAGAAATAGTTTTTTTTTAAATTGCTCCCAAACACCCCATAATTGATAAAATTTAAATTTATCTATATTTTCAAATTAATAAATTTTCTGGGGTACTACATCCTCCCCCACTTAAAAAGAATTTGGTCCCCAAATTCCACGACTACTTCGTTACATATGAATCATCATTTCATGCTTAAAAATATATTGATCATTGTAAGTTTAGAGTTACCTTCCACGGTTCCCACTTCTTGATTTGGAGAGGGTTGCACCAAGGCTTCCAGTGTGGTTGGTTGTTTAGATTCTTTGTGACGTTGGTTCTCCATTTGTGGGATGTCACAAATCTTGTGGTCTGAGCTGCCACATCGTATGTATTTTCCTTGCTTTCTCCAGCAATCCTCCATTATGTGGCCTATCCTATTGCAGTGTTCGCATCGCCCTTCACGAATAGGGGCTAGTTGTATATCGTTCTTCTTTATTTTTCTCTTATCATCGTTTGGCTGGTTCTCTTTGGTCGTAGAGTTGAGATCTTCGGTGTTAGTGGATGGTTCCTTTAGAAGAGGGTAGTCTCCCATTCGATGCTCCAGATTGCCGCAGCGTAGACATGCAGTAACTTTTTTCCAACATTCCTTGGCCACATGTCCCGACTTATTATAATAAAAGCAGATGATCTTGTGAAAATTCTTGCTACGTTTCTTGTGTGTATTAGCCTTCTTGCCATATTGTTGTCATCCTTTTGCAGTCTTGTTGGTCATCTTTCTAATCCTTTTGGTCGTCCTCAAGGCTTCTTCTAGTAGTTGGGTGGCCTTCTGACATGCCCGAACTAGCTTTTGAGTTGACCTCATCTTGTCTTGCAGTGGCGTAGGTTCGACGTCCATTAAGAATTTCTTCAAGAATAAGGTTGGCATTAGGATACTATAGTAACATTAAGGTGATACATATATATTTGAATGTATTTAAATCTTAACCATGGTTCTACCCAATCCTCACATAGGTATGGTGGTTGACTTAGACACGTGTCATGGCAGTCCACCTAGAACATCCTAGACTTAAAATATCCTAATAAAGACATCAAGGCTCTGATACCAACTGTCACGCCCCACCAATTTAGAAGCGGAATAAATCGGGGGGACGTGAGCAAAGTGTATGGTAATGTAAATTGCGTATACAATCGCAAATATCAGAGCAACTAATGAACAATATTGGTAATAAACTCTTCATTTTATTGATAAATCACCTAACTATTACAACCACTAATTCAGAGCCAAAACATAGGGCTCAATAACTTCATTACATTGGAAAGAATAACTAAGCAAATATCTAACTAAATTCTATAATACTAAGGTCACTCTGTCGCTATGACTCTAGGTCGCTCATCACTCCAGTCCATTCCTGTTGGTGAGGGTAAGGTCATCATCCTACTTACCTGAAAACACGAGGAATTCAATAAGCCAATGCAAACTCTAATGAGGTTACCTCTCAATTTAGGAATAAAAAAAATGAGTACAAACTCTTCCTTGTAGACATTAGATCATTAATTTGAACTTATTTCAATAAAACACTATTATATGGATTACTTTTAAATGCTTATTTTCAGTTTAGTGATTATTTTTGCACTTCTTACTTTAATGTAATTCATTTACATATATGTGTGAATTTGGTTTATTTATGTGTATGTTTTCATTTTAATTTCATATTTATGTGGTATTTAAATTTGATCTATGCATGCAAAGCAATTTAACACGACACACATCTCACGAGAGCGTGTTTAAGTCTTCTAACAAAAACCACTTCATTTTCCTTTCATATTTATGTGATTTTTAAATTTGATCTATGCATGTATAGTAATTTATCACTACACACACCTCACGAGAGCGTGTTAAGCCCGAGTCAATGAACCTTCCCGTTCAAGACTTTGGGATTGATGTGCACGAGTCTTATTTTCAATGATGAGAATGTGTATATCTAACTCAAAGTCTTGAATTGTCCCATTTTGGACAGTCTGTGAATGTTTGATCGCAGTTAGGTGGTCATTTACTATGTGTTTGTATTATTTGTTGAAAATTTCGGGTACGTCTACTCACTCCTCTCTGATATACCTTTATTGATTTAGAATATTTTCTTAACCACTTATTAGTACATGTTTAAGAAAATATCTTAATAATTAAATATTTTTAGTATATCGGAGAGGTGTGGGGAGATGCTACCGAAATTTTCCACAAATTATACAAACACATAGTAAATGGCCATCTGAGTGCGATCAAATATTCACAGATGGGTAAAAATTGATAATCTAAATAATATATTCTTCATATTCATTTCAGTTGCGTCGAAGGATATGTGAGTTTGAATTTTAAAGTTATTTGTCTGTTAATATTGGTTGGGTGCAGGAAAAAAATGGCTTTAGACCGTTCATGGATGTATCGTAGAATAGTTGATCATGTGGTGTCTGTGGAGTTTAGGGTCGGAGTTGAGACTTTCATTCAGTTTGCATTGGGGAATCCAAATGCAGCAGTAGACAGCAAAGGTTGCATCCAATGTCCTTGTATGATTTGTAAAAATTTGAAGTGGAATTCACCATGGGAGGTTCAATGCCATTTATACATAACAGGGTTTGTTGAAGGTTATATGAATTGGACATGTCATGGTGAGGAGCTATGGTCGCACGAGCCTAGTAATGTGGAAGGCACAAGTACGTACATAGATATGGTTGTAGATGTTGCTGGTCCGACATTCAACGTACATGAGGATCCTGTATACGCTAAAGATGTGTCGAATAAGGGAGCCGAAAGATTCTATCAGTTACTTAAGGATGCTGATGAGCCATTGTGGGATGGTTGTCAAAAACACACTCGGCTGTCAGCGGTGTCACCGTTTCTGAACTTGAAATCTGAATTTCATATAAGTGAGAATTGCTTTGATCGTCTCCTCCTCATCATCAAGAGCATGTTACCTCAAGATGAGAAGCTGCCTCCAAATTTTTATCGTGCCAAGAAGATGGTCAATGATTTAGGACTTGGATATGTGAAAATAGATGCATGTCCTAATCATTGTATGTTGTATGACAAAGAGGATGCAGATAAGGTATCATGTTCAGTTTGCCATCATGATAGGTTTAAACCTAAAAGAGGGGCTAATTCTAGGGGAAAGGATATACCTTATGTGTCATAGCGATATTTCCCCCTTACACCCAGAGTGCAGTGGATGTATATGTCTTCAAAGATAGCTCGACATATGAGGTGGCACGTAGAAAGAGTACGTCGGGATGAGGATATTATGAGTCATCCTGCATATGGCGAAGCTTGGACTCATTTCAACCATGCTCATCCTATCTTCTCAAGGGAGTCACGTAATGTGAGGCTTGATTTGTGCACTGACGGATTCAATCCATTTGGAGGTTCAGTTGCCTCCTACTCCAGCTGGCCAGTGTTCGTGACACCATACAACCTTCCTCCAAGCATGTGCATGAAGCGAGAGAATTTGTTCCTGTCCTTATTGATTCCTAGTCCGAAAAGTCCTACAAAAAATATAGACATCTATCTCAGACCATTGATTGATGAATTGAAATCATTATGCACTGAGGGGGTCAATACTTATGATACATCTATAAAGTAAAATTTCACCATGAGGGCAGCATTGATGTGGACGATACGTGATTTTCCTGCATATGGAATGCTATCTGGTTGGAGCACACATGGGAGGCTAGCATGTCCTTACTGTATGGATAATACCAAATCCTTTGTACTTAAACATGGTAGGAAGTCTTGCTAGTTTGATTGCCATCGATAGTTTTTAGCAGCTGATCACCCTTTCAGAAGACAAAAAGATGCATTCCTAAAGAACAGAATGGAACGAGATGAAGTTATATTCGAGAGGTTGTCCGGTCATCATATGGCAACACGTGTAGAAAATTTTCTAGATATCACACAACGGATGGGCAGTACCTGACACCTTTCAGGTTTTGGGAAGGAGCACAACTGGGTGAAGAGAAGCATTTTCTGGGAGCTACCTTATTGGTCGACTCTTCTTGTGCGGCACAATCTAGACGTGATGCATATTGAGAAAAATATCTTTGATATTGTGTTCAACACTGTTATGGACATAAAAGGTAAAACAAAGGACAACGGGAATGCACGTTTGGATGTCCATGCTTTGTAAACGTCCAGAGTTAGAACTTGTTGAAGTAAATGGGAAATCAATTAAACCAAAAGTAGTTTATGTGCTTGGAGGAGGACAAGTAAAGGAAGTGTGTTAGTGGCTGAAACAGTTGAGATTTTCTGATGGTTATGTGTCTAATATTGCTCGTTCTATCAACATCAGTGAGGGAAAAATATATGGAATGAAGAGTCATGACTGCCATGTGTTCATGCAAACTACCTATTGCATTTCGTGACATGTTGCCGAAGCCTCTATGGGGAGCATGGTCTGAGCTAAGTCGATTTTTTATGATTATGTGTGCATCAGAACTCAGGCTTGAGGATGTGCAAACTATCGAACATAATGTGGTCACCATCGTATGCAAGTTGGAGAAGACATTTACGCCTGCATTCTTCGATTCGATGGAGTATTTACTCGTACATCTACCATATGAAGCTAAAGTCGGAGGGCCAGTACAATATAGATGGATGTATCCATTTGAGAGGTATATGCAAATATTAACTTTTTTCTTCTTAGAATTGCACCTTATATATGATATGTTTCCTATTTGTCTTGTACATTGTTGATGTAGGTGTAAGACCTGGCTTTCCATCCGGCGTCTGGGATGACTGGCCACTAATGCGTCCAGGTTGGGCGACGTGTTAGTGTCGTGTCGTGGGTGTCCGCCGCGACAGTCATCCATGTCACGACGCGTGTGTGCGTCGCGTTCTTGCCGCGCCTGGGGTTCCTGTCGCGTCTTGCTGTCGCAACCGGTCAATGGGTCGCGACTGCTTTCTGTTATGTCGGTCATCTGACGCCTGTCAGAGTGGCAAGTGTGTCAGTACGGCCTATCGCGTTGTCGCGGCGCCCTTGGGGGGGGGGGGGGGTTCTCGTCGCGGTCCGTTGACCCATCGCGTTAAGGTTGTTAACACGACGGGGTGGGCCGTCGCGTTCTGGGTGCCGGGGGCTTAAGGCGCTGGCCGGCTACCCCTTTCCCCTCTCTCTCCTCTTCTTCCCTTTCCCCTCTTCTCCGGAAATGGGGAGGCTCCCCTCCGGCGATCCGGGCGTGGAGCGGCCGGCGGCTCGTGGCGGAGCGTGGGAGCGGCGTCATGGAGTGAGGAGGAGGTGGTCGTGTGTCATGAAGGCCCTTCGTGGGTTCGGTTCTTTGTAACCGGTAGGGATTTCTTGTGCCCTTCCCAATCCGGGTGGATTGGGAGCCCCTCGAGGTTTATAGTTAGCTTTGCTGCTTTCCCCATGCTCCCCTCCCCCTTGTGGTGTGATTGTATGGTTTGTGGGCGGCCCGGGATTGAGGATCCCGTTGGTCTGCCTCTCTGCTGGTGTCGCAACGGCTCGGCACGTCGCGACATCAGAGGAGGAGTCGGCCTGCTCAGGCACGACCTTATCGTGGCGCGGTTGGCGGTCGCGATAAGGCTATCACGCCGCACTTCCCGGTCGCGACAAGATTGTTGTCGCAACGCGTTTCCGGGTCGCGACAGGGTTGCTGTTGCGACGCCTTGCCCGGTCGCAACAACGGCTGTCGCGGTGCCCTTCCCCATCGTGATGATGTCGCGACGGCCTTGGGGGTCGCGACAATACCTGTGTTGCCTCAGGTGTTTCCGTGGTCCTAGTTGTGTGTCGGCGTGTGCCCCAGGGCAGGCCTTGCCCTTAGGACCTTCTGGTAGGGAACGCGGCTGGTTGCCTCCCTGCGTTCAGTGACCGAAGGTGACACCTTCGTGGTCGTGTCCTGGCAGCGGTGCCAAGAGGGTCGCATCTGTGTAATAATCGATTGACCGGCGGTCAATCGATCATTAGCAGAGCGACGAGTTTCCATGTTGCTAGTAGTGTTCTGAGGCTCCGGCTTTTCCGTGCATGTTTAGTTGGCCGACGGCCCTCCTGGGGGTCTGTGCGTGCCTCGTGCTCACTGAGCTTGTCGTGTGCTATAAGCCAGCAGTTCGGTGTGGTTCTATTGTGCTGCCCCACTTGTTTGCTCGGTGCTTGGAACTTGAGGGCTTGTCCTCGATCTGAGAGGTTGTTACCGTTACTTGGGACCCCCGTCCTCGTGAGCTTGTTGAGGGTGGCTCCGGGCTATGAGCGTGCTCGAGTTGGCAGCCCACGTGAGCAGACTCTGGAGCTGAGGGTAAAATGGTGGTTTGGACAACGGCGCTGAGTCATATTTAGAGCTCTCTTGACTAGGCCTGGGACACCGAGGACGGCCGGAGTTCTATCCGGTGCAGGATAGTCAGCCCCTTGTCTCACTGCCTCGCTCTACGTCGATTTCGGAGCCGAGTAGGGAGGTTAGGCATGGGGCCGCAGCTTGGCCAGGCTGCAGTGTTACGTGTGTTGTGTGTTTCTGTGGCAGCTCTGTCTCGCCCTTGCGCGGGGGCGGAGGCAGGAGCTAGGCTAGCGAGCAGAGCGTGTGGACTGCGGGTCCCCCTCTTGGCTGCTAGCGGCGGTGGCTTGCTTGTTGTTGTGGTGACGGAGTTTCCTCACGACGTTTCCAAGTGTTATCCGTTGCCCGAGCTTGCATGGCGGTTATAGCCTGGTTGTGCTTAGTTTCCGTGGGCGTCGTTGGTCTGGCCTTGGGCAGACCCATACTTCTGGTGGTTCCCGTTCGGTGTCCTCTCGGTACCGTAGTTTCGTTCTTGGGTGCCAGTCCATAGTGGTAACGACGTGTATGGCTTCCTGGCCTTGCGGTGTATCTGGGGTCCGAGGTGGTTCTGCTTGTGGGCCCTCGACCTTGTAGAGGTCTGAGGTGTCCATGCTTGTGGTGAGATGTCATTCTCACTTGGTTGTTCCATGGTCTCGATAGATGTGTCGAGCGTTGCTTCCGCTGTGTGCTCGACTCCGTTGGTTTCTGCGGGAGTCATGTGTGTGGCCTGACCTCGGTTGGTGGTCGTGGCGTTGCGCTATTCTCTTTCGCTGCATAGTACTACCCTACCATAGGTGTTCCTCGCTTTACAATTTTCTATTGTAGCTTTCCTATTTTTGGAGTTTCTGCTGCTCCGGCCGGTGAGGGACTAGTAATCCCTACTAGGCCTTGTTCGCAAGGCTCACCCCCCTACTTCCTTCAGCTAAGGGCTCGTCGTCGCGGGAGCTCGGTGTCGGACGGGTTGCGGAGGCGGCTTTCGCGCCGTGTGTTGTCAGCAGCAGTGAGAGTGAGCGTTGTGAGCTCTTGTAGCCGAGTGAGCTGAGAGTTGTGTTTTACAAGTTCTCGGGGTATGCCCCTTAAGGACTGCACCTTTCTTCTTGTACCTGTGCTTTTGCTTTGGACACGTTGTACAGACTTTTGTATATTGTACAGATTGTTATAGTTATTCAAACTCAGTACATATCTCACTAAACTATTTCCTTATAACCCTTCCGGGTCTTTGGATCCGTGGGTGGCGGTGCGACCTTCGGGGCCCTTGGCGAGGGTCCGAGAGGTTGGGTCGTTATAGTGGTATCAGAGAGAGGAGTCTACTGAGATTTGTAAAGAGTTAATAACTATAGTTGTCCCAAAGAAAGGTACTAGTGCGCTGCTGACACCGTGAATATGAATATGACTACAATGGAGAAAGGCTTATTGTACTTTCATATTGCACTTCAAGTGCAATATGACTAGGCAATAGTCCATGTGGCACCCCTCACTTGAAGAGTGAGGAAGTGACAATCCAATTGTTGGATGCCACATGAGCTTATTGCCTAGTCATATTGCACTTGAAGTGCAATATGAAAGTGCAATAAGCCTTTCTCATTTTTATGACAGCACTCTGTGGGAGGTGTGGATAAATGGGTACGTAATAAACTTATATATATCTTTTATTAAGGAGGTATATTTAGTTCATAAATTCATACTAACAAGTTACATAATTACAGTGATAAAATAGAGCCCGCCCAAGCATCTCAATTCATCACAAGAACAATCTAGGCACACTTTCCTGGGCCTATTCATAGATTTAATGATTTCCCGATAGAGGTCCAGGAGTCGTTGTATCAGATCTTCATAGTATGTAATTTCTTATTATAATTTATTTATTTTCTTATTCCTACATTCAGTTAACTAACTCTTATCTATACAAAGCAATCATCGATTCACGCATCATTCGGACAAGGCGCGGTCTTGATTAGTATGGACGACCATCGTCTGATCAAATTTTAAGCATTTGTTGTATAATGCAAGGAAAAATGTAGAGAAAGTTTGTTAGAGTGCAGACTCGACTCTTTGGAGGGAGCACGCACCGACATGGATGAGGAGAGACTACTGGGAAAGTTTGTGCAACATATGGGCTACAGAGAGATGGCAACAAACCTCCACAACAATGAAAGTGAATCGGGCAGCCAATTTAGAGGCCAACATGCATACAAGTGGGTCCATCTCCTTTGCGACCCATTAGTCCAGATTGGCAAGTCATATGTCCGTTTGTGATATATTTTATTATGTCATGTTTTTCTGTGAAATAGGAAAAGGAGCTAAAACGACCTCCGACATTTCAGGAGGTGTTTTATAAGACACATAAGACAAAGGAGACAGATCGATATTATATTCTCAATTATTATTTTTTTGCGGGAGTCGTATAGCCAACATATGACAGAGAAGTACGTCGGAGAGGAGGAGCAGCTGTAGTTAGATCCTGAGGTATGGGTTGTGGCATTTGGTGCCCTAAAGAAAGGCCATGTGTATAGTTTTGGGCACAGTATGGACACGAGCAGGGTGTTATCTGGCGCCTCGAGTTCAGCCTTACAGACTAGTGCATTCACCACAGCTGGTGCTCCAGGTACTTCTCCCAGTGAGATGATGGGCTTCATTCGAGATGAGATCTCTAGTTTGGAGTCTTGTCTGGCCGAGACGATGGAGTCTTGTCTAGCCCAGATGATGGAGTCTCGTCTAGTCCACACGATACAGATGCAGGTGTCTGACGCGGTCCAGGCCCAGCTCTCCCAGGCCCTCTCCCAGGCTATCTCCCAGGCCTTCTCCCAGGTCAACATTCCTCCTCAGGCAGCACCATCGACATCAGCACGGGCCCTCATGTGAGTAATTTGATTGACCTCCAATTTGTTCCAGCACAGTCGGGGCGATGAGTGTGACTTGTGAAAACTGACGGAGTTCAATTCAGACTCCCGATTTGAGCTCGACGCTCAAATTCACATAAAACAAGTTAGTTTAGTTCTAAAATGAAGAACTTAGGTTTGAGGGTCCAAAATTTGAAATACTAATCCGATTGGCCTCCGGTTTTTTCCAGCACGGCCAGGGCAATGGTTGTGACTTGTGAAAACTGACGAAGTTCAGTTCGGACTCCCGGTTTGAGCTCGACGCTCAAATTCATTTTTAAGCAAGTTAGTTTTGTTTTGTTTTGTTTAAAAAGGAAGAACTTAGCTAGGTTTGGGGGTCCAAAATTAGAAATACTAATCCAATCGGCCTCCGATTTGTTCCAGCACGGTCGGAGGGATGAGTGTGACTTGTGAAAACTGACGGAGTTCAATTCAGACTCCTAGTTTGAGCTCGACACTCAAATTCACATTAAGCAAGTTAGTTTAGTTTAAAAATGAAGAACTTAGGTTTGGGAGTCCAAAATTAGGAATATTAATCCAATTGGCCTCCGTTTTGTTCCAGCACGGTCGGGGCGATGAGTGTGACTTGTGGAAACTGACGGAGTTCAATTTGAACTCCCGGTTTGAGCTCGACGCTCAAATTAACATTAAGCAAGTTTGTTTTGTTTTGTTTAAAAAGGAAGAACTTAGCTAGGTTTGGGGGGTCCAAAATTATAAATACTAATCCAATCGGCCTCCGGTTTGTTCCAGCACGGTCGGGGCGATGAGTGTGACTTGTGGAAACTGACGGAGTTCAATTCAGACTCCCGGTTTGAGCTCGACGCTCAAATTCACATTAAGCAAGTTAGTTTAGTTTTAAAATGAAGAAATTAGGTTTGGGGGTCCAAAATTAGAAATACTCATCCGATTGCCCTCAGGTTTGTTTCAGCATGGTCGGGGCGATGAGTGTGACATGTAAAAATTTACGGAGTTCAATTCGGACTCCCGGTTTAAGCTCGACGCTCGAATTCACATTAAGCAAGTTAGTTTAGTTTAAAAATGAAGAACTTAGGTTTGGGGGTCCAAAATTCGAAATACTAATCCGATTGGCCTCCAATTTTTTTCGACACGGCCAGGACGATGGTTGTGACTTGTGAAAACTGACGGAGCTCAATTTGAACTCCCGGTTTGAGCTCGGTGCTCAAATTCATCTTAAACAAGTTAGTTTAGTTTAAAAATGAAGAAGTTAGGTTTGAGGGTCAAAAATTAGAAATACTAATCCAATTGGCCTCCGATTTTTTTCAACATGGCCAGGGCGATGGTTGTGACTTGTAGAAATTGACAGAGTTCAATTCGGACTCCCAGTTTGAGCTCGACGCTCAAATTCATCTTAAGCAAGTTAGTTTAGTTTAAAAATGAAGAAGTTAGGTTTGGGGGTCCAAAATTAGAAATACTAATCTGATTGGCCTCCAGTTTTTTTCAGCATGGCCAGGGCGATGGCTGTGACTTGTGAAAACTGACAGAGTTCAATTCGGACTCCCAGTTTGAGCTCGACGCTCAAATTCATCTTAAGCAAGTTAGTTTAGTTTTAAAATGAAGAAGTTAGGTTTAGGGGTCCAAAATTAGAAATGCTAATCCGATTGGCCTTCTATTTTTTCCAGCATGACCAGGGCGATGGTTGTGACTTGTAGAAACTGACAGAGTTCAGTTCGAACTCCCAGTTTGAGCTCGACGCTCAAATTCATTTTAAGCAAGTTAGTTTTATTTTGTTTTGTTTAAAAAGAAAGAACTTAGCTATGTTTGGGGGTCCAAAATTAGAAATACTCATTCGATTGACCTCCGATTCCTTCCAGCACGGTCGGGGCGATGAGTGTGACTTGTGGAAACTAACGGAGTTTAATTCCGACTCTCGGTTTGAGCTCGACACTCAAATTCACATTAAGCAAGTTAGTTTAGTTTAAAAATGAAGAACTTAGGTTTGGAGGTCCAAAAATAGAAATACTAATCCGATTGGCCTCCGGTTTGTTCCAGTACGGTTGGGGCGATAGTTGTGACTTGTAAAAACTGACGGAGTTTAATTCGGACTTCCGGTTTGAGCTCGACGCTCAAATTCATCTTAAGCAAGTTAGTTTAGTATAAAAGTGAGTTAATAAAATCTAAAAATTTATTTCTTAAAGTAGTATTTAATTTTAACTTATTATTGTTATATATCTATTGTAGGTTCCTTCATCGGGTGGCGTGGGAGGAGATGAGCACGAGGACGAGGATTCATGATTTTCATTTCATTGTTATTATTGTTGTGGACATTTTTATTATTGTTGGGTTGTCATTTTTATTATTGTTGTGGACATTTTATTAGTGTTGTGTTGTGGACATTTATTATTGTTGTGGACATTGTTTTTATTTACACAGGTTATTTTGTTAAAAATATATATATATTAAAAATAATAATAATAAAAATATAGACACCGATTAATGACCGAAATTATTCGGTCATTAAAACAGTCACCGATTTGTGATTGTGAATCGTCGATCTCTATCGGCAACCGACTCGGTTCGGTCACAAATCGGTCACTATTTTAGTGACCAAATAATTTCGGTCACTGATAGCGATTGACAGAATTCAGTCACTAATTCAGTCACTAAATTAGTGACCGTTGAAGCGCGAAATTGTTGATTATGCACTTTCGTTGTCCAGAGTTCCTTGCACAAGTCAATATGCTCGCTTTCTCTAAACTGACTCACAAACATAAAATAGCAAAAGATGAACTAGTAAAGTGGTGAGAACATGTCATTTCCACGGAGAGGCTGAATAAAGTTTGATTTAAACTACTTTGCACTAATCAAATCCCTCACAATCTTGACAAATCAAACTCAATGAAAGAACAAGTGGAATGGAGAATAAAAGAAAATTGGGATCACTATACCCTCTCAATTGAGGGATTAAAAAGATAAACAAAGATCTGACGTAGGAATTCTCGAATAACTAGATGAACATACTTGAATAAAAACTAGACAAAGAACACATTCACCTCTCCGAATGCTCAATCCAAAACTAGAAATTATGCATAAATGTAAGCTCTAATTCTGAATTGATCTAGAATTTAAAGAAATAGAAGGATGACAGAACAACACTCTCAAAAGAAATTATCAAACCAATGTACCCTCACAGCTCGAGGGATGAACAATCAGTAAAAGTAACTCTTCACAGCACCGAATCACTACTCTCACAGCTCAAAAATCAGATAGAAAATAAGAACAGATGCTAGATCAGATTCCTAATGCTCTTACTGAAGAACATGGACAAGGACAACATACAGATAACACTAAGAAACTCTGAAATTCTTCATGAATTCAAACATATTCCCCCTACTGCAACAGGAACATGGATTCACAAATTAAACTTCAAATCTGAACTTAGTAGGCTTCTGGCAATCATCTGGACGTAGTCACCCTCCAAGGTGCAGAAGAAAGAGGAACAAGAAATAGAAGGAATGGACAAGGCAAAACAGAAGAAATGGACAAAACAATCGCCCCTAGGTCAAACTTTAAAACACAAAGCAATGGCAAATGTTACTGGATCGAAATCTCCCAACCCAACACAGAAGAACAGAAGGAAGGAAAAATTAACTTGGATCGAATCATCTAAGCACAGATGACATGGACAAATCAACACGGAAAGAAAAATGGAAATATAAATGTCCCTGGCTCGTTCTCACTAAACGTAGAAGAAATAATAGAAAATTCACTGCATTGAATTCTAAACAAAGAAGAAATTGGAAACTGGAATATAGTAAACGCCATTGGATTTAGCTCTTGAACACAAAAGAAATAGTAAAATCAACACAGAAATAAATGGAACACTTTACTGGATCGACATCTCCAGAACATAGAAGAAATAAAGAAGAACACTCTTCAACACCACTAGTCTTTCGAACTAGCAGAAGAAAAGAAGGAAGAAGCCGATCTCCCAGAACATAAGAAGCAAGAACTCCCTGATCTCTCACAGCCCAACGAGCCGAATTCCCTCTCCTACAGATGCTGAAAAGAGAATTATAAAAGAAAAATGGCAGAAAACTCCCAAAGGACTGAACCCCTTACAGAACTGAAGAAACCCCTAAAAATAGCAGAAGCAAAACCCTCACAACCCTCACAGCTCTGATCTCCAGAAGAATAGAAAAGAAACTAAAATCTAAAAAAAAAAATTGAACTCTCTGAAGAATAGGACCTTGGGGTCCTTTTATAGGCGCTCGGGCTTCCAAGCGCAGGCTCCTCTTCCCACCACTGCAGCTCTTGCACTGCCCCTGGATCGCCACCTCAGCAGCTTCAGCCCATCGGCTGCGTCGCACACCTCCATCCGCCCTAGTCAGCCCTACACGGGGAGCTCCTCGAGCTCAGCTCTGGTTCACACCAAACCAGCACAACCGGCCCACCATCCATCTCTGCAGCGCACCTGGGCCTCAGATCTGGTGCGTCAGCTTCACGCACCTCACACCCAGCAGCCGCCGCGCACACACACCCTGGCCGCATCAGCTCCCGTCTTCAGCAAAGCTCCTCATCGCAGCAGCTCCAGAGCTCCTTTGCCCCAAATCGCCATCTGCCTAAAATTACTTCCAGCAGCTTCCGCCTCCTGAGCATTGCAGATAATGATTTGGCAGCATCGCCTCCTCTGCACAAATCGTTACAACTTCACGATGAGTCAAAACAAATGGAAAAGAGTTAAAAAGTCGTGAGATGGGAGAATGGGATTGGGTGGGGTATTAAAGAAATTTTTATTTATTTAATGAAATTGAGTGGGGTAAACATATCTTATTTATTTACAAAATGATGTTTATCTACTACTAACAAACTAAAAATATTATTTATATACAATATTATTTACAAAGATCCTTTATTTTTCCAAAATGTATTTATGAAAAGAAAATGGATATGATTAGTCAATCTGAGAAGAAATTAGTGATTTATTAAATGAAAACATACATGTGTATTCTAACCCATTCAAAAACCTATTTATGGATGAAATGAAAATTAAACTCAAAATATACATTATTTATAGACAACAAAAGTCTAAAATCTACTATATGTATGAAACTTAACACTAAAAATTGTGTCGTTATCACTCCCCCCTACTTGAACATTGCTAGTCCCTTAGCAATAAAAATTACTCCAAATGTAGGACTAGAAGATGCAATGTCTCATGCTAAATATCCATCATGTAAAAGATTAATGTAGAGATATGTCTTTCCTAATTGTAAGGGCTTATGACAAGAAATTAGTGCACAAATGATAACTCACTTTAGAGTTCGCATCAGCCCTTCTGGAGTTTCTCTGCCTCAGCTAGTAATTGAGATTAGATTAATTCAAGGGAGAAGAAAAGAATTGTGGAATAAGATCCTTGCTCAGTCAGATTGGGTTGTTTCTCTCAGTTCCATTCTGCCCAACTTCCTTGAGGATTATTTCTCTGAGTTGAGGACTTTGTCCCTTTGTTTGCACTTTGTGCACTTAGATTTTTTCTCTTTCTTTTTCATCCATAATGCTGCACAACCCATCACTTTTCAAGAGTAGTGAGTCCAACTTTACTCAGATCCGGGCATTTTTCTTGGATATATATTTTTTCTTTTGCTTTTGCTTTTGCCTTTTTCTTTTCTTTCCTTTTCCTTTCCTCTTAAAGGAAGGATGGGCGGTCAGGTTCCTTGATCACACACCTTCACTTCCTTCACAATTCACTTAAGGGGAAGGGAGAAAACCAATCACCTCTCTCCTACTAGCCTTGACAAATTTGCTACATTCGGGTTCAGCTAGTCTAAGTGGCTGTGTAGTGTGTGTATGAAAACCTCTTGCCATAAATCCTTACATAAGATAGACAATAAGTACATGTAATCCTTTTACTAGAGGCTACCTAACATGGATGTTTGCAAAGGAATGTGATAACTACAAAATTTTAATGGTTAAAGATCAGACACATAGTTTGAGTTGTGCAATTGCCAAGCATTTTTATTCAAAGATGAAACATTGTAAAATTTTCTTTTTATTTGCGCCTGCTCAATATAAAGAAAGAAAACGAAGCATTAGTTAGGTTGGGGACTATGAATGCATGCTTATTCTATCTCTCCCCCTACTTATTTACAGGAAAAGAAAGTAAGATAGAGAATTACCTGATAAAGGAAATCTGTACACTTGGGTTGCCTCCCAAGAGCGCTAAGTTTATCGTCTTCAGTCGGAAGCAATTAGGCTCCATTAGGCTCAGCTAGCTTGGTAGAATCAATTTTCAAGAAAGATGGGCTTTCAAAGAAATGCTTTAAACTTTTCCCATTAATAGTGAATGATTGTCCAGTTTTAGGATCAAGAATAATGACAGCACCATTGTCACAAGCTTTGACAACAGTGTAAGGACCATCCCATCGGGACTTTAATTTTCCCGAAAATAGACAAAGCCTAGAATTAAATAGTCAGACCTTATTATGCACTTGAAAAAAATTTCTATGAATTTGTTTATCATGGAATGTTTTGGCTTTGGCTTTATAGATTTTTGGCTTTGGTTTTGGCTTTACAAGATTGCTAGCAATTATGATGGGCCAAGTCTCATTTTCTCCTAAAAAGATGTTCTTTGAGCTAGAAGAGAGTGGTTTTAGCTCAACCTTAGGAGGACACTCTAATGGAATTGATGGATCATTATCTTGAAACATGGAACTAAATTGTCCTTCCTCTCCGTCAAACCCTAGAGCACAGGGTTGGTCTATTGTTTCTTCCTCACAAGATTCTTCCAAGGAGTCTACCACTAAACAACTCTCTCCTTGATCATGATGCCTAGATGCCTTAAAAATATTGATACTAACCCGCTCATCCTCAAATGATATATCCATCATCCCAGTAGCACAATCAATGTTAGCTCTAGCTGTGGCTAAAAAGGGTCTACCAAGGATGATGGTGAACTGAGTTAAATCTTGAGTGTTCATGTCCAGAATGATGAAATCGGCAGGGAAGTAACAATCATTGATTTTCATAATAACGTCCTCAACTAAGCCTTTAGGAGTGGTGACAGAACGATCGGCTAGTTGAAGGACAACAGAAGTGGGTTTCAATTCTCCTAATTTGAATTTCTCAAAAATAGCAGAAGGTAGGAGATTGACACTGGCTCCTAAATACTCAAGGCCGCTCTCAAAAGTGACTCCACCGATGATGCAAGGAATTAGTGGAGTGCCTAGATCTTTGAGCTTCTTAGGGAGTTGGTTCAAGATAATGGCACTCACAATTTTTGGAAGAATGATTGTTTCAGTTTTGTTTCTCACTTCACGTTTTGGAGTACACATTTCTTTTAGAAATTTGGCATAGGCAGGCACATGCTTGATGCCATCAAGGAGATGAATGTTTATGTGAACTTGCTTAAAAAGTTCCAAGAGTTCTTCATTACCAGTTGGTTTGTTTTTAGATTTTGGCTTTAAAGCTTCAGGAAAAGGGACTCTTGGAATGTAACAGCTAGGGTCTTCATTCATTTCGATTTTTTCTAGAGGTTCTTCAGTTATTTTCTCTTTTCCCTTGGATTTTTCTTTTTCAACATTTTCTTCAATCTCTTCTTCAATTTCAATTTTATTTTCATTTTCTTTATCCTCATGCAATGTTGACATGTATGGGTGAGGATTTATTCTGATTTTTCCACTTCTTAAAGTTGACACAGTTTTAACATTTTCCACTTGGGGGCCCCTAGCTTGGGCAGGAGGATGGTCATGTTGTATAGGTTGATTCTAGTTTTGTGGTGCTTGAATATTCTGGACAAAAGCTTGTTGTGGGTTTGGTGGTGGAGGGGCATTTGGTCGAGCAGGTGGTTTGTACCCCTGAGCTTGTTGGTATTGCTGGTTCTGGTAAAATCCAGGAGAGTTGTTCCTTGGGTTTGCTATAGTTTGACTTGATAACTGACCCAATTCCCTCCTTTGACATACTTCAGCAATCTGGGACTCTATCCTTGTCAAATTTTGTTGAAAATTTTGATTTTGATTTTGATATTGATTTTGTTGTTCTTGCACAGTTTGGCATATAGTCGCCATCATGTTTTTGAGTTGATTCATTTTATCTTCCCAATTGAGTTGAGGAGGTGGTGGTTGATTATATGAAGGTTGCTGGAAATTGGTGTAAGCAAATTGATTAGAGTTTTGATTTCCTTGGAATTATGGAGGTTTGGAGTAAGAAGATTGGCCAAATCCCAGATTCTGATTGGGATAGGATTGACCGTACATGGATTGCTTAAAAGAAGGGTGATACACTTGTTCAGATTGATTCTTCCATGAAAAATTCGGGTGATTTCTCCAACCAGGGTTGTATGTGTTAGAATATGGATCATGGGAGGGTTTGTAGAAACCTTGGGCAGCTTGGACTTGTTCTTGAATAAAAGGAGGCAATTGGACAGTGGTGGGACAAGCATTGGTAGAGTGAGCTGAGCTAGCACACATAGCGCAAGTTTCAGGTGGTTGAGAAAATTTGGGTGTGACTTGCCCAGTCAAAGACATTAATTGATCGAATTTTTGTTCCAACTTCTGCTCCAATCTCTGATCAACTCTAGCTAATAGGTCTTTTACCTTCGAATCTGATTCTCCTCTCCCCCTTAGTTCATACAACCCTGCCTTCTTTATAGGTCCTAATGCTCTCTCATAAGAGTGGAGTGAGGTATGATTGATAGAATTCTCACTCAATGTTTCAAACAGATTATATGCCTCATCCTCACTCTTAGTCATGAATGCTCCTCCACATGAGGCATCAACCATCTGCCTATTCGATTCTGTCAGACCATCATAAAAAGCTTGGACTATCTGCCACCTCGACAGACCATGGTGGGGACATTTTCTAAGCAAATCTTTCAATCTCTCCCATGATTCATGCATTAACTCTCCCGGGTGTTGGGAGAATCCAGTTATTGCTCTTCTCATGGTTTTAGTGCGACCAATGGGGTAAAATTTCTTCAAAAGTTCCTGCTGCATTTCTGGCCATGTTCTAATGGTTCTCCCTATGGTTCCTAACCAATGTTTGGCCTTATCCTTTAAAGAGATGGAAATAGGGTCAGTCTTAAGGTATTTTCTGTGAAATTTTGGATCCTGACAGTGGAACAAATCTCTAGGAACTCATCTATATGCTTGTAAGGATCTTCATTGGGATTGCTATAGAAAGATGGCAACATTTGAATGGTTCCAGGCTTGATTTCAAATTGGTTTGCAAGAATTTCTGTCCTGATGCAAGTAGCAGGTTGATAGTCAGAAGGAATGAAGTATTCCTTCATCTGTCTAGGTGCGACCTCCTCTACATTCCTAGCAACTTGGTTCTGATCTTGGTTGGCCATCCTATGAAAGAATCTTTTGATCTCGTCTATAGGTTGAGCCAAATCTATGTTTTGGGAGCGTCTACCAAGCATGCACAGTTGGAAAGGCTTCTATTTATGATTTTTTAAATTTTTAGATTTTTATTGATTTTTGAATTGTTATGAACAAACATAAACAAGCAAACACTTTCAAAACAAATTAACCTAAACACTAAGTGTTCCTTGGACCTATGTTATTTTTCTCAAAATCGGATTTATGCTTGCTTAAATCTAATCCTAACTCTTCTTATACCGGCCAGGTAAGAGGTGGAGTAGAGGGAGGCCCCCCTTGCTTTCGCAAGGACCCAAATAAATAACCTCTAGCTCACTTAAGCATAAGCTTTTTAACCTCTAATCCTAAACACCAGACTTAAAGAGAAGTTTTGAAATTAAGAAAGGATAAATCTAATTATGAACCCTAGAGCCACGTCTACTGGTTTTTATTGAAAGTTTAGGCAAATGCAAGAATGTGGAAAATTTTTGTGATTTTTGGGCAAAGGAAAGGGTGATGAAATCCCTCACCTTATCTTTTTATTTTTTCTAAAGGGTGATGCCCTTAAGCAGTCCCTTTTACAAATATGAAATGCAACAAATCAAGTCCAAACATAAATTTTCTAATGCTAAGTCTAATGCATGAAACAAGAGTTAGAAACCTTACATTTCCCCCACACTCTTCAATGCAGAAAAAGAAATGGAATTCAAATGACAATTAAAATCATGAATGTCCTAAAACAAGTGTTTCTAATCTTGAGAGATGAAATTTTTAATTGCAAAACAAACGGCTTACATGAAAGAGCGATTTGGAAAAAAATTTAGATTTTAGATTTTTTTAATTTTTTATTTGATTTTTGAACTAAATGAAATAAAATGAGACTTAACTAAGAAACTATAAGGTGATACTATAAACTAATTTCAAACCACACAAACCACCAAAAAGGCCAATTATTATATGCCAACGGGAATGAAATCTTTGTACATGCACACAGAGTACATGAAAACCTCGCTACAAATTTCACTCACACTCTTCTATCTAAAATTCTGAATTAAAAGCAAATGAGAAAGCAAATCAGCAAGCTCCTCTCCAATGGGCTCAAATGTCACGCCCAATCTCCATGTTCGTCCTTTGTGGAAATCTGAAATGAAAGCCCAACAACAACTCAATAAGAAGCACAATGCCATTGAAATCAAATCAAAAGCAGATTTAAATCAAACTCTAACGCCTCCCTGGCAACGGCGCCAAGATGAAGTGCGGTATTGTTGATTGTGCACTTTCGTTGTCCAGAGTTCCTTGGACAAGTCAATATGCTCACTTTCTCTAAACTGTCTCACAAACATAAAATAGCAAAGATGAACTAGTAAAGTGGTGAGAACAGGTCATTTCCACGGAGAGGCTGAATAAAGTTTGATTTAAACTACTTTGCACCAATCAAATCCCTTACAATCTTGACAAATCAAACTTAATGAAAGAACAAGTGGAATGGAGAATAAAAGAAAATTGGGATCACTGTACCCTCTCAATTGAGGGATTAAAATGATATACAAAGATCTCAAATAGGAATTCTTGAATAACTAGATGAACAGACTTGAATAAAAACTAGACAAAGAACACATTCACCTCTCTGAATGCTCAATCCAAAACTAGAAATTATGCACAAATGTAAGCTCTAATTCTGAATTGATCTGGAATTTAAAGAAATAGAAGGATGACAAAACAAAATTCTCAAAAGAAATTATCAAACCAATGTACCCTCACAGCTCAAGGGATGAACAATCAATAAAAGTAACTCTTCACAGTACCGAATCACTACTCTCACAGCTCAAAAATTAGATAGAAAATAAGAACAGATGCTAGATCAGATTCCTAATGCTCTTACTGAAGAACAGGGACAAGGACAACAAACAGATAACACTAAGAAACTCCGAAATTCTTCATGAATTCAAACATATTCCCCCTACTGCAACAGGAACATGGATTCACAAATTAAACTTCAAATCTGAACTCAGTAGGCTTCTGGCAATCATCTGGACGTAGTCACCCTCCAAGGTGCAGAAGAAAGAGGAAGAAGAAATAGAAGCAATGGACAAGGCAAAACAGAAGAAATGGACAAAACAATCGCCCCTAGGTCAAACTCTGAAACACAAAGCAATGGCAAATGTTACTGGATCGAAGTCTCCCAACCCAACACAGAAGAACAGAAGGAAGGAAAAATTAACCTGGATCGAATCATCTAAGCACAGACGACATGGACAAATCAACATGAAAAGAAAAATGGAAATATAAATGTCCCTGGCTTGTTCTCACTAAATTCAGAAGAAATAGCAGAAAAAATCACTGGATTGAATTCTAAACACAGAAGAAATTGGAAACTGGAATGTAGTAAATGCCACTGGATTTATCTCTTCAACACAAAAGAAATAGTAAAATCAACACAGAAATAAATGGAACACTTTACTGGATCGACATCTCCAGAACAGAGAAGAAATAAAGAAGAACACTCTTCAACACCACCAGTCTTTCGAACTAGCAGAAGAAAAGAAGGAAGAAGCCGATCTCCCAGAACAGAAGAAGCAAGAACTCCCTGATCTCTCACAGCCCAACGAGCCGAATTCCCTCTCCTACAGATGCTGAAAAGAGAATTACAGAAGAAAAATGGTAGAAAATTCCCAAAGTACTGAACCCCTTACAGAATTGAAGAAACCCCTAAAAATAACAGAAGCAAAACCCACACAACCCTCACAGCTCTGATCTCCGGAAGAATAGAAAAGAAACTAAAATCTAAAAAAAAAATTGAACTCTCTGAAGAAGAGGACCTTAGGGTCCTTTTATAGGCGCCTGGGCTTCCAGGCGCAGGCTCCTCTTCCTGCCACTGCAGCTCTTGCACCGCCCCTGGATCGCCACCTCAGCAGCTTCAGCCCATGGCCTACGTCGCACGCCTCCATCCGCCCTAGCCAGCCCCGCACGGGGAGCTCCTCCAGCTCAGCTCTGATTCACACCAAACCAGCACAGTCAGCCCGCCATCCATCTCTGCAGCGCACTTGAGCCTCAGATCCGGTGCGTCAGCTTCACGCACCTCACACCCAGCAGCCACCGCGCACACACACCCTGGCCGCATCAGCTCCCGTCTTCAGCAAAGCTCCTTATCGCAGTAGCTCCAGAGCTCCTTTGCCCCAAATCGCCATCTGCCCAAAATTACTTCCAGCAGCTTCTGCCTCCTGAACATTGCAGATAACGATTTGGCAGCATCGCCTCCTCTGCAAAAATAGTTACAGCTTCACGATGAGTCAAAACAAATGGAAAAGAGTTAAAAGGTGGTGAGATGGGAGAATAGGATTGGGTGGGGTATTAAAGGAATTTTTATTTATTTAATGAAATTGAGTGGGGTAAACATATCTTATTTATTTACAAAATGATGTTTATCTACTACTAACAAACTAAAAATATTATTTATATATAATATTATTTACAAAGATCCTTTATTTTTCCAAAATGTACTTATGAAAAGAAAATGGATATGATTAGTCAATCTGAGAAGAAATCAGTGATTTATTAAATGAAAATCTACATGTGTATTCTAACCCATTCAAAAACCTATTTATGGATGAAATGAAAATTAAACTCAAAATATACATTATTTATAGACAACAAAAGTCTAAAATCTACTATATGTATGAAATTTAATACTAAAAATTGTGTTGTTATCAATCGTCATAGTGACTGATCTGTTTAGTCACTATTCGGTGACTATTTTAGTGACCGAAATAGTGACTGAACTTTTCGGTCGCTGATAACGACTGTCAACGACCGAAGAATTTTGGTCACTAATCGGTCACTATCAGCGACTGATTAGTGACCGAAAATTTTCGGTCACAGATTTGTGACAAAAAATTCTTCACCGATAATTTTGGTCTCTATTCGGTCACTATTCAGTCTCTGAACCATTTAGTGACCGAATAGATACCGAAATTGTCGGTCTCTAAATACGCTTTTTCTTGTAGTGCTTGTCTTTCCCCTAGTTCTATCATGCTAGGGCCTCCATCCCCTTCTCCAAGCCTTGTAGAATGCATGCTAGGTGTATGTGTGAATGTATGTGGTTTCCTTGAGCTTGTTTAAGGTTGGGGTGTTGAGAGATATGATGATGTGCATGTGAGGTTTTTGGAGTGTGGATGCATATCCTTGACATGTATGGGTGTGGATGAGGGTGGTTTGTACCTATAGCATGTGTTTACATCGTCCTCCATGCTCCCTTCCCTCTATGCACACCGGATTTGCCATTTAAGGGCATTTTGGGAGGTCTCAAGTTGGCACCCAAGCCTCTATCTGTGGTCGCGACAAGGTCTCTATCGCGACCCAGAATGTGATGTATCGCCCTGTTGCCTTCCGGTCAGGTAGCGACGTTCACCCTGTCGCATTATGGTTACGACAGGCTGACCATCACCGTTTGACCAGGGTTTGCTATGGGGTTGAGGGAGGCCTCGTGTTGGCACCTGGGTCTCTATCTATGGTTGCGACAAGGTTGTTGTCGTGACCTAGAACGTGACGCTTCCCCTGTCACCTTCTGACCCAGGTCGCGACAGGTCGGGTGTCGCCTTAAGGTGGCGACAGCCCTTGTGTCGCCTTCTTTGAGAAAGCGATAGTAACTTGGCCGCCTTCTAAGACAGAGTGTGACTGGAGTCCTGTTCAGAGTTCTGTTCCGTTGCGACTTTATTTCTTGGCACCTGTACTACTCCTAGCACGATCCTAAACTAGTCATTCGCCTGATGCTAAGCACTTGTGGCTTGTCCGTTGAGAGATTGTTACAGTTACCTAGACCCCCCGTCCCCACGCGTCAGTTGAGGGAGTTCTCCAGGCTGTGGGTGTGCTCGAGTTACGGACTCTGGTAGCTGAGGGGAAAACGGTGGGGACAACGACGTAGAGTCATTTGCAGAACTCTCTTAACTGAGTCTGGGATGCCAAGGTGGTTTTGGGTATTTTTCCGGTGCAGATCAGCTAGTCCTTCTCATTGCCTGACTCTACATGGTTCCGGTACCATCTAGAGGGGCTAGGCGTGGAACCGTAGCCTGGCCAGACTATGACAGTTGTGTGGTTACTTATTGTTCCACGTCTCACTCCGATGAGAGGTGTTAGGCATGGATTGGTGGTCGAGGATAAGGCGCGTGGCGCACCTGACCAGTTGACTAGTGGTAGTTATTTTCCGTGGCTAGTGTCTTTGTCCAAGCAGTTGTTCTCTGTTTTTGTTTGTAGCTTTGGGATTCGTCCCAGTGCCATGATTTACATGGGTTTCCATTACAACATGTTTAGATCGATGGTCGTATAATTACTTTCTGCTTCCGCACTCACTCTGTTAGTAGAATAGATTATCTTGTTTAAATTTTAGTTATATACATATATCTATTCTACTTGTTAGAGCCAGTGGGAAATTGGTAGTCCTACTGGGCTTCTTTGTGAAACTCATTTCCTTCTTTACAAGTGAAACTTCACAGCAGTACCTTCCGCAGTGAGCAGAGGAGACTGGGTCGTAGTAAACGACGTCTTCCATTAGTAGTGTTCCCTTTACACTTGTTTCGTCACCCTCGGGGTATATATGCCCCTAAGAGACTTGTTATCCCCTTTCCTTCTGCACTTGTGCTTGTTACTTGTGATTGTACTAGACTCGTATATATTTTGTGTTGGACGTTTTTTTCTTGATCACCTGTTAGTACATTTTTAGTGCTTGTTGTCGTCATTTATTTCTGTTACATATCTTATTAGACTAGTCCGTTAGTCCTTCTAGATCTTCGGACCTTTGGGCGGTAGTGTCGACGGTCAGATTTTCGATGGGAGCCGGAGGTCCGGGCGACGTCGGGGCCGTTACATATCAGTTATAAGGTGTTTTAACAATTTTTTAATTATAATTTAAAAAAGTTTGATGATTTTTTCGACAAAAAAGAATTCTCCTCCGACAATCCGACGAACGAATAAAGTTGTTGACGGTTTTTCTGATGGATTATTCAATTGTCAGCAATTTTTGACCTTTTTTTGGTGACGAACTAGTTTTGTCAGAAATCTATCAATAAAGCTTTTATCAACAGATTTTTGATGGAACTAATCCCTCAGAAACTCTGATTTTTCTTGTAGTGTATCCTAGATAATCTGGACAAGTCGCCTTCTCCCTTCCTATCCCTTCTCTAGCTCTTTTACTCGTGTGTGCAAGGGAGTGCACTGTTGACTTCATGTTCACTTATGCATGGGTGTGCTTCGAACAAACTCTTAATATTAACCACAAATATATGAGAAATATTTAGTGTCGTTCAAAGAGGATAATAACGATGACGTTGATTGTCTTTTAAATAATGTTATTAGTTGAAAAGAGAGAGATAGAGAAAGATTTTATTAAATTTTTAACTAATAAATTATTTGAAAATAATCCACATTATATTCCTTTTATTGACCTCTTTAGAAAGCACCAAATATTTTTTCAAATATATTCATGTGATGTGATGTGGGTGGTGGTCTTAGATTTGAATATGGGATATGGTAGAGTTTCCTAATTAATGACATTGAATCACTAGATTATACAACCAAAGCAGGTGGGGGGGGAGGGGTGGATGTGTGTGGAGAGTTGCTATGGCCTCACGCATGCCTCTCACGAGACTGGGACTATTTCAACACCCGCGTCGAGCCCCGCTTCCCTTTCCCGAGCTTTGTTTACGGAACACACGTAAATCCAAGCTCCCATCTTTTCCTCCATGCCGCCTATTGGCCTCCAAGAATCCATGACAAACGAGCTCGGCCTTGCTATGGTGCCGCGCCGAAGCGTCCTTCGATGGGCATTTTGCTGCCGCCTCTTTCGAACAACGAAAACAGCCATCTCACGAGGACGTCCTTTCCCCCTCGCGGGATCCTCTGCCACTCCAGGGTTGCACTGCAGATTTCCAAGGGGCACCAATCTTTGTGACGAAGAATCGAGGACCGGCATTGCTCTTGCGGCAACTAAACGAGTCTGCAGAGAGGTGGATCATATTATGATGCTAGGTTTCGGCAACAACAAGGGCCAGAGGTCACCCCTAGCATGCAGCCCTGCCCTGCTTCCATCCGTGTCGGAGATTGTATCGAGGCCGTCGCCCGGTCGAGCGCCGGCGTGCTAACGGCCAAACTGGAGGGAGACGTGGAAGCCGACAAAGGTTGGCTACGGATGGCATGATGCCGTACAAACCGGGTAACCCCAGAGGCCAAACTTGCCAACAAATCGAAGGATGCAGCCAGAATTGTTTACGTGCCCATCAGCCTTCACATCTTGTACTGGGTAACACCGATATACGTACATCACATGCCGAGGTCCATACGCGTCCGTAAGACGCTCCCCCAAAGTAAAATGTTGATTGTAAAACCAATCTTGAAATAAATATTTCTTTTCCCCGGTTCCAGTACTTTAGAGCTTGCTTCCATATGGCACATGAATAAATTACGGTTCTCCTTAGAAAATCGTACCTGTAGTCCGTTGGAGCGCTCTCCTTTGCGAGAAATATTTAGTGTAAATTAATGATTTGTACTAAATATATAATGTTTAGATAATCATGATCTTATGTATACATTAATACTTGGACTCTTTCCCAGCTGTGAGAATTTGGGAACTCTCAATGGACGGCGATGATACTAGGAGTGCAATAAAAAGGATTTCTGAACAGAGTATTAACATCACGACGTCTCCTTCCGTCACACAGCTTCCCCCTTTCCACATCTCAGCTTCCCTCACCCCAAGCACGCCGGCGTTGCCATAGCCCAACTCCCCAACCCTGGTCTCATGGACACTTTGCTCTTCGCCCTTCCGTCTTATTTATATATGGCCTGGCCTAGGCTGAGCCGACAACCACAAGCATTGCTAACGCATATAGATCTCCTTTGATAGTGGCTGAGACCAATAGGAGACATATATACCACAGACCCGCAAACTCGCCGGTCGCCTGGTTATAGGAAAAGTTTAAACATGCAGGAGCTGATATCTGCCACCTCTTTTCCTCCGGAACCCTCGGCGCACCTCCTCTCCACCTCGTCTTTCCCTCTGGTAAGCCTGAAGCACCGCCTCCAGTATCTCCTCCATGCCCTTCCCGAGTGGCCGTGGGCCTACGCCATCTTCTGGCAGGCGTCCTCCACCGCCCACCACGCATTCAGCGCCGTCGGCGATCCACGGTCCATCCTCTCCTGGGGAGAAGGACACCTCCGCGGCAACGGAGGGTCCGGCTGCAGCAACAATGGCCACACCTTCCTGTTGAACGCCGACAGAAAGAAGGCCTCCCTTCTAAGCGACGACAGCAACTCTGACATCACTATGGAGGGCGTCGTCCCCGACATCGAGTGGTTCTACCTTGTCTCGCAGGCGCGCTCCTTCGCGGTCGCCACCGACTACGCCATCCCCGCACGCGCCTTCGCTTCTGGCTCCCACATCTGGCTCTCCGGCGAGCACGAGCTCCAGATGTACGGCTGCGACCGGTGTCGGGAGGCGCTTCTCCACTGCGTCGTCACCGTCGTTTGCATCGCCACCGGCAACGGTGTGCTGGAGCTGGGCTCTTCGGAGATGGTGAGCGAGAACTGGGACCTGGTGCAGCAGTCAAAGACCCTGCTGAGCTGGGGCTTGGGTTTCGACCTTGGCAGCGGCGTCAGCGGCATCACGGCCACGGTGCCTTCGGTCACTGTCGACACGGCTGCTCCCCTGACCGAAGACAGCAAAGATGGGATCGCCTTGGTGTCCTCCGTGGGCTCGGAGCAGTCGGACTCCGAGGGAGGATTGCTTCTGGAGCAGCAGAGACCGAAGAAGAGGGGGAGGAAGCCGGGAAGCGGCAGGGAGGTGCCGTTGAACCACGTGGAGGCAGAGAGGCAGCGGCGGGAGAAGCTCAACCACCGGTTCTACGCACTCCGCTCCGTCGTCCCAAACGTGTCGAAGATGGACAAGGCGTCCTTGCTGTCCGACGCCGTCTTATACATTAGGGAGTTGCGCTCCAGAGTGGAGGCGCTGGAGGTTGAAGCCAAAAAGCCCATGAAGGAGGTTTTCAAGGTGACCGCCGCCTCCAGCAATGCAAGCCCCGCCGCCGCCAGCGTGGGCCGGGGATTAGGAGGAGGACGCGCCAGTTGGTCGGCGGACAAGATGGAGTTGGAGGTAAGAGTGATGGAAGCAGACGCCATGATCAGGGTCACGTCGATGAACCAGAACTACCCATGGGCGAGGCTGATGGACGTGCTGCGTGATCTTGATATGCAAGTGCACCATGCGAGCTTCTCCAGCGTGAAGGAGCTCATGCTGCAGAACGTGGTGGCCAGGGCACCCCCTTGTTTGCAGTCTGAGCAGAGTTTGAAGGCTGCCCTCCTAGCGAGGTTGCAGAAGAGCTAAAGCCCAGTGATCTCACACAGGGCTTTTGCTTCTCTCTCTCTCTCTCTCTCTCTCCGCCCCCCCCCCCCCACCCGGTTTTGTAGCAAATCCTTTTAATCACTTTCTTCGTGCTTGTGGAGTTAATATTTCGCTGTTCTTCACTATGTACAACTAAGATATGTAAAACTAAGATGAGGATTGCTATCACAGCCAAGAAATCGGTGAATCCTAGACGTGGAGTTTCAACTTCCGCTACAACTGCAGCAGATTTGCAGAGGTGACTGTGGAATCAGGTCTCGTAGTAATAAACAGCTTTAAGTATTGTTAATTACCATCTTCTCTAGCTTGGATTTCAACAGCTCCTCTCGGTTTAACTCATCTCCAAATATCTAAAGTCCGTAGTATATCTACTTAACAGCAGGCAGGCCGCAGGCTCGTGGTATCCAAGGTTATCATCATATCATAGACGGTAGATTGCGGTAAGTAAATATGTAATTTTTTAGATCATATTTAGTATTTGAATAGACTGGGATAGAGTGACACGAACAGGAATAAAATCAGTTTAATTTCCTTTTCCTTGATATCATGGTGTTCTGCTTCGCAGCGGGCAGAAAACTTGCTCTTGACGCATAGCGTCTGTCCGATGGAGTTCATTCCACTGTATGATCATCAAAAGATATGAGTAAAGTTTATTGCACACTTACATATGGTACTTTTATAATATTTTATATAATATCTAATAATATTAATAACGTATATATATTACAGAAAAAGGCACATGAATAAAAAATCATCTTTAATCTTGCATGTTAGGTTTCCTCCGCGTCAGCGCGTTTTGGCCACCAAGGAAGAAATCGCTACCCCTCATGCGTCGCCGCCCTTCGTTTTGGAAGAATGCCTGGTTTCAACCATGGTTTGCTGGTGCGCCGATTCGGGGCGAATCGGGCTCGCCCTGATGCGCTCCGATTCGGCCCGAATCGGGGCGAATCGATCCGATTCGCCTGGAAACTGTTGGGCAGTCATGGTTGAAGCCCCAGTTTGGCCAGATTCGCATGGTTTTGATATTTTTTGGTTGTTTCTATGTTTACAACCTCTTGTGAAGAACATCATGTATAACTGATGATATTTATGGCATGTAATACTACACAAACATCCATTTTCATTCAATTGTATTGGAAATTGAGAACAAACTTCAAAGTATAAACATGAAATGTGAAACATGAAACTCAATTCCAATTGAAAAATACAATGAGACTCATATCAACTAAAAAGTACAAACCTGAAATTCAAATCCAAATACAAAGTACAATGAGTCTAGTATCCCCAATATCCCTGCTGATATGGATCATATGTACCCCACTGGGGTTGGACAGACTCATCCGACTCTGAGGGCAGCTCCCCAATAAGATGATAACTTTTGGTTCGAGACACAAATGAACGGAACTCATCCCAAGTCATCATGGTGTTGTATCTGCTCCGAAACTCCTCACAAAGTGGTCCCACACCTCGCATCCAGGACGGACTATCCTCAACTCGCCATTTGCACATCCTCTGCAGAAGCATCAATCTGCTGAATAGGAACAGGAATAGGAACATGAACATGAACAAACGGAGGAGGATGAAAATATGGTGCTGGGTAGCCTGTGGTGGCGTACCCACTATAGCCACTATAGCCACTAGAGTAGCCTGTGTCGGACTCTGGCTGATAACTATGTCCCCCATATCCATAGGATCCCACAGACTCATTTGTACTCATTCTTTCAAAATCAGACATCATAGTGTTATAGCTATCACTATCCACTGCTGCACCTTCTGCACGACCACCTCCCCTAACCCTTCGCCTTCTATTGTACTTCACTGGGCCGCCATGATGCTCCTCCGCTGTGAATGCTCCCCCATCTCCATCATTACCCCCGCCCCCTCCCCTTTCTCCAACATTACCATCGCCCCCTCCCCCATCTCCATCACCTCCCCCTACAGACCCACCCGGTGAACCAGTTGTCATGGAGTCATGGGAGCGGCTGCTGGGTAATCGTGGCGAATCCTCTGGAGGTGTTTCCTCTGCATTTGGATCCAATGTTTCTAAATCTGCAATGTCAAGTGGATCTACAGAAGGGGCAGCCAATTTTTCCCTTTCTTGGATCCCCAGGGTAACCAACTCTTTTTCTTTTGTGCTGGGGCGGTTGGCTCTGTAATGACAATGCCTTTGGCTGGGCCACCTGCTGGACCTATGTCCTTCCCCTTTCCTTTCTTTGGTTGGGATGTCGCCACCGCCTTTTCCTTTTGCAGCTTGGGAGAGAGCAGCAGGTTCCTTATGTGATCCCTTCCTTCTTGGTTCTGCGGAAACAATTGCTTGTGCTTCTCTCATAAACTCTGAGTGGGCTGACGGGCCTAAATTCATCAATCTTTCAAACTCTGCATCATCATCAACAATTGCACCACCTGTAATAGTCCACAACATCACAATTATACAACAGACAATGACAAAACAAAGAATGAACATGTTTAACAAATTAGAACTACTGTCTCACCTCTTGGCCCAATTGATAATTCGCCAAGAAGATCTACCTCATCTTCTTCTTCGGCCCGAAATTGACTAGAATGTGGTTGGCCGCCCCCTCCCACATCTCCATCACCCCCCTCCTCCGCTTCTGCAGCTTCGATAGCCTTAGCTAAAAATGTGTTTGGCCGTGGTGGATCTTCCGGATCATCTGCCTCCTCATCTAACTCGAACTCTCCCCGCTCTGTGGCGCTCGTGCAACCCATGCAACCATTGGGTCTTCATCATCTCGTAGAAACCCAATGTCAACCGGATCATCCTCCACCTCCCCCCTCTTTGGATCCTCTGTTAAATGCTTCACCCTCAACCTCATGTTATAATGCACATACACCAAATTGTCCAACCGCCTATGTGACAACCTGTTCCGGACTTTGGTGTGTATCATGCGAAGGTGCTCCAGTTTCTCTCACACCCACTTGAGGAGGAGGTCTGGGACAAGATCTTTACTGCAATTTTTCTCAATATGGGTGTCGAATGCCCAAAGTTGAACCACCAATCAGCTGTAAAAAAAATATTGTTGCACTCATTAGTCAATCGTTGAGTTTACTAATATGTAATTATAAAAGGTAAAGCACAGTACCGCCATCAATGCGGTCCCGACCAGCAATAGCGGATGGCTCTGCAAAACTCCCCACCCCTTCTCTAAAGCTCTTCATCTGCCGCAATGAAGTCCATTAGAAAAAGCTGCAATTGATTAATTGACATAAACATGATGTACTTGTATTAATGCTCGCCTGATCAATAGCATCTGCTGCATCCAATGGACTCCTTGACAGTCTTTCAACAACCCGTGTAAAGGCGGCAATCAAGTGATCCTCGTACGATAGCTCGAACGCATAATGGTAAGCAGGATGGAGATAGTAAGCTGTAATTATGGTATAAAATCAATTAGTGATTGTACTACTAAAAAAAATATAGTACCAAGTTGAACTAAAATTTTCTCACCCGCCATATGTAGATCCCGACTCATTTGTCGGTCCCACCGATCCTCAACAACGTCTAAGACCAAGTGTGCATAACGAGGGGACACATCGTGGATCTTTTTCTTTGCAGCTTCAATTTTTGCATAAACCAAACCTATGCTTGGTCTCCTATCCCCATCAACCACCCTCAAAACCTCATAAAGAGGTTCATGATTTGCACCAGCTTGAAGACTCGGTCCCAGAAATTAGCGCTGCAGATGATCCCTTCTACCTCTTTACCATCAGAAGTCCCTGCAAAAGTGCTGTGCATCCATCTGTCTGTCCTAAACATGCGTTTTAGACCATCTTTATGCTTTAGGAGACTTTGTAAAGCAATGAAATTAGTTGCAAAGCGGGTGATAGCCGGCCGCGCAACAACTCTCCACCTGTGGACTCTCTCATCCACGCCAACACAACATGATGATTATAAATGTACCTTGTGATTTTCTGCCCAGCCTCCACCACCGTCCTGACAGGTCGCAATGTGCCAATCTCTTTCAACATCAAATCTACACAGTGTGCTGCACAAGGAGTCCAGTAAAGATGAGGATAAAGAAGCATCAACTCCTCACCTGCCTTCTTGTATGCAGAGCCATTATCGGTCACCACCACTTGTACAATATATTGCTCTCCTATCTCATCACAACCTCCCGCATCAAACTTAGAAATATCAGAATGTTGCACTCTATCGGATGCCAACAGATTGTGGTAGAACACCTGTCTATCACAATACACAAGGAAGTTGAAAGGACTACTCTTGGTCGTACCTGACAACCATCAACATGAATGGTGCAACCATATTTTCCCACTTTTTTTGAAGCCTTGGATTATGACTTGATCTCTGCACTTCTTCATCTAGATATCTCCTGCCAAGTCTCTTGATGAGGGTGGTTGCACATAAGCCCTGGGTGTTGTACCTCTTGGATCATACTTTTGTAATACGGGCTATTAGCTGCATTGAATGAAATGCCGAATGATGCCACCATTGCCACTGCACGGCCCACTTATATCTAGGCCCTGCTTGTTGTATGCATCATCAATTCTGGTTTGTTTTCCATGCTCCCGAGAATATAAATGCGGATCCACCTCTTCTAAGGTTACACCCGGATCTCTTCCTTTGCCCTTGCTCTCTGTCTGGGTTTGGTACGTTGGTTGAGGATGGAATATGAGTGAAGTAATCACCCACATTGGAGTACCGACGGGACTGCGTCTCACCCCCAACTCTACTACCACTGCCACCACTACCACTCCCAACCTCAAAGCTCCCTATCTGCTCAGGGATAAGGGGCACATCAGGTTCGTCATCTTCATCTCGTTGCCTTCCCGAGATGATCCTCTCCTGCATGCCCTTGTCCGCCTTCTTTCTTTGCGACTCAGCACGAACACCCTTCAAGTGTTCAATCATGAGCCGCTTCACTTCAGCAGGCACGGATTTACAACCTTGGACATCTTGGTACCCTGCAAGCCGCCCACCTGCAAGGTGCTTCTTGAGGCGGGAGACGCCCCTCCTTGGCCCGTATGGCCGCAGTAGTTGCACTTGTAATTGTGCCTACTGCCTATTGCAGTCCCGTGCTGCCACCCAATGTCCTCACTAGCAGCTTTCTTCGGTGCCATCTACATAAAATAGTTATTCATTAAATTTCATCTAAAAAATATATTCTGATTTTTTTATAAATAAATTCAGAAATAAAAAATTAGATGAACATGGCCAAAAGTATGTGTAAGAAAGATAGATTCAAATGAGAAATGGTGGAAAGTGAACATTAAACACTTACACCATCATGTTTGAATTATTTTGAATTTTTAAACAAAATTTTCAGAAATTCAAAATTAAAAGAAAAAGGGCAAATCTATGTGGAAAATTTTAAGATTGAAGAGAGAAATGGTGGAAAGTGAACATTAAACACTTACACCCTCATGTTTGAATTATTATGATTTTTTAAACAAATATTTTCAGAAATTCAAAATTACAAGAAAATGGGCAAATGTATGTGGAAAAATTCAAGATTGAAGAGAGAAATGTTGCAAGTGAACATTAAACACTTGCAACATCATGGTTCTAAATTTTGATTTTTTAAAAATATAATTTCGTTGCAATTTCTGTTTATTTAAATAATTTCAGAAAATAAAAAATGGAAGAACATGGCCAAATGTGGAAGAAATGTAGATTCAAAGGAGAAATGGTGGAAACTAAACATTAAACACTTGCTATATCATGTTTCAATTATTTTGATTTTTTTAAAAAATATTTTCAGAAATTCGAAAATAGGAGAAAATGGGTAAATCTATGTTAAAAAATGGAAGATTCAAGGGAGAAATGGTTGCAAGTGAACACTAATCACTTGCAACATCATCTCCCATGAATATACCTCCCATGAATCCCATCCATCAACAAAAAACAGAAAAAAAATGGAAGATAGAATGAGACTTACCTTCAAAACAGTGAAAAAGATGAAGAGAGGGATGAGAGAAGCCCAAGAACACCTCCAAGCACCTTCCAATCCACCTAGGAAGCCTCCTTGGGTCTCCTAGAGTGTGGATCTGGCGTTCCTTGGAGGACTTAGAGAAGGGGAGAAAAGGGGGGAAAAGGGAAAGGGCTCTTGCGGCGTGGCTCCTGCGAATCGGGACTGCACAGTCTCGATTCGCAGGGCGTCGGGGGGTTTCTTACGGGGCGGGGCGAAGCGGAGCGGGTCGGGCCGGGCGAATCGGGCCGGATCGAGGCGGATCCGGTCGATTCCCTGGCGGACGGCGGATCCAGCGGATCATGCTTACGGGCCGGCGTCGATTCGCTCCGATGCGGGCGAATCGAGCCGATTCGCTCCGCCGTGCAAAACCATGGTTTCAACACAGGGAATAAAACGGCTCCCACAGCAAGCGATGGGACACAATGAACTTACTGCTGGACAAATAAAATAAGGCATGCCTATGTCTACAGACAAGACAACCTAGTTTTGGTCTCTTCCTTGGTAATTTTCACGAGTAATACTCGGTGCACAATTTTAGGTTCACTTTAAAAAAAAATTTAAGTAACTCTAGTTATTTTGGGTAATATTTATAGAGATTTTTATTTTTATTTTAATCTTAAATCTCTTTAAAAGCTCCCTTATATCAGTTTTTAAAATCTAAAATACAAGACATCATCATTAATTTTTCTCTCTATCTCTCTCTTCTTTCTTAAAACTTATTTTACATGTTTGATAATTAGAGAGAGAAAAATAAAATTTTAATTATTAAATAATTAGAATCTATATTTCAATTTTAAAAAATACTTATTTTAAGTTGAGGTAAAAAAAATCTTCCATAGATAAAAATAAATTTAAAACTACGCAAATTTTGTGACTTGGGTAGATTAATTCTCTTTTACCTCCTCTTAACTAAACTTGTACCCAAATCCCCTTAGTTAAAAAAACTCTCTTGTGAAAGTGTAATCTTACTGTGATTGGCTGGCGCTAAACCAACTTTCGTTAACAAAGGGCAACTTCCCCGTCAGTCCGTCACCCTTTAACCCAACATTAACCATTGCCAATGGTCAGAGGGGTGTGCACACAAATTACTTTGATTGGCTGGCGCTATCACGGTGTAGTGATAAGCAGTCAATGATTGCTCGATTTAAGTGTGTATTATTTTTAAGTGTAGTGGATCAAATATTGTTCAATTTTCATCAAATATACGTCTTAATTTGTTTTTATGAGAATGACTTGTTGACGGGGCACCAGATAAGATTGTCGAATGGTAATCTTTATCATCAAAATTTTGAAGGTAGATAATTTTAAAATTTTGAAGATAACTTCACTCTATTCTCTTATCTATCTAAATACTGAACATGATCTAAGATCTTAGAAGCGGCCGGTGAGTTTTGAATGTGACTCACAGCCCCCTTAAGAACATAAGAATATCCTGGATCATGAACACAAAAAACTTACGTTTTCCAAAGGTAGATAGTGGACACGAGGCCAATAATAACAGGTTAGATTGCCACTTCCTCATTCCTCGTGTAAGGAGTGTTACATGAATTATTACTTAGTCATATTGTACTTAAAATACAATATGTAAGTGTAATAAATTTTTCTCAATCGTTGCAGAACAGGAAATCCCCACATAATTTCTTTCTATCTAGTGTTTGCTCCCAGTCCTTTTGAATGCTTGAAAGTGAAAATAGTTAGTGTGGGAGCGTACAACATGATCATGCTCTTGGCCGCCGACCCCATCGATTCCGGAGTCAACAATCCACAGAGCAAACACATACCGTGCACGAAACAGTGAAAAAAAAGGTGAAAGCGAGGAAAGCCGCCATTCACTAACATGTTTCTCATGGTGCGTTTCATACCACTTATTTAAAATATTTGAAATCTAATTTCTTATCTATTATTTAAATTTATAATTTGATAAGTACTTACCATATATTAAATTTTTTATCAGAGTTATTTTATAATTAATTTAAATGACATCGAAAATAATATATTATTTGACATATACGCCTATATAATTAGAATATGCATCAATTACACATGAGAAAAGAAGTGAAGGGAAGGCCACCTTTTTTCTTCCAGATCTTTCCACCCTCTTCTACGACCTCTTCTCTAGTCCTTCTCCACCTACCCCACCGTCTGCATCGCCACCGTCATGGACCTTCTCACCGTTCGACACTACTACCCTGCCTACGAGTCCTTCTCCCAGATTCCACCCAAATATGTAGAAGAAAGGGGGTTATTTTCATCCAAACAAGTCACGAATCTGTCACATACAACACTTTCATACATGGCAGTGGAAGCAGCAGCAACAACAAGCAACAACAGCCACAACGACACAAATCATTGAGACGGATCGAGGGGAGGAAGAGAAGAACCCAATCTAGGTAGGTTATTGAAGTATGTATGTATGTATGTATGCATAGATTATAGTAGTTTAGATGATGTAGTCTGACCATTCGGCGATGGAGGAGGTGTGGTCCATGGACTCCCTAGGGATATCCTTGAGCTTGGATGGCTTCTCCTTGCCCCCAATCAACCTCGCCGGGTTCCCAACCGTGGTGGTCCTGGTCGGCACGTCAATGAGCACCAAAGATCCGGCACCAATCTTCGCCCAACCTCCAATCTTTATGTTCCCCAGAATCGTCTCCCGGACGCCAATCAGCAAGTTGTCAGAGATCTTGGGATGCTTGTAACAGCCCCGCCGCCCGGACCCCCAGTTCCCACCAAGAACCCGACCACCGGCACCACCGCCCAGGTCCGAAGACCCGGAAGAGCTAACAGACCGGTCTAACAAGATATGTAAAGGACGTAAATGACGACAACAAGTACTAAAATGTACTAACAAGTAAATAAAAGTGTCCACCACATAGTATTAGTCTAGTACAGTGCCAAGTAACAAAGTACAAGTGCTGAAAAGAGAGGATAACAAATCCCTTAGGGGCATACCCCAAGGGTGAAGATCCAAGAAGCACAAAGGGAACACTGCTAAAGAAGATGTTGTTCTACTACGTCCCTGTCTCCTCTACCCAGCGTGGAAGGTGCTGTTGTGAAGAATCACCT